>JANAVB010021799.1:3080581-3233081 GCA_029216955.1 Iris pallida
TTTCAAACACAAGTACATCTCTTTCACGATGAAAAGGTGTTGTCGAAACCCTCTTCTTCACGGAGGCAACATCCCGTATCACTTTGGCTGCGGGAGGGGAATGGAACCTATCGACGTCTTGTTTGGTAAATGGGGTTGACGATGGAAGACCGAATGCAACGAGAAGTGAAGAGAAGTTCACTGGTTTCCATTTGCAAGTGAAATGAGGGAAGCCAGGGTACTACCCGCATGCAACGATCAATTCGATTTAGGACCTTCGGTGAAAAAGAAAAAGAATAGCTTTCCTTACTGACTGAACACCTTCCCGATCTCTATTTAAGAGGCTTCCCCTAATACTATATGTCGATATTCGCTCCTAGCAATTTAAGGGAAAGGCATTAGAGTCCTCTTGGTAATCTCAATCTTAGAAGCCAGAAACTCCTAAGAGGTCAACGAATATCAGTAAGAACCTCGATACAGTGGTTTTTACTTGTAACCTCGCTTTTCCGGCGACGGGAATGCATTTCTTCGCCGATATGAGTGCTTCCCAGAACATGACCATAATTTTAAAAGACAGAAATTTTGGAAAAAAAAAAAAGTTGAATTCACGTTCATCAAAGTAACAAAAAAACTAATGATTATTTACCTTGATATCATAAAAATTACCATGTGAATGATCTCTCTATAACTTTGAACTAAATTTTATAAATTATAATAAATATTAAGATATCTATAAACTTTGATAATATAATTAATAAACATATAAAAATTATTAGTACACACTTCAAACTTTAAACTCTTGTAAATAGTCACTCTCCTGCTCCCGCTTCTGCCCCCGCTTTTGACTTCTAGATCTCACTATGTGGGGCAAAGTACATCCATTTATTACCATAAGGAAGAAATCCAATAATATTCTCTAAGCATGCTTTCAACTCAGCACTATGATCCATACAGAAATAGAGATTTTAAGCGCAATAGAAAGGAATGTTGTCATCAGTGTAGGTGAACTCTCATAGTATCGGTGCCTAGATATATTGGGTCAAAAGAGAGATCGAGTCCGAGAGAGAGGGGGGTCAAGAAATTTCCTATCTTTTGATCAGAATTATCCAACAATTTATGTTTTACTCGATCATTAATTGAGAGGTCAAAGATATATTTTCTTCGACAAAAAAAAAAAAGAATGAACATTCATTTAATCTAAATCATGAATTGATTCACTAGGTTATTAATATGAATAATATCCAAACACCACATGTGTTTTATGTGATCCATAGAAAGTAAAAGGAATTGTTTTTGGTAAGATCAAAGAAGAACTTGTTCTTCAACTGTAAAGAATTCTAAAGCAGCAAGTTTTAGAGCTAGGTCTTATGTTCTTTTTGTTATCTAAGATGTACTTTACACCATGTCGATAAGTGTTTTTGTCTACTTTGATCATTTGATTAGAAAGCATTTCTCGAACCTTCTCTCATGGATTCTCTGAATTTCTCACCAAGCCAACAATCTGTTCTTATCCTTTGGTTTGGTGTTAGCGAGTTCCTATTTGTCTTGACTAAAAACAGTATATCATTGGCGACCCACGGTCTCGTACGGAAACACACTTAGGCAAGGAGAGATCTCATACAACAGCTGAACTAAACAGATTATCATGAGCGCCTTTTATATAGCATAACTAGGTTATCTCTTAAGACCGTAGAGTACAAAACTACATAATAGGAGTCCGTACTTCTGTCAGAGGTAGCATGCTCATCCCTTCGGGGATGGAATAAATAAGATGTTGATAGATGAGGAGAGAGTTGAACTGCCAGATTCGCCTCACACCCGACAAATGTTGTAATAGAGCATCTTACAACTTCATGATCAACCAACCGCAATACTGCAAGAGTGGATTCATGTCGTACCATATCCGACCCAGCCGCATGAGTTGAAACCACATAGTTTTAGTAGGTAAGACAAGATTTTCAGTATGATAAGGAGATCAGCAGAAAGAATTCATTGCAGTTGTTACCAGGTCTGTAGCGAAAGGCGTCGTCATACGGTAACCGGTACACTAGAGGTGTCCTTCTCGATCCTCTCGTACTAGGGAAACATTATCTCAATGCTCTAACGTCCGTACCAAATAGAGCATCTAACGTCCGTACCATATCCGACCCAGCCGCATGAGTTGAAACCACATAGTTTTAGTAGGTAAGACAAGATTTTCAGTATGATAAGGAGATCGGCAGAAAGAATTCGTTGTAGTTGTTACCAGGTCTGTAACGAAAGGCGTCGTCATACGGTAACTGGTACACTAGAGGCGTCCTTCTTGATCCTCTTGTACTAGGGAAACTTTCTTCAATGCTCCAACGTCCGTACCAAATATGGACCAAATTGTCTCACAACGTTCTGAACCCAGCTCACATACAACTTTAATTTTTTTTTTTTCATATTGTGCTCTCACTCAAAAGAATGTAAAGTCTTAATATATATAAAAAAACAAGTTGGCTAAAATGGCTTCTGTGCCAGAACTGATTGTCCCATCCCCCCCCCCCCCCCCATCATGGAAATAGATAGAATCATCAAAATCGATAATAATAATAATAATAAATATCAAAAATGCCAAATAACCCTGCATAACACCCGATCCGTCTATAAAGGAAGTAGATCGACTTGGGACTATGGGTTACCCGGCGAGGACGATGACCACCCTAAATCAAAGATCCATCATGTTCCCAAAAAACAGTATTCGTCCTCTGAATCATAGAATTCTTTTGCTTATGTTATTATGATGCTTTATTTCTTCAGGCTAGAAAAGCCTTTCGTTACCTTATTATATTTTCAATATTAAAATCATTTAAGAGGTTTTCCCTTAGTTTACTTTGTCCATGTGAACAAACAATTCGAAATACTCCGACTTTTTCAGAATAGGTCTGAGTCAAATAACAATGATTTGGAGGACTTCTGTTTTACATTATGTTGGGGATATGTGGGCTTCGACACCGAGCAAGATATTATACTCCTTGTTGATTTCGATAGGGAGAAGCTTGGTCCAATAACAACCAATCTTATAATGCACTTTTTTATTTTAGATGCATAACGTGATTCCTCTCCAAATAGGAGTCAATGTCTCGTAAGGGGTAAGGACGATGTCGAGATCTTAATAGAAAAGGGTTTCTAGTCCCGTCAAGAGGTTTTCACTCAACTCGCTCCGGTGAAAGACCCTATCTTTATACCTCTCCAAGTAAAGCTATAGCTTTGTAGAATTGTTGAAATTGAATTAACGAACCTACGACCTTCCTCAAAATAGGAATTGCTAGTTTTAGGCTAGATAGAAAGAGACAGACTCAAAGCAATTGGTTGAAGCGACACCGCTCCGTAGGTTGGGCTTTATCTTTTTGTTGCTTGCCACCCAAAGTTTAGGATTGACCTTCCGCCGATTGATTGAGTCAGTAGGAGAAATATGGCTCGGATGGAGGAAGCGAGGAAGAGAGAGAGAGAGGATCCCCGAAATGATCTCTAAATTGGTGCCTAACCCAACTCGATGAAAAAGTTCGTTAAGCCTCTGGATGCTACTTCCTCATTGGCAATTTACTTCAATGAAGCTCGAATCGAAAAAGACATGGTTCGCACACATAAGACAAACATAAGGTATGTGATGACAAGTTCACCACGTAAAGCAAATTTGATCCTATAGTTGTCTTCTTTGTCCGAAAATGCGTAGTGGAAAGTAAAGCTAGTTGGCTCTAATAAAAAAAATCTTGTAACATATCTTGTTAAACCACCCATAAGAACCATATTCTGACTTTTCTGGTGAATATACAACAATAGGTTCCATTGAATGAATAACGGATCCGGATCCCCAAAACAATAAAGATACAGTGCGAAAAAACCCAAATAGATATGAACGGAAGATGCCCTGGAAAAACATTTTTCGAGAAAATGTTCCATCCTTCAATATCATGATTATGTCGACCAGGAATATGAATATCAAAGAAAACAATGGACCTAGATCCATATTTTTTTTACTTCATATAATCTAAAATAAACCCTTGATACTCGAAGAAGTATGGGAAATAGATATTATATAGAAACTTTCGACATTTTCGAGTCATCGGAAAGCTTATATTTGGTTAATAACTTATTTTCGAATATAGATTTATTACAAAAAATTCTACCAAGTTTGAATTGTCAAAACAAGAACTTTACGTGAGAGTAGAAGCACCAAAAGGAGTATTAGGTACTTGCCCCCCTCGGTTCATGGAATTTAATAAACTACCATAGACCGTAAAAGTTATGTGCATCCGTGAAATCATCTCTCATGACCGTATAAATCTTCAACAATGTCTCGAGTAGGGAGAATAGAAGGATTTTTTGTGTGTTGGGGGCTCCATAAATAAATAATTGCTTCGTTTTGATTGGCCTATGGAAGCATAATCGACCCGCTAGCCAGTCAAGCGCTAGATACTTTTCATGTAATTGTTCTATGCTATACTCTTGTTGCATCAAAAACTAAATCACATACTTCTGATAAAAAACGAGTATAAGATTTTAATAAGAATACCTTTACGCTTTGCGTAGATATAAGGGCCCATTCTAGGATTCCATTTTTTAGTACCACGACAAGCACTGAACTCCTACGTCCATTATCTCTTCCAAATTGATGTTCTAATACCTCCTTGTCATTTTTTTCCCACTCTTTTTTTAACAAATAAAAAATTGTTCCAACGAAACATTCTACCAAGATTAGCCGTTGATATACAGTCCCAACCATTCATTTTTATTATTTTTATTTATTTTATTTATTACCAAATTAATAAATAGAAAGTAAAAAATGAATGAATGAATCTACCCTTACCTTACCTTAGGAATTATAAAATCACGTAAATGTTTTTCTGGTATCTCATGGAAATTTTTGGAATGCAAGAATTTTTTTTCTCTAAAACAACATTCTCTTCCAGACCCTCAACCAATCAATACGGCCTCGTAGAGCAGCTTTTGTTAAAACTCTAGCAGTTTCTTGAAAACTTGCTTTGGATATGGAACTTTGAGTATTCAAAGTTGCCTTTGTTATTCCCAATAAGATTGCCCTAAAACCAACATCTTTGATGTTATTTGATGTACAATAATCTCTATATGTATCTATGAATCTGCATCCCGGTATTGATAAATCTTTCGAATCTTATAACCAAAGAGATACAGCTTCGGGCTATGGTTAGCTCAGCTCCAATCAAGAATCCCAAGAGAGAATCTTATTAACCAAAGAGATACGACTTTGGGCTATGGTTAGCTCTGCTCCAATCAAGAATCCCGGGGATAAAAATTTGGTATATATTCGTTCCAACCTTCAATTGTATCACTCAACATATATTCGTTGATAAATCCTCTTTAATATTGTATCAGGGTTTGGATCAACCAGCTATATATCCAATAAGACCCCAATAAGAACCTAATTGCAAATTTGTCACTCAAGACAGAAAAAGTAGTATACTTCCCTCCAAGGAGTTGCAAAAATAGTGATTTTTGTCTTCTCCTTCTTAATTACTATAATTGTTTATATATATATATATATATATATATATATATATATATATAAAGAAACAAACTATATATACGTTGGATCAAAGTTCTAAACAGCGGTAGGCGGGTGCACAGGGGAGAGAATCCGCCTACCGCCTAGACGGTTGATACATTTTGGACATTTTTTTACTATTTTACCACTGCTTTTTGCATAATATGCATATTTATGGGTGTTTCATGCATAACTAAGTAGTAGAACGAAGATTTATGAAGTCTTAGTTTTGTAAAAGTGAACCATAGGCCTATAATACTTGCTAAATCTTTTGGCCAAAACATATTGTTAGGTATTGCTCCGCCTAGGCGTCCGTCTACACCGCCTCACCTCCGCCTACGCCGCCAAACCTCCGTTGACCGCCTACTCCACCGCCTACCATAAGGCGGTGCGGACAGAGAACGCCTACCGCATAGGCGTTGCCTAGGCGACCGCCTCAACCCTCATTTAGAACACTGCTGGCTAAGCAGCAACCAAGCACGGTTACAACTCAAACCCAAAAAGAAACCGCCCCACACAAAATACTCTGGCGCGCACTATAACCAACAACCACCAAAATGAAAAGAGAACCCCCAGTCCAAAAAATAATCACCTCCCAATCAGCCACCTATCCCAAACCCTCCGAGCACACCCTGTGGCTACACCTGAGCATAGCCTTATCAAACTACCTCTTGACCTCGACGACAATCTGCTCCGCTGTGAAGGAGTACCCTTCATATCGATGCTTGTTTCTATTCTTCCACAACACCCAAGCCAAGGCTGCGATAAAGGCGATATTCAGATATTGCAGGGGAGGCATTCCGCGCTCACAAACTGCTCCTCTAACGATCCCTGGTAGCTGCAATTTCCCCAGTGAACCTGGAAGCCGCCCTACGTCGTCTCTGCCAACGAGCCTGATGTGAAACTATGCTGGATCGACTCCTCTTCCGCAAACGCATAGCAATGACATTTGGATACCAACAAGAAACCATGGCTTCGTAGGACCTCGTTCGTCAGAATCTTGCCCTTGAGCGCCCACCACAACAATATCGACCATTTGCTCGGAACATAACTGCTCCAAACCAGGGATAACACCGAGTCATTGGGGGAAGCAGTGCGAATCTTGGCCCATGCAGATGTCGTGGATAAGTTGCCAGCAATATTAGGTTCCCACGACTGCCGATCCTGACCGTCGGAGCCCAGACTCCCAGCCGAGATGTCTTCTGCGGTGCGGTTACCAAACAACCTACGAATATGGGCTAGATTCCACCCGCGATCCCCTTGCCACATATCCTTGATCCTGACGGTGTGGCCGATGTCTTCGAGCGGCTGTAGTCTCCCTAATTCTGTCCAGTCTTCTCGACTCCCGCTTCAGACTCCCCGTCGCCAATTCTCATGCGAATGAACCGTTCTCCGAGCTCGCAGCCTTTAAGCAACCTTCCACATATATATATATATATATATATATATATATATATATATATATATATGCTTCATAGGCTCACATCTTCCCATTTTCCGATTTGTCTGATATATCCTCGTCTGATATCCGCTTTCCGACATGAGAATCCCCTAATCTGTATGGGATCGGTACCCAATATCATGAACCTTGCTCTAACCACACATTGATCCTTACCTTGCCTTGCCTTGCACCAAAGGCATGCATAACTTTGTCGCCAACTTTCTTTAGATAAATGGATGAACCAGAAGGGGTATTATGGTGGGATCGAAATAGATAGTAACTTAAATCATATATAGGAGGGATTATATATTGAAGGTTACATATTTCTACTACGACAAAGCCTATCCACCACTTGGGGTCCTCTAAGGAAATCTCATATATCCAAAAGTAACAGAACGGGGGGTGATCAACCTAAGAAAACCGCATATATCTGAAAAGATTAAGCCAAAACTTCCCTAGGTGAGGTTTGGGCTTAGTAAAAGTACACTACATGCCCAAGCAAACCCCAGGTCAGAAAGGATTTAGGAACATGATATAGGATTTAAGAACATGATTTTATCCCGTAACTGCACTTACTCTGCGATTAGGAAAGAGAGAATATCAAATTAGAATGAAAGAACTGCATAAGATTACATATAAGGTGGTGCCACATTGAAATATGGCACAATTCTTCTAGGCACTAGCATGAACATGTATACTTAATTTTTTTTTACCTGTATAGGATGGAGGATTTGTATGTTGTGAGCTGGTGGGCCCTACTCCAAATACAGTAACATCAACATCTTAGTGAAACTGAAATCATGATGCGCGGGGAGGGCGTTAGAAGTTTTGCAAGACTCACACATGTATTGGTGATCCTGGTGGTTGGTAACTCCAAACTCCTTCCTTAATCCGCAGATAAATGGACCCAAGATTGTTGTTTGTTTCACATAATTGTTAGGTGTGGCCATAAGCTCCCTGTTTGTAAATTGCTTTTGTACCATACCACTAAGAAAAACACAAGGATTGGAACAGATTCTTTGTTGTTGCTCAAGTACAATACGAACTACTTTGCCCCTAACAACATGAATGCGGCACGATAAAGACTCCACAATGTGTGTCAGACACGGCACGACACAGTTTCAAAATCTTAAGAAATCTTGCTATCGTTCTCATCCCAAACATCTAAGGAACCTCTCTCACAGATCTAATATACATTGCAGATACACGAATACGACACGACAAGTACAAAGCATCAACTTTGACGTCTCCTAATATGTTTTTGCCGTGTCCATTTCGTGTCCGATACATGCAAATCATAATTCTAAAAACATCCAATACTCACAAATATATCCTCCCATGCTAGCTCTCGAGTCTGCGGCAACGATCACCCCCTCCTTGAAAATGAACGCCAAGGTCGTAGTCCCTTTCGCAGGCTTCACCATCTCCAGCGCGCTCTTCTGGAACTTATCAAACTGAAACAAAACGAAAAGGAGAAGAAGAAAAAAGGATCAGAAACCCTAATTTTGAAGCGACGGAAACCCTAATTTTGAAGTGTTGTGCATACGTCGGAGCAGGTGGGGAGCGGGAAGGAAGCGGGGGCAGACAGGTCGCTGCAGACGTCTCCGATCCCCCCGTGGATCGGAGCGAAGTTCTCGAGTCCGGTGGTGTCGAGCTTCATTGACGGGATTTTGGTGGTGCGAAAACCCTAGAAATTTGAGGGCAGAGGGAAAAAAGAACACTAGCTTGGTAAAGGTGGAGGTTTACATGAAGAAATTTGAAGATAAATTTGAACTAAATTGAAGTTTTTAGGAAATTTTATTATTTAATATAAATAAAAGAAAATGCTAGACGAACACCAAAATCTCAATCCATTTTGCTTACACTATAGGGCTGTTTGGATAGAAGTAACTCTTTGAAAGTGTAAAAGTGACACTTACATCATATTGAGTTGTAGTGCACTTGTAGCAAGTGGCACTTTCCAAAATGTGTTTAAATAGAGTATTTTTTGTCTCTTGCAAGTGGAAAAAAAATGAGTTGGTTGTTTGGATGGTTGTCGAAAGTGAAAAAAAAGGAGTTCGGTTGTTTGGATGGTTGTTAAAAGTGGATATTGGTTTGAGATATGTTAACACTAGGTATAGTTACCCCCCAAAATAATTAATAAATACTAAATTTCTAAAATAAATAAATTTCTCATAAATAAACAAAAAAAAATATTAAAGACAAATTAAATTAATTATAATAATTAATTAATTATCATGATTAAACATATTATTGTAATTTAATTTTTATTTAATTAACATATAATTAGTAATGTAAATTTTCTAAAATATAAACAAAACATTTCATAAATTTTTAAAAAAAATGTTGAAGACAAATTTAAAAAAAAAAAAGACATTAGCTGGCATCTCATATATATATATATATATATATATATATATATATATATATATATATATATATTAGCTGTTATACTTAAAATTAATTTTTCTGGACTCTTCATCTACCAGAAAAAATACATTAGCTGTGAAACGAAAAAAAGAGTTCGGACTCTTCTTCTGCACTCTTCATCTTCTTTTAAGAATTTTTTCTTTCTTCCAAACTCTCTCTCTCTCTCCCGCTAATTCGTCTGCCAAACATTTCCATTTCTTCCTCTGCTCTTCTCTCTCAATCCTTCTGCTTTAACAAATTCGGCAGTCCCCAAAATTGGTTCAAAAACCCATTCTCGAATCCTCTCTACTGTTCTTCTTCTTCCTACTCTTTTTTTTTCTTTGCTTTCACAAAACCAAGGATCTGACCCAGCACCGCGTCGACGGGACCAATCGCATGCAAGAACAACCGTGGTCGTGCTCCGTCATTGGCAGCGGTGACCGCAACGGAGTGGTCCCGCTGCACTTCCGTACTGGATCTGGAGAGAGACGTTTGCACTTCAGTGCACTTTCTCAGAAAATTTGGAAGTAAAAGTAGAGTTAATGGGAGGGGACAGGAACTGTGATGTTATCATATCACAAAAAAAAATCACTTTACTTTCAGGGGAACAAACAGCTGAACTTAGCCCACTTCCTCTACAAATGCAAAAATACGTCTAGTTCCTTGCAGTAGTCTTTGTTGATCATAGGTGGAACCACTACATCAGTATTAGGGATAATTATCCTTTAGACCCTGAATTTTGTAACAGTTTAGAGTTTAAGTTCTAACATGTCCAATTGGCAATTCGACATATGGAAAAAGTTTGAAACGACAAAAGTACGAGTATAAATCGGCTCTACAAATAAAATACGTTTAAAAATTCAGTCAAATATTCGAAAAATGAAAATATTGAGATTATAAACTTCATATTCTTAAATATGTTGTCAAATTTGGTTATTAAACATGTTTACATCATATTTTTTGTGCCAAATTTTTCAATAATTTATACAGAGCACGTTTAACGTTTCGCATGTTTAAAATTTACGTATTAATTGAATCTGTCAAAAGCACGCAAGTATTATGCGTTTCTGAAATATACGAAAAAATTTGCATATAATACGAGTTTTATTCGGGTGATTGCTAACAAGGGTTTAGACCCTGAATTTTTATTTTTGGTTTCATTTTTTTCCCATTATACCCTCATTTTCAACATGGATTGGTTGTTACACTTATAACTCATATTGAGGGTAAAATGGAAAAATGTTACAAACAAATAAAAGATTAGAGTCTAAACTTTCTAATTGGACATGTTATGACTTAAACTCTAGGTCGGTATAAAATTTAGGGTCTAATCGCTAATTAGCCCTTGATATTATGGGGCTGCGAGAAAATGGTACCAGCAAAATGGTGCCAAAATTTCATTTCCCCTTGATATTACTAATAAATAAAAGTCTAATTTGGAGATATTTTAACAATGGCTCAATGAATAGACACAAATCAAGCAAGAAAAAGTGGAGCCCATGTGTAATTATTCTTTGCTTTTCTAAAAAAGATATAAAATTAAATTTTAAAACAATCTTCTCTTTTTACATGGTGTCTCAAGTAAGGATTGGTTTGGAATTTTGGTTGCATTTCAAATGTATGTACCAGAAACAACTTTCATCAGCATATGGCAGCATGCTATTAAAAATTATTCCAAAATTGAACCGACTTTTCAAAAGCTTTTGAAAAAAGAAGAAGAGAGAAGCGGACTCGAGTAAGCAATTTCAAATCCAGAAGCCAAGCAAAAATAAGCAATATCGGCTTTAAGGCAGTGGGAGCTTATAAGCGTGAGGAGCAATTTTTAATTTTTACAATTGCACTCCTCCGATATGAGCCGCTTTTTAGTGCTACTTTGGTGGTATAATCCTTATTCACTTTCAACAAGTTGAAGCAATTTTTTTTTTAATTTCACTTAAATATATCCTATGAAGAGCTCTTCTTCATATGCGATCGATAATTTTCCCCTTTTACATGCTTTACATCCTCACTATGCTTTTACCCTCTTGTTGATTGGTCTTTTTCATTCAATTTTCTTTGCCGAATTAAACGAAAAATAGACCGCAATGTCGGTATCAGTCAAAATCGAGTATCAATTTGTATCAGATCGGGACATACCAAACTGTATCAATATCGGCCATATCGGATTGGTATCGGCCGTATCGGATTGGTATCGGCTGATACTTCAAACTATGAAACAGCCACTGTATATGAGCAACAAATAGTTGAATTCAACCTTCGTCCCCTCTTATGTTTTCAATTATTTGTTTACTGGTGGTTGTTTGGGATTGTAATACTTTACATATGCTACTATTGTGGTTTTATTAAAACCTTCATTAATAAAAACATGGGAAGTTACACCTCTCACTGATATTATTAGAAACACCACCATAAGAGTGTAATATTTCATACAATTCCGTTTTGATTTTAATTTTTCCTATTAACCAAGACTAAAACAAAATCCTTTCTTTTCTCTTTATTTTCAGTTTCTTTACCCCAAATTTTCTCTCAAACCAAACACAACTCAATCAAGGGTCCATAATATATAATTTTAGGCCACAACTAGAATATATGAAAAAGGACTTTCCACCAATATTTGACACCATACTGCCAAATTCTACAGGATATCCTTTATAGTTGTTACTAGTCTAGAGACTGTACATTATAACCAGAACAAAAATGGGACGGAAAAAAAAAACTGAAATCTTAAAATCTGACAATTTACTATGAAAATTTTCACCAATACAGTTCCAGTTTCATGTTGGAGTATGGCTACTCAGGATCATCAGTCTTAGCTCTCCTTCTTGGCTGAGCAATATCTGTATCATCACCACTTAATCGATCCTGCATCATATCTACAATCCGAGGTTGCAGGTGTTGGTTAATGGTATTCACATGCTTTGCCATGTGAAGGATCCATAACCTGACTCTCTATGTTCGTCTCAATCCTCACTTGGATCACCTCAGGTGTTCACCCTTTTCTGCCAGGACACGACTGCATCATTAAATTGACATTTGTAAACAAAGATTACCAGGAGAGACAATGAGTTCATTAATATGAGTGAAAACCTCGGAATCAAGAATGTGCTTCTTTAGAGACCAGAAGACCGAGAAGTGGTGGTCAAATGATGATCTTCTTGGGAACATAGTCCTAGTAGGGATATGATCAGTTTTGTTAACAATGGAGAAATGGAACAAATTTCTGTGTCTTTATGCATGGGAGGAAAACCTCAATTTATAGAGATTACAAAGAAAGCAAAATAGAATGTATAACGGTAATATTCTAAAGAAGGAAGATGCAATAGTAATATTTTAAAGAAGGAAAATACTAAACATGAAATTATGTAATGAATAGCTGGATCTTAACATCCCCCCTCAAACTTAGGATAGTTTAGAAAACATATTGAGTTTGGATATGAGAAAATTGAACCGAGATAAGGGGTGTGTCTTTGTAAAAAAATCTGCAACTTGAGCTTCTGTAGTAATGTAGGGTAGGTGGATTGTTCTTTTGTAAAATGATCTCTGACAAAATGGCAGTCAACTTCAATATGCTTGTGCGCTCATGGAAGACATCATTGTGAGCTATTTGAATAGCACTCTTACTGTCACAAAAGAGAGGAGTCGACGATGAATGTTCAATGCCCATGTCATGAAGTAGCCAGCGTAACCATATAATCTCAGACGTAGTGTGAGCAAGGGCCCTGAATTCAGCTTCGGCACTTGAGCGGGTAACTGTTGTTTGCTTCTTACTTTTCCAAGAAATGAGAGAATCGCCAAGAAGGATGCAAAAGCCAGTGGTAGAGCGATGATTCGTGACATTCCTGCCCAATCAGAATCAGAATAAGCACGAAGAGTAAGCGTGGAGATAGAAGATAAGTGTAGTCCTAAGGTGCCCTTTAAGTAGCACAAGATTCAAAGAACAGCTGCATAATGAACAGAGCGAGGTAAAGACATAAATTGACTTACAATATGAACTGCATGACTGATATCTGGCCTATTAATAGTGAGATAATTAAGACTGCCTACAACCTGGCGGTACATAGTCGGATCAGAGAGTAAGGTGCCATCAGATGCATGAAGCTTGACATTCAATTCAAGAGGGGTATCTGCTGTCTTAGTATCAGTTAAACCTGCTCGAAGAAGTATGCCAGATGCATACTTTACTTGAGAAAGATTATAACCGTTGGGAGTGTGATCAACCTCTATTCCAAGAAAGTAATGAAGAGTACCGAGATCTTTCATTTCAAAACAGGTGCTTAAGTGTAACTTTAAAGCATGAATACCTTGTAAATCATTATCAGTAATGACCATATCATCTACGTATATGGCAAGAATAACAATACCTTTGTTAGACGAGCGAAAGAACATAGTAGAGTCATGTTTACTCTGGGTGAAACCATAATTAATAATTGCAATGCTGAACTTTTCAAACCAAGCTCGAGGTGCTTGCTTACACTACCAAAATACAGGCAAATAACGACTGAATTATTAGCGACGGACAACTCAGTCGCCTATTAGCGACTGAATGGCGACTGATAGGCGACGGCGTAGTTTATTAAAATATATCATAATGTTAGCGACTAACTAGCGACATGGTAGCGACGGATAATGTCTAACGACGTACTAGCGACGGCAGAATCCGTCGCTACGTTTCGGTAAAAATCGAAAGAGAGGGTTTTATTTTCATTCTGAAATTTGTTAACAAAATTCGATCTACTCTCTTCCCGATCTTCCCCGATCACCCGACCCCTCCGGCGTCCCCCCCCTCCGTCGACCCACCCTCCGGCGACCCCCCCTTCAGGTACTCTTTTTTCCTCCTCTCTCTCTCTCATTTTCCCCTAATTTTTGGATTTTTGCATTTTTTGCTTATTAGGGTTTCGATTATGGGCGAGGGGTTTCGACTAGGTACTCGAATACGTAGCACGTGTTCTCTACATGTATTGTTGCTACGTCTTCAAATGATAGGGTGCTAACTTGTGTTATTGGATTGATTTGGAGAGGATATATGCATTTGGGGGTTGGGTTTAGAGGTGTCCTGCACTATTCTGTCCATGTTGGACAAAGGTTTATTCGTAGGCTACTTGTCTAATATATGTGCTCTGTGATTGATTAATAGCGAAGGTGCACGGCAGGGAAGATGGTGATGAGAGGGAGGGAGGGTATTTTATTCATAAAAATTTGGTCAAATGAGTTGACCGGTCGGTCATAAGACGATTTCCGTCAAAAGTGAAAATTTTCGTACAATATAGTAATTGGGTGGAATGCACCTTGAATTATGATGTGGGGTACAACTCAAATTTTCTCTAAATCTTATTCATATAAACGACAGAGTAGTACAAGTAGTACATTTACTCAACTTAATAATCAAAGCAACATCTATAGGACATACATGAAAAAGACGACACATTACAACTGAACGAACTTTGACGAGCTCTTGCTGTCGACTGACGTGCTCCCCCGTTAAAGAATGGTCCTACTTAAACCTTAACACGATAATTATTATTTGTCAGTTGATTGTCCCCAGCTAGCGCAAATAAATTGCATACCTGAATGCAAAGATAGTTCAATTCTTAGAATCTGCTACTTAGAAAATAACATAAGCAGGAAATTTTTGCCTTCCGATATTTGGGGTCCTGTGCGATCGCACATCTTGTACATACTCAGAAACGGTCGTGTATCACAAGATCTTCAGAGCCAAGAAAGGATGATCCTATTTATCATTCTTAAGAATAAAAGCAGTTCTTTGCCAACTTCCCCATGACTTCTCCCAACTGGAATAGAGAACATGACCATTGCTACTTGTACTAAAATCATACACCTTTACTTTACTTAAATCTTCTTGTTTGTTTTCCACATCGAATTTCCTTCATACTGGATTATTTGTAGCTCCTTGAAATGTTTTTTAAGGGGGTATGTTTTTACCAAATGATATCCTGCATCATGCATCAGAGCATTAGTTGGGGTATGACTTGTTCCCTTGTGTGTGTGCCTCTCTAAATAGAATTTGTGTGAGGGAGTGTGTGAATAGATAGTGAGTTTTCAGAGAGAGGCCATATTTGAGACAAATTCCCATATCCCTTGTATCCCTGATGATGATTCAGTTGCAATGCATCCTAGATTCAACCCATATCACATAGTCATTCTCTATATTCTCTGTCTCGCTCCATTATTTAGTATCAATTCACTAGTGTGACTCACTCTTCATTCTTTGTTCAAGTTATCATATGATCTGTCCCTCCTTCATTTATTTTTCTATGCTATCAACCCTTATAATAATCATATCTTAGTTTGGTAGGTATCCTGCACTAATGTTTGATATCTTGCATAACTTGCAATACTTCCTTTGCATTCACATATTCACTGCACATATGGCTTGACCTACACCCTTGTTTTAGCCCTTGTATTTATCCACTACATATTAATGTTGCCTGTGCCATCATTTGCCTACTGCCCTCACTTGGGTTTAGTTAGGCACCTCAAGTTGCATATTCTGCTCCTCCAAACATGTCCTGCATTACCCATTAGTCTATGTACTCCACTGTTCTATTTGATATCCAGGATGAACAACCCCATTATTTGTACTGCCTTATCTTGGTTCAGTGCCCAAACCAATAGAGCAGTTCAGTCCTTAATATTTCGTATCAGTTATGTAGTTATTAGAGTATCATTAGGATGTGTTATTAGAGTATCAGTATTTGTATCCATCCAGTCTTTGATAAAAGTTCAATCCACCTTATACTTTGAATCAATCTAGTTGTATCCATCTTAATATCAGTCCTACATGTTAGATTCAATTCTCTAATATTACTTTCAAAAGTTAACCAGGACAATTAGGACTTGGATGTAAATACAATACTTGTTAAATATCAAGGATTTGTAAAGTCAAATTTACAATGATTTTCCGTAAACAAAAGCCAAGTTTCAAATGTCCTTATCTTCGTGTCATGTTAGTCCAAACATGTCGATTTGTGCATGTGTACCCATACAAGCATTAAGATTTTTTCTATTGTTGAAGACATCTATGTTGGAAATTCGTATGGACAAACAATAACAATAGAATAAAAATAAAAATACCAAGAAGGAATGAGTAAAATAAGAAGAACAATTAACGAAACTAATAGTAACAATAATAAATCAAAAACATGTATTATTTTACATGGTTCTGTCGAAATCGACATGCTCTACGGGATAATAGAACAAATACTTTATTGAATCAACAAGATGAAACATTCAAATGATTATACACACAAACTACGATGAGCAGCCCGCGATATCCGACGAAGCCACTTTATTTGAATAAATGTTGTATTTGAACAATTGTGTATTTGTTAATAAGACTGTATATATTGTATGAGAACAATTGTTGTATCAATGTACCCTCTGGGTATCGATATCGGTAAGTAGATAGGTAAGTGTTGAAAATTAAATTTACTTATGCCAAGTCTTTTGTGCCTATCAGAGTTATAGATCTTTTCGGAAATCTAGTATAATGCTGATTACCTCAAAAGGCTTGCATAAGTAAGAGTGTATAGAGTGTATATCGTAGGCAGATGAGTGTATAGAGTGAGCCTCCCTACTCCCCTTCTTCTCATTCATGTCATGAGGCATCCTATTCCGCATCATATGATATATCTCAACCAAAGCGTGGAGAAGTGTAAAAATATTAATATTAACCAAGGATCAGTATCGGAATCAGTATCACCATGAATCTCGTAGCTTGTTCTAACAGAGCATAATATAAAACAAAACGTGAAGCTGAGCTTCACATTCACAATATTAGAATGTGAAGCTCTGATTCACAAGTTTGGTTTTATATTATGCTCTGGTAGAACAAGCCATAAGATTCATGATGATACCGATTCCGATACCGATCCTTGGTTAATATTAATATTTTCACACTTCTCTACTCTTTGGTTGAGATGGATATCATATGAGAGAGTCGAATGAGAAGCAGGAAAGTAGAGGGAGGTTAGAGATGGTAAAAAATCATTTGATAGTATCCAGGTTAAGAAAGTGTAAAAAATTAGATAGTATCATGTGTCAGGGTGTGTGTGTGTCTAGGAGTCGAGTTAGGACTGAGTATCAGGCTCAGAGGGCAGTATACGTATGAGGGCTTATCCAGGAACAGAGTCTCAGACATGAAGAGAATGTGTATGTATTAGTAGTTAGGTTTTATGTATCGAAAACATATACATATTTCGGTTACATATAGCAAGTGTGAAGTATACAGAATTGAAAATATGTGTATTACATATGCATTTTTAGATTTGCCTATGGCGGGAGGTGGACGTGGATGTGGACGTGGACGTGGACGTGTACGTGTACGTGATTCAGATTTGCCTATGGCGGGAGGCAGACGTGGAAGTTTGCAGCATGGGTCTGGCTCATGTCCGGCTTCTTTGGAGCGTCCATGTCGTCCACCTGTCGACGAGGACGAGTTCCTAGATGTTGATGATGGGTTATCTTCGGGCACAGCCCGTTCATCGGTCAGGGGAGCTACTCCTTCGACCAATACTCTGATGACTACTCCGACGACTACTCCTACGACCACTCCGGCCGCTTCTACCCCTACGGCCGCTCCTATTACGGTAAATCCCTATCCGGACTTGGTGGTCGAGCGTGGAGTCTATAGATGACGCGTAGGAGATCCTCCGATGTTACCGGAGCACCCAGCCGACGTCTATCTTCCGGAGCTGTGGGCCGATGGGCAGACGTAAGTATATGTATTTTAGTTTATTGTAAATTCATATATATATTCATATATTCTTATAGTAGCTGATGCCGTACATTGTTTTCTTATCTCAAGTTTTTTTGATCCGCGCCGAGCGAGATCTAGGTGACTTGATTCGTCGTAATTTCCATGGGCCGTACCTGAACTTCGGCGACATCCCGGCGGAGATGCGATTCATTTGGCTTGACGCACCGAGGGTATGTATAATGGTCTTTCTTTACAACATGTATCAAAGATTTGTTCATTCATGTGCATTTATCTTATTTGCAGGCGTCGTACTGGTGGCCGAAGCATAGGGACCAGGCCATCCGGAGGTGCTACAAGACTGTATCCAGCAAAAGGAAACGTGACATAATCCACGACCAGAAGGCGCTGGAGAGCCTGAGAGGTAGTGGATCAGAACATGGGTGCAAGGAGTGGCTTAGAGCAGATTTCTGGGAGGAGATGAAGAAGAAAATGGAGACCCCGGCCTATCTGGCCTAGTCTGAGAAGGCGAAGGCTGCCCGTGCTAAGGCTGGTCAGCACACAGGTGGTTCGATCCCGTCTTCAGAGCACATGCGCCGATTGGTGAGTATTCTATTAAATTGTCAAATTTTTAAGTCTTAAACTCTACAAAATGAGTATTAATTTATGTTTAATTGTACAAGTGCGAGGAGGTCGTCGGGAAAGGTGGAGATCCGGACACCGTCGACTTCCCCACAGTCTTTGTGCATACCCACAAGCGCAAGAGCGATGGAAAGCTCGTAGATGAGTGGGCCGCCAAAGCTTATGTAAGTTTTCTTATTCTTTATATGTATTACATTTTTATAGTTGTAGATGATCGGACTACGAGTATCGATATCGGTACCCCATACTCATATAGTAATGGGCCGATACCAATTTTGATTGCGATACCGATACTAATAGGAATGGTCCGATACTCAGAGTATCGGTATCGGGCCATTCCTATGTGAGTATCGGTATCGATCTATTACTATATGAGTATGAGTATCGGTATCAGCCCATTACTATGAGTATTGATATCGGTATCGGTACATTACTATGAGTCTTTATATTAACTCTAAATTTATTTACGTTTATATAATATAGGAGGAGTTTGAGAGTCGGATCGGTGAGGGAGGTGAGGGGGCTGGACCTTGCCAGTCGACAGATAGGAACAAACTATGGGTAGATACGGTCGGAGTAGGGAAAGGCGGCAGCATATACGGTATTGGAACGTTTGCATCCCAGTCGTCCGTCGTTTCCAGAGCTCCATCTCCACCTCCACCTCCACCTGTACTAGTACTTCCCACCGACGGTGCTGCCGTCTACGACTAGGTTACTATTACCCGTATATTATAGGATTTACAAAATTACATATACGGTAGTGCAGGAGCTTCTGCTCCGACACCTATAGTACCGGTTGTTCCGGCTCCGACTGCGGCTCCGGCGGTTCGGACTTCGACCGATTCAGCTCCGCTACAGACTCCAGCACATCCAGCTATAGCACCTCCGGCTACAACACCGACGGATCCAGCACTGACTTCGAGAGTTCCTCTGTCTCGGGAGGATTTCGAAGACGCATTGCGAAATGTGCTGGGTAGCTACACCCACCCGTCGCCTCCTCCGCCGCCGTCGATGTAGATATTGTTTGGAAACTATTTGTATTTGGGAAAAATTTGGAAAACTGTTTGTAAACTGGAAAACTGTGTATTTGGAAAGCTGTTTGTATTTGGAAAACAATTTGGAAAACTGTGTATTTGAAAACTGTTTGTAAACTTTTTGGTATGTGTGTAACTGTTTATATATCTGTATTGGAAACTGTTTATATGACTGTATATTGTGTGTGTAACTGTCAACATGGATGTGGAGTGTAGGAAACACAAATATAAACACACAAAATTGTATTTAGCGACGGGACAGCGATGGAACAGCGACGGAATATCTGGAAAATTGCAGTATAGCGACGGAAGAGCGACGGAATATCTAGAACATTCCGTCGCTAAGGTTCTGGAAAATATAGATTTAAAGTATAGCGACGGAATAGCGACATAACCGGTTCGTCGCTACAAGCCTGTCCGATACCAATAGCGTATCGAAAATACTTTAGCGACGTACTTTTCCGTCGCTATACTGTCACAACATTAATCCTGGAATATGTCGCGGCCCCGTCGGTAGTTAGTCGATAAAAGTAGCGACAGAATTTTTGTCGCTAATACGTCGCATTTTGTAATAAATAGTGTGTCGCTAAATCCGTCACTAATCAGTCGCTATTTCCGACAAACTAGTGACTGATTGAAATTAACGACACGTGATTTCACGACAAACCGTTTCCGTCGCTGATATGTCGCTATTTGGATTTAGCGACGGAAAAATGACTTTTAGCGACGGATACCGCCGTCGCTAAAAGCCTATTTTTTGTAGTGTTTAGACCGTATAGAGCTCGACGAAGTTTACAAACCTGATGAGGAGAGTGCGGAAGACCAGGAGGTGGTTTCATATAAACTTCTTCTTGTAGATCTCAATGAAGAAATGTATTTTTTACATCCATTTGATGTAGTTTCCATTGACGAATAGAAGCAACTGCAATCAAGGTTCGTATCGTAGTCATACGAGAAACTGGGGCAAACGTTTCTTCATAGTCAATACCGTATTCTTGGGTAAAACTTTTGTAAATAAATGGGCCTTGTATCAATCAACAGAACCATCGGGCATTGTTTTTATTTTGTAAATCCATTTACATCGTACAATAGATTTACCAGAAGGAAGATCCACAAGATCCCATGTATTAGTATCTTGTAAAACAGTTAGTTCTTCTTTCATTACTTGTTGCCAAAGAGGGTCAGAAGAGGCTTCACGGTAGGTTGTTGGCTCACGAAGGGATAAAAGTGCAGATATGTAGCAATGATCATCTTTGAAATGAGCAGGTTGGTGTTTATCACGAGTAGGTCGAGTTGAAATTGAGGCTCTGGATGAGTTTCTGGAAAATTTAATTCACCAAGGGTTGGATTATTTTCTAGAAATGTCATATCGGAATCATGTGCAGAAGGATCAGAAGGTGGTGTTATTACAGGTACTATTTGTGATGATGTTATTTGCTCAGAATTATCAGATGATGAATCAATAAAAGGATCATAAATTTGAAAAGAATCAGAGATCTCTATTCGATTTTTTTGGTAGTGAGTAAAATAGTATCTTCTCCCAAAAGGTAACATGCCGAGACATATAAAGTTTTTTTGAAGAGGGATCATAACAACGATAGCCCTTTTGTTGAATACCATAACCTAAAAAAACACGCATAGATGTTTTCTTGCTGAGTTTGTCTCGTTCCCTTTTGGGAAGAAGGACAAAACATATTGAACCAAAGACACGAAGTTCGGAGTAATCAGGAGGGGTCTGAAAAAGTCATTCAAAGGGAGAAATCCCACCAGTGACCAATGAAGGGATGCGATTTATGATGTAAGTGGAAGTGTGAATGGATTCTCCCCAAAAGATACGAGGAACGGAGGATGAGAGAAGTAAAGTTCTAGCAGTTTCCACAATATAACGGTGTTTGCGTTCTGCAATGCCGTTTTGTTCAGGTGTTTCAGTGCAAGATAATTGAGGAAGGGTTCCTTGAGTTTTTAAAAAAATCAAGGAAGGATGTGGATATATATTCTCCTCCAGAGTTCGATCTAAATTTTTTAATAGTTTTTGAAAACTGTGTTTTAATCATTGTGCAAAACTTAAGATATATTTTAAAAAATCAGAACGAGAATGTAGTAAATATGTCCACGTATAGCGAGTGTAGTCATCAACAAAGATTACATAATATAGAGCACCTCCCATAGATTTAATAGGAGCTTTGCCCCAAACATCAGAATACACAATATCAAAAGGTGATGTAGAGGAAGTTATGCTACTATTAAAAGGAAGTGCAGGTTGTTTAGCTAGTTTACAAGCATCACAATAAGGTTATTTATTTAAATGGATAGAACCCAACAATACTTTATTCATCATATATCGAAGTCGAGAAAAAGAAACATGACCTAATTTAGAATGCCAAAACATAAAAGGAGATGAAAAGTTGTTGGAGCAACAATTGAGGTACCAACTGTGAGTGGGGTTTTAAGTTTGTCTATGACAAAAAGCCCACCAACTCTATGGCATGTTCCAAGTTGCTTCCCCGTCGAGCGTTCCAAAATGGCAAAACCAAATGCAGAAAAGTTAATATCAAATCCTTGATCACATGGTTGTCCGACAGATAAAAGATTCATGACAATTTAGGCACAAGCAAAACATCTGAAATAATCAGATCATTAGAAGTTTTAACAGAACCGATATGACTTGCCCTAACAATAGAACCATCAGCAGTATAAATAGTAGGAGATAAAGAAATGGGAGTTAAATTTTTTAAAACATTTTGAATTATAAGTCATATGGTTCGACGCACCAGAATCAAGAAACCAACTAGTGGAGTAAGTACCTGAAAAAGCAGAAGCAGCAATAGAGTGGTTACCAATAGAAAGAGCCTGTTTGATCATATCTTGAATATCTGTAGTGGTCAAAGTACCAGGGATGGAGGATGGCAATGTTGCAGAAGCTGTTGTAAGCGTACCTGACGTGATGGTTTTCTTTCTGTCTCGCATGTTTTTTGATGACAGAGAAGTGCAACTCTTGACCACGTGTTCAAATTCTTTACAGTAATTACATTGAACAGTTGATAAGTCGCGAGGAGGTTTTGTGGAATTAACCTTTCGAAAATTAGCAGTAGGCCGAGCCGAGGCAACAAAGACTGAAGGGTCTATATGTGGCATGAGACTTTTACGAGTCTCTTCGGAGATTAATTCTGATAGTGCAGCATCTACCGTAGGAAGTGGTGTCTGATGAAGAATAGAGGCTTTGCTAGTTTCAAATTCATCGCGAAGAGCTATCAAGAATTGGACTAATCTTGTTTCTTCGCGAAATATGAACCAAATAGCAACGTCAGATGTCCATTTGGGTTCCATAAGGGCCAATTGATCCCAAATAATAGACATTTCAGAATAAAAATCTGAGACTGATTGTTGCTTTTGTTGTTTTAAAGAACGTATATCTTGTTCCAACTTATATTTTTGAGCAAAATTGGTATGGATATACCTATGTGCTAAAAAATTCCAAGTATCTTTTGCATTTTCAAATCTAGCAAGTTGCATACTAATTGAAGGTGCAACGGAATTTGCAATCCATGTAAGAATTTTGTTGTTGTTGATTTTCCAATCAACAAACTTAGCATCTTTTGCTGTAGGACATAGTTCATCACCATTGATATATTTCCATAGACCTCTTTCTTTTAGAAAACTTCTCATAAGAAATGACCAATGGCTATAATTACTACCCTCGAGTTTAACAGAAATAGGTTGGGTCGGTACGTGTTCAGATGCCATTTCTTGATTCACCTGAATGTAAAAAATAGTCTATAGGTGTCTTTCTGTAGAGAAAGAGAGTGAGCACAAACATTTCTTTTCTATGAGAATGTGAGAGAAGGAAACAAGTAAATATATTCACTAGCGGCACAAATCTACCAACATTTCAAGATCTTAGTCCTTTAAAAGTTAATATGTGCCAATATAGATGCTGAATACTTAAAATAAAACAGTACTTGTGTCCATGTAAGTTTTTGAAATCATCTTATGAAATAGTGATTTGATTTTTTGGGAGCACAAGATGAAGTTCATTGACATATATCTTCTCATCTTTTCTCCCAAGAAATAACTTCTGCTCTCCTGAATCAACAACAATTGCAGTAATAGCAACTGAGACTATATGGTTCTGTAGTAATCTTCCCGAAACAAGGTCCCATACCTATAAAACACCAAGAGATTTAGTGGCACACAAAAAATCAAGACATCAATATCCTAATTATAGAACTAGACTTCTACACATGAAAACTTTATGTTTAATACTATAATCTGGAAATTTAATTAAGATATTTCTAACAGTATATATTATATAATTAATCTATATTTTTGAGAAAAAAAATATTATCATAGTGGTTGTCTGATTTCTTTCTATTTAAATGTTAGATGATTATACACTTTACGAAAATAAATTTTTCATGTATCTGAAACTCTCTGGGAGTTAGAAAAGGTCAGCTGGCTATGTTGCATGCCACGGATACGCCACGACACAATAAGGACACAGCAACACGGATACGGCTCTATTTTGATGTGTCCTAGTGCATTTTTAGAGCACATATGTGGGGCCTAGATTTTTTGGAATGCATGTGCTTTCTAGTCAGCCAGACTAGAACCAATTACTGAAGGACTCCAGCTTCAAGGTACCTGACTTTTTTTACGCTTCTGCTGTGGCCACAATTCCATAATTTGTTCGACTTTTGACAGATGAATATACTTTCTCATACAATCTATATTGCACGAACGCGAATACGTACACGATATGGATACGGAATACAAGTATTTTCAAATAGGTACAAAGGTACTTACCTTTATTGCATGGGTACGGATACGGGCACTGGCACATGCACGATGCATACATCAGTTTGTCGTGTCTTTGCGACAGTGCATATAAGATATTTTATTCATCGTTTTTCAGCAAGGTCTTATTCTTATATTCAAGGTGAATCGCTTAGGTTTTTCGATCTCTAGTAGTCTTTATTAAACAATGTGATCAAGTACATAATTTACCCTACTGCCAACCTTCTACACTGACATGTTCCACTTTTACCAAATAACTGGCTGACAGAAATTGGACCAATTTGTTAAAATGACCTTGCATGAACCGTCAAAGGAGCTCGATATCAATGTCGGGGTAGAAATGCCAGACAATGGTAGAAGTGTAGTTTACAGATGACTCATGTTTAGACCAATTATGGAATAATGGCAAGCTCTGACAAGCTAGAGGATTTGTAATGTTCAAC
Organism: Iris pallida; assembly: GCA_029216955.1. Classification (NCBI taxonomy): domain Eukaryota; kingdom Viridiplantae; phylum Streptophyta; class Magnoliopsida; order Asparagales; family Iridaceae; genus Iris; species Iris pallida. Next base: position 3,105,582 of record JANAVB010021799.1, read on the forward strand.
AAGTTAGAAATTTATTGTACCCTATCAATTCATGAGATGAAGAACATAAATTAAATTGCGGAAGCGTACCTGAATCCATTGCTACGCTTGATGGATCTTGAAGCGGTCGTCCTTTTATGGGGTTCGATCTTCCAACTTGCTACGACCCTTAATGACAAAGAAGAATCCGAATCCTTTGTCCCTCTCTTTCTGTTGATGGGGATGCAGAAGAGAAAAAGAGAAAACCTCTCTTTTGGTGGCCATATAAGCTGGGGACCATAACCCTAATGAATACATATACTTATATGTTTTGATATTTCTAATTTGGCCCCTCATCAAATTAGATTTATCTGATGTATCTACACATTATTTCTATGACAATTATACCCTTAAGCTAATATTCCAAATAGACCACTTTAATTTGGCTAAATTATTTAGATAGCCCAACACAATTAATTTTACACGTGTGGCCCATATTATTGAATAATTCCAACAATCTCCCACTGGACCACATATGTAACCTTATAATTGTGTTAACCTTCGTGAGCTCATAAATTGCTATCTTAGTCCTTAGGGTATATCCAGATAATATCGTCCATTAACCATATCAACATAGGATCAAAGCGGCATTCGTCACATATAACGTAACTAAACCATCAATGGTCACATATACCAATATAACTATAGATCAATCATGGATGCGTAGCATAGAAATTACATACAATATGATCAATACATGTCTATTTCCAACTGGTCCTCCTTAACTTTAGTGAGATCAAATACTTTAACATAATGAAAACAGAATGAACTAAATTTTCCATATATCTGACCTGATAAATATCCAAAAATACTTTAATACATAAATGTGTCCAAAACCAAATAGCACCCAAATACATAAAAATACAAACTCCTACTGTATTGCCATATTCTTAATTAAGATAACACTCATATGAGCAGTATGCTCATGAAAGACCCTGGATGATCATGCTTTTGTGAGCGAATCCGCTAACATGGAGTTTGTCCTAATGTGCTATATGGACACTTTTACCATTCTGAATCCTTTCCTTCACAACTAGAAATTTTATGTCAACATTCTTTGACTTATACAAGTTCTTGTTGTTATTAGAATACAATACTGTTGATTTATTGTCACACCATAATTTTATGTGGTTTTTCAACACCGTACTGTAGGCGCAGCCTTGTGACAAAATTTTGCAACCATATTTCCTGAATAGATGTCCCACAACATGTTATAAACCTTGCTACCATGGTGGAAGAAATTATGAGTGCATGTTTGACACTCATCCAAAATATATCTCCATTAGTCAGCATAACCTGATGTGGATCTCCTGCTGTGTTGGCATCCAACAAAATCGGAGTCGGAATACCTTATGATCTCCAGAATTATCCGATCTCCTACAAAGAGCATATAATTTCTTGTTCTCTATTAATTACTTAAGTAGTTTGGCTACTACCCAATGATCCATCCATATTTGCTTAAATATCTGCCTAATTTCCTAATATGTACGCAATATTCTGACGCGTACATACTTGTGCATACATTAGACTCCCTACAACTGATCATGAAAGAAAAATCTATTGTATTTTCTTAATTTTAAGGCTAACCTTAGGACACTTGATTGAGACCGAATATGTCTCCTTTAACGAGAGGTGTCACCTGGTTTGCATTGAATACTTTAATCAATATAAAAAAACCAGAAAATTATTCCTACTCCCACTGAACTTATGATACACACAATCTTCAACAGTGTTTATCTCAAAACCAAACGAGATAATCACTTCGTGAAACTTGAAGTATCTTTGACGAGAAGCCTGCTTGTGTCCATAAATAGATCCTGTCAGTTTGCGAACCATATTCTTTGGATCTTCTGACACAAAGTTTTCTGGTTGCACCATATAAATTATTTCGTCAATGTTACCATTGAAAAATACAGTTTTGACATCCATTTGATGTAACTCAATATCAAAATGTGCAACATGTGCTATGATTGTTTTAAATGAGTTTTTCAAAGATATCGAAGAGAAAAACTCTTTAATATCAATTCCAAAATTTTGAGTAAAGTCACTAGCTACAAGATGTACTTTATACCTCTCCATATGATCCTTCGAATCCTTCTTGGTTCTAAATGTCCATTTACAACCAAAGGACTTCATACCTTTTGGTAATGGGACAAGTTCTTAAACTTTATTATCTTTCATGGACTTATACTCCTTATTTATTGTATCAATCCACTTTGAGAACTGGAACTTTCCATGGCCTGATGGAAGTTGATTAGATCATCTTCTAGTATCCACAGTCTTCCTCATGTTCCTAGAGAAATATGACAATATTATCCAAAATTATATTTCTTCTTTCTCTGGTGGACCATCTTAATATTACCGGTTCTTGAGGTTGTTGAGTTTAATTCCTTAGGAATAATTATCTTATCTTGAATGGGGGTGCCGCTATATTGTCTTGTCAAGGTATCTCAACAAAGACTTGTAGAGGTAATTCGACATTGTCTTGTTGAGGCTCCGAATTAACTTCTTGATCAATGGCAGGGACAGAATCCTGTACATCGTCAAAAGTGATAGTAGTAATCACAATCGATTCCTCCTCAAAGACAATGTTCCAAATTTTATTTCTTCCCCAAACTCAACATCCTAAAAAAATTATATTTCTCGTCTTAAAATTTTCTTTTGTGTGGGATCATATAATATTAACCCCTTGATTTGTCAGCATAACCAATAAAGTAGCTGCTTATAATTAAACTTTGGTCTGTATTTCCTTTACACATTAATATAGACATTAAAGTCTATAAAGTCGATGAAATCCAAATCTTATCAGACACAAGTGTAACCCCTCTTCCCAGAATTTATTAATATATTTTTATTTATTTATTTAAATTAAATAGTGATTTTTAGAATTTTTATAAATAATTACTTAATTAATTATTACGATAGATGACTTAGCCATAGTGGAGTTTTGGGGTATAAGGTAACTAGAAATCGTGGCACGGATAGTGCAAATGCTTGCTTTGACTAGTGTATTAGCCCTGGTAGGGAAGGTCGAGCCATAGTGACGTCCTAACTAGGAAAACTAGGCCAAGTTGTGACTTAACCTTTACCGAAGACTTATTTATTTATTATTTATATTATTGAGCTTTAGGGAACCGGGTTGTACCGAATTAGTCCAGATAGGACCCAAGACAAGCCCAAGCCCATATAGTTATGCGGGACGTCCGATGACATGCGTGTTGATGTATTTTGATGAGTGGGTGGTATTCCGTTTTAATGATTTAATGAATACTTTCTAAGTATTCGTAAGTTAAATATTATAATATCATTATTGGTTGATATTCAAGGATATTGGTATAAAATAGGTCCTTGTATATTCTGGAGATTATTGAACTGTATGCAATGACATATACACCCTTATTGAGTTATTGAATTTGTTATTATTATTATTATTATTATTATTTTATTGAGATTAATATTATATAATATTATTTTATCATTATTAGTTATATTAATTTTTGTCAATTAAATATTATTATATAGTCATATATACATTATATATATATATATATATATATATATATATATATATATATATATATATATATATATATATGGGGCCTACACTAGGAATGGATAATAATGAGGTTTATTTAGATTTTACGGATATTATCAGTATTTATATGAATATATAGAGATACCTATATATATACATATATAGGTATAGTTATTAATATAGAATAAATAAAGAATAAAGAAAACAAAGGAAATGAAATAGTTGAACTATTAAACCCCAAATCAGCCCACAGCTGAACCCGACCCGAACTCCCTATCTCAGCCGAGAAGAAAACCCATCTAAGCTGGACCATTCCAGCCGAGCAGGCCCACCCCATACCTTCCAAAGCTCAGCCAACCCGAGCCCTCCTACTGCTCGGTATAACCAAACCCGACCGCGAGTACAAATAGAGAAGCAGAGAGCGAGCGAGGGGACATCACAAAAACCCTAACCCCGATCCTCGCCAAAGACCCCTGACCCCTCGTGACCCTTCCCCGTTACCTGGCGCGCCGCCACGACGCCGGACGACCGTCGGAGGCGGCCCAGAAACGGCGGACAGCAGGCACGCGCGGCCTGGAACAGAGCAGCCGCAGCGGCAAGAGCAGCGAAACATCCAACTTCGTGGGTAAATTTCTTTCCCTGTACTTCGTCATTTTGTGTTTCATAAAGTAGTCCGAAGAGCCTATATAACCCTCTCGAGATCCCATCAAGGGGAGTTGACGATAGTGTCACAACCTACCCATGAAATCGTCGCAAAGTCAAGGGAAAAACCCGTTCCAAAACAGGACAAAGGCAGTCCAAGCACTGTTGTTTGAAGGTTGAACCCGATCAACTGGTAAACAGATTTCAAATGTTGTTTGAACAGACTTGTAGAAGAACAATGGAACTTCAAAATCCTTGTTGTCGCTTAAGTTTTCATTTATTGTATTATGAGTTATTCGATTCCAAAAATCAGGAAAAACTGTGTTTCAAAATATTAATTTTTAGAAAAATTCATCGATACGACGTGCGTCCCGCCAATCTGGCCGACGTAGTCGCGAACCGAAAGCATCGAAAGGTGCGTAACGACTTTGTGGACGTGTGGGCTTTGACGGAATTCAAATTGGTCGCGTGTGCGCGACGAATTTGATGCGTATCCGTCAAAATTTACCGTATCGGCCTCTGTGCAAATTTCCCAATTACTTTGTGCACGTTTGTCAGATCGAGAAGAAATTTGTGCCAACAGGATCATATCATTTTTTCGGTCCTGTATGCCAAGTTTGGTTCGATTCTGAGACAGTTGATTGGATCGCCGTTTCGCGGGCCCCACGATCCAATTCAATGGGCGACTTTGTGCACGGCCCACCGAAATCTAAAACTGGACATACCGCTGGATTCGTATCATCAAAATAAATTTGTAGACATATAGTTTGACGACTTTAGAGACCATTGACTCTGGCACGCTTTTCGGTATAAAGCTGGTCCAACGGCGGACACCGTTTTGGCCCAAAATTATCGTTTTGCCCCTGTGTCCAGAATTAGACTTAAGGACAGGAAATTCTAGCTATTTTGACTATTCTAAGAACATTGGTAATATTTATTTCAGCTTTCGGAGACTGTTGTACGAGTTTTGACTATTGTGGCATACCGAATAGTTTAGATTATCGGTTTCACCTGCAAAGGACCACAGACGAGTACAGTTTATTGTTTGTTTTCAGTATTGATCTTTACTATACATCAGTGCTTAGTCGATAGATATGTGATTTCAATTTTATGTTGATTTTGTTCCTTGTTGTGTCGGAAGGTGAAGTACCAACGATGTGTGATCTGACCTTAGACCGTGTTGACTGTGATTTATTCTTGCATTAGACCGTGTAGACCATGATTTATTCTTGCTTTATACAGTGTAGACAGTATTTCTTTATTGTTTTATACAATGTAGACCTTGTAACATCATACAGTGTAGATCGTGATTATTATTTTGTAGACAGTGTTTCTTTATTGTAATATTTTGTGTAGACCGTGTAACTTTAGACCGTGTAGACCGTGTCGTATAATTGTCCCGAAACTGATCACATATCAAAGGTACTTCAGTCGGTCAGTTGGTGAGTATTTTATTGTATCTCATTTTCTGTTCTTGGTATTTAGTTTTATTCTGTCTTTCTTCATTTATTTCATGAATCATATGTCTAAAGGCTAACCTCTGTAGTATAGTCATTTTCATATATTGAAACTGCATTCAGTGAATTGTGCTCGTTCCATTCACTACCAAAATAAGTCATAATGGCGACGAAATTAGCGACTCAAGATAAATACGTCGCTAAGTTTTGTGCTTTTAGCAACGTTTTATATAAACGTCGCTGAACGTCACTATCAGCGACGTTTGAGCGGCAGTTAGCGACACCATTTATGTTTTGGACAACTGATGTCGCATACTAGTCGCAAAACATCGCTGTTTTTTTATTCATCGACGTTTAGCGATGCCACTTTATGACGTCGCCAGGTTTTAATAAATAGCGACGGTTAGCGACGTCTTTAAATGACGTCGCTAAAACATTTCATATAGGGTTCTGGCCCGATCGATTTTTCATTTTTCATCCAAAATTTTCTAATCTCCCGCTCACGGCGACCCCCTGCCCGACGACCCCATTCCTCCGACGACTCACTCCCTCCGACGACCACCCGACCAGTCTCCTCTGCCGCTGCTCCAGCCCCGACGACCTCGACCCAACCCCAATATTGTGTCGGTAAACCCTAACCCTATCTCCCTTTTTCTGATGCGACACAGACACGACCAGACACGACGAGACCTAACCCTTTGACACTTTGACACTTTGACACTTTGACTTATGTCAGAGCTAATCGTCGAGCTTGGGTCCCCATGGACCTATGCATCAATTGGGGGTTTGAATACCAGAGCTCATGTCTAGGACTGCAAATGAGCCAAGCCATTTGCGGGCTGCTCGAAGCTCGGCTCGATAAAAGCTCGTTTGAGCTCGGTTCGTTTAGTAAACAAGCCGAGCTCAAGCTTCGTTTTTTAGCTCGTTTAATAAATGAGCCAAGCTCAAGCTTAGAAGTACTCGGCTTGTTCGAGCTCGCAAGCTGACTCGTTTATGAGCTTGCGAGCTGGGTCATTTAGAAGCTCGTTTAGGAGCTTGTTTAGAAGCTCGTTTGTTTGTTGAATTCTAATTTTATGTATGTTTGTATAATGATATGGTTGTGTGCTTTATATATTTATATATCCTTAATAATTGATATGAAGGAACTTTTTTAATTAAATTTTTATAAATAAATTGTTAAATTACAGGTACTTGAATTCAAGCATAACTAGGTTGAAATCGAGCTCATTAAGCTTGAAATAAAGGTGAACAAGCTTGAAATCAAGCTTAATGAGCTTGATATGAGCTTATCGAGCTTGTTTATCAAGCTTGCTTATCAAGCCAAGCTCGAGCTCAAACCAAGCCAAGCTCAAGCTTAATATAAACAAGCTCAAGCTCTAAAATAAAAAATTTATCAAGCTTGAGCTCGAGCTCGATTAATTCTAGTCAAGCCAAGCTCAAGCTTACAAAAGCTTGGCTCGGCTTGGCTCGTTTGCAGCCCTACTCATGTCCCTAGCTAAGGTATTGTTACAAGTGTAAGGTTCAGGTGTTAAGTAATTATTCAGTCCCTTAAATAGCAGCCATCATATGTTCATTACTACTGTGCAGTCCACTCCTATGGTTGTAACAATTTCCATTGATGTTAGTATCAGTCGAAGGAAGAGGAATGGCTCAGGTTAGAAGTGGGTATTGGTTTAGCCCGGGTCCTGTACTGCCTATGAGGACAGTCCCTGTCACAATTGGGTATCAATCCACTTACATGAATCTGTCCTGCAAACCATAGAGCATATCATATTTCAGTCCACCCTAGGTATGTGTTCAGCCCACATGTGCCTATTGCATTACCTGTCCATCTTGTTGTATAACACACTGCATATCATGTTTCAGTCCACCCTAGGTATGTGTTCCGCCCACATAACCATGTTGCAGTCCATCTCATTAGAGTTCAGTCCATGGGTACACATGAACAGGTAGGTGGAATACAGAACATGTACATTTATGTATAACATTTAATATTATTAGTTGTAATTAGGAACGATTTGCACATTAAGAAGTTTTTTCTTCTACAAACTACCCAGTTGACAAGGTGGTAACCCTGCCAATTTTCCCTCCAATTTGCATATTATGACTTATGTCAAGCTCGAAATGACTTGACCAAGTTTGGCAAGGTATTGACCCAGTTGTCCAAGTGTGACCTAGAAATGACTTGGAGACCTAGAATTGACCTAGTATATCATTTTTATGATTCCAAAACACCAATTGATATTAATATTCTATATTTAGGTCTTCGAGGTACCGTATCGAATATTGTTGACATTTCACACTACCAAAATAAGTCAAATCAACGACGAAATAAGTCAATCCTAGAGTGTATAGAGTGAGCCTCCCTACTTCCTTCCTTCTCATTCGGGTCATTCAGTCGACTATTCCGCATCATAGGATATCTACCTCAACCTCACCCTAGAGAAGTGTGGAAATATTAATGTTAACCAAGGTTCACAGTAAAGAGAGGGAAAGAAACTACATAGGATACATCATATCTATTACCACTTGTTGTATCATGATTACTTTTACAAGTGTTTAAATGATGTGCATATGTATCTATCTTACAGAATTATCCTCAAATGGATATAGAGCTGAATTACTATCTGCGGAATCGTTCGTGGATGTACAACCGTCATCCTGATGACATGTGCGGTGTGCGGGATGAACTTATAGAGGGTGTACACCAGTTTCTGCAGTTTGCCAAGGCATTCCCTCAGTACATGGACGGTACCAAAATTAAGTGTCCGTGTGTGAGATGTCGCAACTTGAAATATCATCTAGAAGTGGATGTCACGTATCATTTATACTCGAATGGTTTCATGCCAAATTACTATCAGTGGAGCAAGCACGGAGAACTTGTATCTTTAGCATCGGAGTACGAGCCTTATGTGGATGTCCACAACAACGCTCCTTACGACGATGGGTTGGTGAACATGGTTTTTGACGCGGCCGGGCCTAGTTTCGATCCGGATGATCATGATGCACCTGAGGAGGCACCGAACCCCGATGCTGCACAGTTCATGGAGTTGCTGGAGAATGCAAGGACTCTATTATATCCTGGTTGTGAGGATCATTCACCGTTGGAGGTGGTTACAAGATTGTTGAGCATCAAGTCCGATTTTAACATGTCGCAAGATTGCTACAACCGTATTATGGAGTTGCTTATATAAATATTGCTGAGGGTACGAAGTTGCCTAAATACTTCTACCGGTCTAAAAGGATGGTTAGATCGCTCTGGATGGGATACGAAAAAATTGATGTCTGTCGCAACGGGTGCATGTTGTACTACAAAGACGACAAGGATGAAGATGCCTACAGATTTTGTGGTATCGATCGCTACAAGGCATGTGGTACAGGAAAGTCTGTCGGTGCCAGGAAGCCTACCTCTTCGATGCACTACTTGTCGTTGACGTCGCGGTTGCACGGTTGTTTATGGTGAAGGAAACTGCAGAAAACATGAGTTGGCATAAGCGGGAACATACCGAAGGAGTGTTGGATCACCCATCTGATGGAGAAGCATGGAAGCACTTTGATCGAGAGTATCCAGATTTTGCTTCTGATCTACATAATGTCATATTGGGTCTCTGCTCCAATGGTTTTACCCCATTCAGACTTTCGGGATCCCAGTATTCGTGTTGGCCTGTGATCGTCACCTCGTACAATCTACCGCCTTGGATGTGCATGAATACTCCGTATATGTTCCTCACCGTTATTATCCCAGGTCCAAACAATCCGAAAAGGAACATCGATGTGTATTTATAGCTGTTGATTGATGAGTTGAATCAGCTATGGAAAGTAGGTTCCAACACGTACGATGTATCTAGAATTTTTTTTTAGAAACTATAGAGTACTATCCATACTTTCTATGCCGAGTATCAGAGGCTGCGAGAATGGACGGCTGCTAGTGCACTTGATGCAGGAGAGGCCGGTACTTCCTCGCAGCCCACTCAAGCTCCGTCGACGGACGAGCTGTGGATGACCGTCGCTGGTGGACTCCGTAGGGGTACGTGCTACGGTACGGGATCCTATGGCGCCCTAGTTGTGACCCAGTCCTCTAGGGCATCTTCTGCTAGTGTGCATGGTCCACAACCGTCCCAGGAGTCTGCCCGAGTCTACCAGATGATGGAGTCTCTCCGTGACGACCTGCTACGACAGATCGAGGAGCAGTCTCAGCACCCTACGGACGATCCTGCGTTGCTAGCACGATTGGATGCGCTCGACCGCGGTATTATGGACCTCATGGAGACGACTGAGAGGACAAAGCGCACCGTTGGAGGGTTAGAGCGCACGGTGACGGAGCTGCAGATAGGACAGATGACCATGGCCGAGAGGCTGAGATTGGCGTAGGATTCGATGGTCCAGAGCAGTGATAGAATGTTATCTATCATAGATTCATACCACCAGAGACTTACAGCGTTGGAGCGTGCTGGTCCTCCGGGTGCGCCTTCATCGTCGTCGACCCCGCCGTCTCCACCGCCTTCTTCTTCGACACCGACTCCACCGACGTCACTGCCTGCTCCATCGGTATCGATTTCACTTGAGGAGTATGAGTTGTTCTTATCCCTTCGTCACAGCGGTGCCCCTCCTGCACCAGATCCCTAGTAGTCCTAGTTAGGACTGTTTGTTTGATCCTTTGTTTGTGACTTGGATCTCTATTATTTGTGTAGACTTGGATGTTTGGATCCTATTCTATTTGTTGGTTGTGTGTAGACTTGGATCTCTATTATTTGTTTGTTGGTTTGTTTGGATCCTATTATTTGTGTAGACTTGGATGTTTGGATCCTATTCTATTATTTGTTGGATGTTTGGATCTCTATTATTTGTGTAGACTTGGATGTTTGGATCTTGTTTGGATCCTATTCTACAGTGAGGGAAAACAATGTGTGTGTGATTGTGTGTCATTCACATAGGTGTGTGTATATTTGTTTGTCATTCACATGGGTGTATTGGTTATGGTTATCTTTTTAAACTGCAGGGAGAAAAGGACATTATGTATTTTTTTTTTGTGCAGATTTAGCGATGTTTACCGACGTCTACCGACGTACGTTTGCGTCGGTAAACATAGGTAAATCTATAAAATTTTCTAGTGTACCGACGTTTATCGACGTCCTTATACATCGGAGAAAGTCGGTAAACGTCGGTGCACGTCGGTAATCATCCCAGGAATTACCGACATTTACTGACATTTTAAACAACGGTAAACATCGGTAAATTCCCAGAATTTTACTGACGTGTAGCGACTTTGAACACGTCGCTAAACCACCGACGACACGACGGCAATCGTCGATAAATTCCTAGGTTTTTACCGATGCATAGCGACGTTAAAAATGTCGCTAATCCACCGACGACACGACGATAGACGTCGGTAATATACCGACGTATATATACGTCGGTAAACGTCGGTATTTGTGACATTTGGCGACGTTTTGAAGATCAGCGACTTACATTTCCGCGACAAGCCCAAAACGTCGGTAATTGCGTCGGTATATATTTTTAGCGACGCAATTTGTCGTTTTAGCGACGTCTTAAAGCGTCGCTAAAACGACTTATTCTGGTAGTGATTCCTGATTGGAAATCAATATTTTTCAGGTTAGCCGTGGATTCACTTAGCATGGGAGATACGGGGCACTACTAAAATATGATCTATTAGCGACGTAATTTAGCGACGACATAAAATACCATCACTAACTATGGAATATAGCGACTCCCTTATATAAACATCGCAAAACGTTGCTGACTTGCGATGTTCAGCGATAGAAGTTAAATTACGTCGCTGAATAGCGACGTTCAGCGATATATTATTAAAATATGTTACCATCTATTAAAATTTTGTGACGGTTAGCGACGGCCTCTCTTGACGTCGCTAACATTTTTACTTAGGGCACAGCATTTTATTTTTTTCCCCTCACTCGAAAATTCCAATTTTCACTCGAGCTCCCCTTCCCTCCCTCCCCCCGACGACTCCCTCCCCCCCCGGCGACTCCTTCCCCCTCCAGCGACCCCTACCCCTCCGGCGACTCCCTCCCCCTCCGGTGACCCCTACCCCCCCGTCGAGCTCCTCCTCCTCGAGCTCAGGTAAACCCTAACCTAATTAACTCCTCTCCCTCCTCCTCCTCCTCCTCCTCCTCTACCCCGCACACACCTACTATCTGTGCAGTTGTTTGGACACTGACATGACCCTTGGACACATTTGTATGCACACAAACACATACGACCCCTCTTGACATGTTTTGGGTTTTATTTAGGTTGTGGGGTTTGGCAGTTGAAATGCAATCTCAGGTTTTCCTGAGATTGAGTTTGGAATTTCTGAGATACAAGGTTGGGTTTAGTTTGTTGACTGTGAGTTGAGTTGGGGGTTTGAGTTAAATTGAATGTTTAGAAGTTGTTGGTTGTATACTCAGTTTCCTGAGATATATGTATGTGAAATAGAAATATGTTGGCTTGGTATATTTAGTTCATATATGTAGAGTAGTGATATATAGCTGAGATTATATATGCATGAGATTCATGTGGGGTAAGGTTATGATATATAGGGGCTTGCTATATTTGGATTTGAGAGGATATATATATATATATATATATATATATATATATATATATATATATATATATAATATATATGTATGTATTTTTTTTGAGAGGATATATGTATTTTTATGGGAGGATATATATATATATGGTATACATATATGCTTGACCTAGTGTACCTTAGCCTATACCCTGATATATCTATAGGATTACCTAGAAATGAACCCAATAGGCTAATTGAACTTGTGGACTAGAGTTTGACCAAAACCCTAGCTAGTAAGTCTACTACTGATATTGTCGATACCAATACTCATAGGAATAGTCTGATACCGATTCCCATACCTATATGTTGTTGCTCAAGCAGTTTATAGCTACAAATGCGTAAGTGCAACATGAAAATCTCATCTGTTAAATATGTTACCTAAGAGCATCATTAGTAAGGGCAATTTATTACTACAGTGTATAGAGTATCCTAGAAGTGTAGGTATGATTGGTATATCGTATTACATAGAGTGTATAGAGTATCCTTTCGGTCTATAAGAGTTACTTCACTCATTTTGTCAAGACAAGTAAACTTTTTAAATGTTGACGGTATATATACCGTCAACATTTGGTTTTGCCTTGTAGCTACAGGCAGTTGCCTACATTTTGCCTTATAACTTGGCCTTTGGCCTGTGCTTGAGCAGTGTGGACTTCCAGGTTAGGGTGTTAGTTCATGATTAACATTGTTTAGATATCAGTTTCAGTTAAAGGGTTAGTTTAGATTAGGATATTAGTTTATGTTAGAAGGAATATGAGAGTTAGTAGATGTTAAAGTAGGATATTAATTTATTAGTTAGGATAGATAGTTTGAGTTATGATACTGCTCAAGCACAGGCCAAAGGGTCGATATTGGATATTAATTTAAAAAGTTTTACCTTTCTTGACAAAATGGGTGAAGTAACTCTTGTAGACCCAAAGGGTCGATATTGGACAGTTGGGATGAGTATCAGAATCGGTATCGGATTAGTATCGACCGTATCGGATTAGTATCGGTCTATCGGATACGACACTTTGACACAAGACAGTTGTTTTAGTCCTAACACAGTTGTTTTTGTTTCTTCCTTCAAATTCTTTGTTTGTAATATGTGGAATGAATGAACAGTTTATGTTGCGCACCCATATCTAAACTGTCTTAACATTCATTCACTGACTGCAATGTGCATGTATCTATCTTACAGAATTATCCTCAATTGGATATGGATATGAATTACTACTTACGTAATCGTTCGTGGATGTACAACCGTCATCCTGATGACATATGCGGTGTGCGAGATGAATTCATAGAGGGTGTACAGCAGTTCCTGCAGTTTGCCAAGGCGTTCCCTCAGTACATGGACGGTACCAAAATTAAGTGTCCGTGTGTGAGATGTCGTAACTTGAAATATCATCCAGAAGTGGAAGTCACGTATCATTTATACTCGAAGGGTTTCACGCCGAATTACTATCAGTGGAGCACGCACGGAGAACTTGTGTCTTTAGCATCGGAGTATGAGTCTTATGTGGATGTCCACAACAACGCTGCTTACGACGATGGGTTGGTGAACATGATTTTTGACGCAACAGGGCCTAGTTTCGATCCGGACGATCATGATGCACCTAGGAGGCAACGAACGCCAATGCTGCACAGTTCATGGAGTTGATGGAGAATGCAAGGACTCTATTATATCCTGGTTGTGAGGATCATTCACCGTTGGTGGTGGTTACAAGATTGTTGAGCATCAAGTCCGATTTTAACATGTCGCAAGATTGCTACTACCGTCTTATGGAGTTGCTTATAGAAATATTACCTGAGGGTGCTAAGTTGCCTAAAGACTTATACCGGTCTAAGAGGATGGTGAGATCGCTCTGGATGGGATACGAGAAAATTGATTCTTGTCGCAATGGGTGCATGCTGTACTACAAAGACGACAAGGATGCAGATGTGTGCAGATTTTATGGTGCTGATCGCTATAAGACAACTAGTACATGAAGGTCTACCAGTGCAAGAAGACCGACCGATTCAATGCACTACTTGCCTTTAACGCTGCGGTTGCAAATATTATTTATGGTAAAAGAGACGGCCGAAAATATGAGTTGGCACATGCGAGAACAGATTGAAGGAGTGTTGGATCACCCATCCGATGGAGAAGCGTAAAAGCACTTTGATCGAGTGTATCCTGATTTTGCTTCAGATCCGCGTAATGTCAGGTTGGGGCTATCTTCTGACAGTTTTACTTCTTTTGGTTTTTCGAGATCCCAGTATTCGTGCTGGCCTGTAATTGTCACTCCGTATAACCTACCGTCTTGGATGTGCATGAAGACTCAGTACATGTTTCTAACCGTTATAATTCCTGGTCCGAACAATCCCAAGAGGAACATTGATGTGTACTTACAGCCTTTGATAGATGAGTTGAATCAGTTATGGGAAGTAGGCGCTAACACGTACGATGTTTCCAGGAAGCAGAATTTTCAGATGAAGGCAACCCTTATGTGGACCATCAACGACTTTCCGGCCTATGGAATGTTATCTGGATGGAGAACTCATGGCCGTCTCTCATGTCCGTATTGCATGGACCGTAGTAAGGCTTTCCGGTTGAAACGTGGAGGAAAACCGTGCTTCTTTGATTGTTATCGGCAATTTCTGCCAAAAGATCATCCATTCAGAAGGAACAAGAATGCTTTCCGTGCCGACGTTGTAGAGAAGGGTGATCCACCGCCAAGGTGGTGCGGAGCCACGATATAGGAGGAGGTTAGAGATTTTCCAAGTGCTATCGAAGATCCTACAACTGGGTACAAGTATGATGGATTTGGTAGAGATCATAACTGGACAAAGAGGAGCATATTCTGGGATCTGCCATACTGGAGTACCAATCTGATCAGACATAATCTTGATGTCATGCATATTGAGAAGAATGTGTTTGATAACATAATTAATACTGTGATGGACGTAAAGGGAAAAATGAAAGACAATCCCAAGGCCAGGTTGGACTTAGAAGAAATATGCAAACGCCCTGCGTTGCATTTGATAGAGCAGAATGGAAAATAGTTCCTGCCGAAGTTAATTTTTTCGCTGGACAAGGAGGATAAAGTGAGACTTTGTCGGTGGATCCAGGGCCTAAAATTTCCAGACATATATGTGTCAAATCTGAAAAGATGTGTCAATCCGAAGGAAAACAAATTGACGGGTATGAAGAGCCACGACTGTCACGTATTCATGGAGAGGTTAATTCTGATTACATTTCGAAAATTCTTACCGCAGGCAGTTTGGGATCCATTGATGGAGCTTAGCATATTCTTCAGAGGTCTTTGTTCTAAGAAATTGCTCGTTGATCGTCTAGAAAAGCAAGAGAAGGACATTACGGTAACACTGTGTAAGCTAGAGAGGGTATTTCCTCCTGGATTCTTCGACTCTATAGAGCATTTGCCGATTCATCTATCCTATGAGGCACGTATTGGTGCACCCGTCGAATATCGATGGATGTACCCGTTCGAGCGACATTTGAATCACCTAAAAAGAAAGGTAAAAAATAAGGCACGGGTCGAGAGTTCTATTTGTGAAGCCTATGTTCTCGAGGAGATTAGAAACTTTTGTTCGATGTATTTCAAGCCTCATGTTGCAACTAATAGAACGAGAGCTTCCAGAAACGACGACGGAGATCATGAAAGTAATGATACAATACTGAAGGTATTCAATTCTCCAGGAAAGCCATCGGGTAAAATGAAGAAGAGATATCTGAACGATGATAAGCTAAGGGCTGCTCAGGTGTATGTATTACTCAACTACGATGAGGAGAAAGTAGAGAAACTGGAGGGGTAAGTAATTAATACGTCTATATTATTTTAATAGTGTTGATTATTATACTATTACATTAATTGAACGATGTTGTTTTCAGCATATTTAATGATGATGTGAGGTCAGGTAGGCCACACATAACAGAAGAAGAACTAGAACAAGAAATGAGGCATTATTTTCCATCATGGTTGAGTGCATATGTAAGACTTGAGAACTCTGTAATTACCTTTCTGTATATGCACTTGATTGAGAATGAGCTTAATTTCTTCTTTCGTAGTATTTAGGTCGATCGTCCATACGCAAGACATGAGAATGAGTCTATTAGAACGCTAGCCAAGGGACCAATTTATGCTGCAAAAATATGGCCAAGCTACTGTGTTAATGGATTTAGGTTCAAGTCAACAACTTGCCCGATCAGAGACAACTTTGTGGATCTCGACTCCACCAAAAACAGCTGTTTGTGTATCAGATCTTCGAACTACAAAGATGTTGATGCGGGCAACGATTTCTATGGCGTGCTACGGGAGTTCGTGGAGCTGACATATAGTTATGGAATAAAGCCTGCTAAGATTGTGTTATTCTGGTATGATTGGTTCGATCCGATTGAAGGTCAAGGTTGGAAAGTAGACAAGCACGGTCTTGTTGATATAAACTATCAGCGTCGATATCAAGCCTATGAACCATTTGTCCTATCAAGTCAGGCTCAGCTCGTGTACTTCACAAGTTATCCTAAACGGGGAACAACAAGGTCAGACTGGTGGGCAGTATACAAGACCAAAGCTAGAAATACCTTTGAAGTTGACGATATAGCTTATCAAGAGGATGAACTACCTCTTGTAACAAATATTATAGAAGTGGACACGGCGGAAGTTTCTCATTACACATCTAATTGTGTAGAAGAAGTAGAATTATCTGAAGAGGAAGATGCAGATGAAAGTGAAGATGTAGAGGAGGAAGAAGAAGAAGAAGATGAGCTAAACGAACTAGATGAATTTTAAGAAGAGGATTAAATCTGTACGTTTGTTATATCATCATATTTGACACTTTAGTGACACTTTTATCATATAAATCTGTGACACTTTAGTGACACTTTTATCTGTGACTATGATATTTTTCAAAAATCTGTGATGTTTATCATATAAATATGTATTTTTGTATTATTGTCATATGTTATTATCAGGTATGACTAGACCATCTGGACGACGCGGAGGATTTTATATTAGGTAGAACCGTCATCCTCTGGCTGGGGATGGAGATTCTGTACCCTCATCCTTATCTCCGAGTACGCCATTGTACCGTTCTGTTCCCGGTCCATTACCGGGACAGGACAGTTTCAGCAGGTTGGCGACTCCTCCCTCGTCGTCCAGCTTTCCTGATCCCGCGTCCAGCATTCCTCCTGCCGACGGCTCCATGGGGGGAGCCGATGCCGAGCATATGGAGGACGACGATCAGACTGATCCTGCCCAAGCAGGAGGTGAGAGCGACCCTCCATGCGCTCCCCCGGGCGAGACGCGTATGGAGATTTGGACGGACGGGCCTACGAAGTAAGTTAATTAGTTAATATAGATTTCTCAAATAATTATATGTACATATATATTCATGTAAATTATTATTGTATAGATATCGGCCTCCTGCAGTACAGAGAAAGCTGAGGTTATTTCTAAGGCAGAACTATGGTGGGCCTTGGATTAACTACTCAGATGCTCCCGCAAATAGGAAGGCCTTTTGGTTGGCCCACTTCAAGGTAAAAAATTTGTTTATTTTTAAATTTTAATAATCATTTGTGTATATTATATAATTTTTCTATTTTACTTCTTGTAGAGGACCTATTTCTATCCACCACACCGGGCGGCGAAGATCGAGGCCCAATTTTCTGCCGTCGCAGGCAAGCTCATCCGTGATGCGATCCATAACCAAAGGTCTCGTGATCACTCCGGAAAGCCGATCCATGGTTGGATCATGCCAGAGCAGTGGACTACGATGAAGGCTAGATTCACCGAGGCTAGGTACCAGGAGCGGTCTAACAAGGCCAAGGTGGCGCGGTCGAGCGCCAGTAAGTGATGTGGTGGCTCCATTCCGATGACGGAGCATTTTTGTCGTCTGGTACGTTTCCTATGACGAACATTAATTTATATATAGTTTGATAGAATATTTAATACTAATAATAGATAATATATTTTAACAGAAAAAAAAGGGTGAGGACCCGAACATGGTGACCGTCTTCCTGGTCACCCATCGGAGGGCTGGGAAGTTCATTGACGAGAGGGCGACGCAGGCATATGTACGTTCTATTCTTTATATTAATTTACTATAATTTAGAAAACAGGAAAATAGATATCAATATAGACTTTAGCAAACACTTACACGTTAGCAAACATTGTTCTAGGCCGAGTTTGTTTGGCTACAGGAGGAGGCGGCTGCTGCTGCTAGTACGCTAGCAGAGGGAGGGGCTGGTACTTTCTTCCAGCCGCCTACAGCTCCATCGCCGGACGACCTCTGGATGACCGCCATTGACGATCTTCTGAAGGGTACGTACTACGGTACGGGATCTTACGGCATGTATTTGGCTTCAGAGTCTTCCCGGGCCCCCTTTGTCAGTGCATAGTCTCCGGCTTCGCAGGCGTCGTCACGAGCTCAGGATATTCGTCGTCAGATCGACGAGCTGCGTCGTGAGTTGCAGCAGCAGATTTCTGATGCGGTCGAGCGACGATCCGACCCTCCGATGATCACCGGACGATTTGATGCGGTCGAGCGCAGTATATAGGAGCTGATGAGTCTGCAGCAGGCTACAGCTACCAGCTTGCACACGCTCACCGAGTCTACGCAGCGCACAAAGCGTAGACAGGTCGAGCTGGAGGGATCGCAGAGGACCATGTCTGCCTCACTCACTCAGGTATCGGCTTCGATTGAGGAGAGTACTCAGAGGATGGTGAGTACCCTGGCTGCGTATGGTGAGCGACTGCGAGAGCTGGAGCAGATACGTTCTTCCGGTCTATCGACGGTGCCGATTCCAGAGATTGCACTGCCTTCTACTACCCCTACGGTGCAGCTCATCCAGGAGCAGTATGAGTACATTCTATCCCAGATGCGCGGCAGGGGTCCTCAGTGATCCAGTATATTTTTTATCATCTTTGTATGTATTGGCCCTATGGGCCCATTGACCGTTCTGTACACTAATTTTCATTATTTTTTGACTCTGTTAGACATGTATGTTTGTTGGACATGTATGTTTGTGATATTTAATTTGTTGGTATTTTCATTGAGTACATGTATGATATTTAGTTGTAGACTATTATGATGGGAGACTGTTATTCATCTATTAGTTGTAGACTGTTATGATGGGAGACTTAATTATGATGATATCTGTGACGGGGATGACAAATATACCTACGCTGGGTTATAAGCGATGATCTGATATACAAAGGAGGTGCTGCCCAAATTTTAAAAAAATATAATGTGTATTTTTGTGATGATGTGTGTCTGTGTTTACAGTGTATGTGAAATGTAGTGTTCGAAACCATCGATAGTTTCGATTACTGTTGTATGTTTTATCTTGGACAGAAAGAACAACTGTTCAGGGTGTACTTCTGAGAGCTTCATTTTTACATCCTTCACTCTCTCGGGACATCGTACAGGATCCCGAGAAGGTGAAGGACGTGAAGAGGAAGCTCTAAGAAGTGCACCCTGAACTGTTGCTCTTTCTATCCAAGATAAAACATAGAACAGTAAGCGAAACTGTCGATGGTTCGAACACTGCACTTCACACACACTGTAAACACAGACACACAGCATAACAAAAATATACATTATATTTTTTTAATTTTTTTCCAGTAGTCTGCGACGGATAGCGACGTATAGCGACGGATAACGACGAAAAGTGGACGTTGCTATACGTCGCTAATTAGCGGCGTTATGTCACTGTACGTTGCCACCTTGCTGACATGGCAGGCATGCCACATCATCACGTCAATAGAAATAAATATCGCTAAGAAGTCGCACTACGTCGCTAAGTTTGCGACGTAAAGTTTTCGTCGCGCTACGTTGCTAACTTTGCGACGACCTAGCGACACGGCTGGGACGTCGCAAACAGCGACGTAGGGCGACGAATTTGCCATCTGCGACTAGCTTAAAAGCGACCTTCACTTTACGTCGCTAAAGCCGTCGCCAATTACGATTAGCGACGTAATTGTCATTATTAGCGACGTATCATGACGTCGCTAATTTGACTTATTTTAGTAGTGGGGGTACTTGCAGACAAAAGCCTAGAGACTAGCTAGATAGTGGACTTGTAGTCATTCAAATATTTGTACAAGTTTATATTTTTCTGTAAATGTAAAACTTGTGAATATTGTAAGTTAAATTAATTATATGATTGAACATTATTTGTGATTTTTGATCTTCATGGCCGTGACAGCGTTCTACCGCCGACACTGCGGCGTAGGCTGGCTTGGACATGTCTCGTAATCGTTTAAAAAAATGGGTGCGGGTCGTGACAAGTTTTTGTGGTGGCCCATGCAGGTCTGTCTTCGCAAATCATGCGAACTCGTGATAGTACTTAAGTTAGTCGTACTATTGCGAGCCTGCGACTAAGAAATGCTCATTCACAAGTTAAGGATTAATTTAACTTAAAGAGAATGGCTAGGACTAGGAGTCCCTTATACAAATTTACCGATGGGTAGTCTAGGCTATGCAATTTAGATGAGAAGTTATTAAGTTGGATAAGTTTGCCAGATCCCCATAGGTACACTATTACCTCTTGATATGACGATATGATCCAATGTGGATAGATTATTCACTTGGTAAGACAATGCTTCATAGAGGTAATGATCTAACCTTGATACATTGTTGAATTCCTTTTCTTTGCCTCTTAAGATATCATCCTCATATCTTAGTCGAATTGCCTATTTAGTTCCTATTTGCCCTAGGAATTATTATTTTGTATAAATTCTGATTATGTTATCCCCATACGAACCTCGTGTTAGTTTTGATTCAAAGTTTTTCCTCAATGGTTTGAATATACATGAAATAGATACTAGAATGTTTGTAATTCTTTTGTCCTCGGTTTGTTCCTCCCTGTTCAATTTTTTATTTTAAAGGGTTGTGACTGATAGGACAAATACTTACGCCTTATTTCATAGTCAACTTGTTTGAATCTCTAGAAGCTCATAAACTTTTACAGACATAGTTAAAGGAATGTTAATTAACTCATAATGGTAGGACAGCAGCACTGCCGCCATTTATTTGAACTATGGAGGCTATAGATTCACTACAGCCAGCAGCGCACTGGCAAGGCACGACCCCTAGAGTTGAAATTGGTTAAGAAAATATAGGTTATAGAATGTTGCTAAACTATGGCTAGTGGTCCTCTTTGATAGTAATTACCCTTGAATCAACATTGGATAGAGTTAAGTAATGTTCGATTTGTATCATATTTGAGTTAGGAAACTAAGAGTTTGCCACAGCCCGAGTATACGGACGAGGCGTAACCCTCGGTGAAATAACTTCAGACGTGATTACAAGTTAGGGATACTATAGAGGATAGGAAAATGCTTTGTATGTCCCCTAAGATCCAAAGCCAATATTAGTGGAAGTTTGTAAGTTGGGTAGCATGTCTCCTGACCTAGCATTCTGTAGTCCTTGTGACCTATTGACGAGATATTGATTGACACTAATAGGTTTACCTAGAATATAGAATTTTGAGGTCCATAACCCATTAGTCGACCAAGGCCTTGGATAAGAAGATAGTAGGAAGACTGTATAAGCAAGAACACATGGTAAATTTTTGATTCTCACAAAACTCGAACTACTTGTACCCTCTTTCAAAAATCTTGTATACTTATAATTTGACTATTTTGACCAATGTTGCTATCACAGCCTAGTTTTGCAAGCTTACTCTTTTATCGAGCTTGATTCAAGACATATGTTTATTGGGGATGCCCACTAACATATTGTCTAATCAGAATCGATGTATTACGGTCTAATCAACCGTAGTGCACTCGGTTCGCTCTCCCTCTGATTAACCTACGTGGATTGAGATGTAGATGTCTCTAGGATCTCCTCCACTACTGTATTGACAATTCTTCTTGAATTATACATTCGTCTTTGAATCACGTAATTATTTTCAGTAACATCTCCCTTGAACTCTTTATTGTTTTTGTCTTTTACTGACTTGGAAAGACGAAAGCTCGTAATTGGTAGAGAGATATCCCCCTATGACTATGGTAGTTGTATACACAAGGGTAGCTACCATCGACCAGTCATGTGATTGAGTTACTCGTTCTCCTCTCGACCCTCAAACTACTATTGGGACTTTCAAGCCATCTGAATTTGAGAATAATTAGGGTTTTACCCTTAGTCAAAATGCCAACCTAGGAGACTATTTATTCTCAAGAAACCAAATGGCGTGAGCCTCTAACTATTTGCTTGAAGCTTTCTTTAACTAGACCCTTGTGACAATAGTCTGGCAGGTTCGACCCCAATAGAAACTCACGACTCAGTTGTTAGAAATCTTTTCGTAGGATGTGCCTTAGAGTTGGTTACCCTGTCGAAAACTCCCGTATATTATGGACGAGTAGGTCATTCTATTTTATCGACCATGTGTCATTGTACACACTCGTTTTCCATTTATTGAGGAATGATCCTTGACTTGACTTATATCTACCGTATTCCGTTATGCCGTGCCTTAATCTTTATTAACAAGGGTCGAGGTACAATATTCGGACTGTGGAATTCTTCTAACCTCAGTATTCCTAAAACCAGATCCTAGCTTCTAAGGTGAGTTGACTGTAAGCCTTCTAAAATTTTGGGACATACGGGAATTACCGAATGATTTGAATAATTTCCATTAGGATGACAATTAGTGCCCATGGACTCCCACTTTTCATTTAGATCATTTTGTGTCCCCGGCCGTGTCATTAATATTCGGAGCACGGGACCAGCTGTTACCTTCCAACAAATTTCATATACAATATCTAGACGAGTCCACCTTCATCTAGGTATATCATGTCCCACTCAAACACGTCCTCTTGTACTCTATTTTTATGGTATGACTTTCAGGACAAAAAGGACTAGCTATAATCCTTACCATAATCCATGTGTACTTCCCGACTACGACTAGAGACTCAACTTCGACTCGAATCTGTCGACCCAATATATGGTTGTGATCGACTAGAAGCCCACTACGCATATGTCACTAGTGTGCCATTTACTTGTGTCTTCTCGTGCTACTTAAACACAAAAGTCACGGAAGATGCATCTCCAGGGCTTACAGAACCTATTTAACCCATCCGACTGCCCATCTAGCTCAACCACTTGGGTAGAAACCTATTCTAGGTTACCTTAACCTAGTAGAAGTAGTTTAATCATTGGGATCTTGACCGGTCCATATAGATTGAAATCCGAGGTTCATCCAACCAACGATTGATCAGGAACCCATTAAGACCCAGTAAAAACCCATCCATGCATACCACCATACTTGGACTATAAAACAGAACTTTTTGAAATAGGTCCCTATACCTATTATGTAGTCTCCACCTCTTAGAATGCAGGGTCATCCGTGATCATTATCCCATCTACCTAAAAGTTGCGATACGATTTTGTATTGCATTTATATTCCTTGCTTGTGTGTTTAAATAACCACAGAAAATTACAATCTTGACTTCTCAAATTCTGTTCTATTTTGGAACATGTTCAGAATTTCGAGAACGTGACTTCTGTATTGCACGGATTGCAGGCCCATCTAAGAAACGAATGGTTCTTTGACTTAGCAAGTGACTAGACTAGGGTAGCCCAATTTAGCAAAATAGGTCAATGGCTCATAAACTTTCTTTCTATCTGTATCAATGGATACTCTCTACCGCTCTGAAAACTTCATATTCGCTCTCGATTATTTTTCCTTATCTTCCTATCCTCCCTATTGAAGAGTGACGAATGGTCATGCTTATTAGAATTTACCAATATTTTTTATCTACTTGTGTAAATTTGTTGATTGTTAGATTTTGGGTTATTTGATAGATATGAGAGGATTATAGAGGCCAAAGCAGTAGATATCTATTTGTAGCAATTTTAGCAAGTAGTTGGAAGATTACAAGTTTTAGTGACATAACATTAAGGGAGTAGTGTGTCCAAAGGTGGGTAGAAGTCCTCAGAGTTCGTAGTTACAAAATGGCTAGGAGGAGGATATAAACTATTTTTGAGGAATTAAAATTTAAGGAGATTAATATAATAGTAGATCTCCTTTTCGAATTTAAGGAATAGTTATGAATTAGAATTTCGAGGATGAAATTATTTTAAGGTGGGTAGATTTGTAACCCCTCTTCCCGGAATTTTGTTAATATATTTTTATTTATTTATTTAAATTAAATAGTGATTTTTAGAATTTTTATAAATAATTACTTAATTAATTATTATGAAAGATGACTTAGCCATAGTGGAGTTTTGGGGTACAAGGTAACTAGAAATCGTGGCACGGATAGTGCAAAGGCGTGCTTTGACTAGTGTATTAGCCCTGGTAGGGAAGGCCGAACCATAGTGACGTCCTAACTAGGAAAACTAGGCCAAGTTGATTTAACCTTTACCGAAGACTTATTTATTTATTATTTATATTATTGAGCTTTAGGGAACCGGATTGTACCGAATTAGTCCAGATAGGACCCAAGACAAGCCCAAGCCCATATAGTTATGCGGGACATTCGATGACATGCGTGTTGATGTATTTTGATGAGTGGGTGGTATTCCCTTTTAATGATTTAATGAATACTTTCTAAGTATTCGTAAGTTAAATATTATAATATCATTATTGGTTGATATTCAAGGATATTGGCATAAAATAGGTCCTTATATATTCTGGAGATTATTGGACTGTACGCAATGGCATATACACCCTTATTGAGTTATTGAATTTATTATTATTATTATTATTTTATTAAGGTTAATATTATATAATATTATTTTATCATTATTAGTTATATTAATTTTTGTCAATTAAATGTTATTATATAGTCATATATATATATATATATATATATATATATATATATATATATATATATATATATATATATATATATATATATATATATATATTTATAATATAACTAATAATGATAAAATAATATTATATAATATTAACCTTAATAAAATAATATTAATAATAATAAATTTAATAACTCAATAAGGGTGTATATGCCATTGCGTACAGTCCAATAATCTCCAGAATATACAAGGACCTATTTTATACCAATATCCTTGAATATCAACCAATAATGATATTATAAATTCAATAACTCAATAACGGTGTATATGCCTAACCCCGATCCTCGCCAACGACCCCTGACCCCTCGTGACCCTTCCCCGTCACCTGGCACGCCGCCACGACGCCGGACGACCGTCGGCGGCGGCCCAGAAATGACGGATAGCAGGCGCGCGTGGCCTGGAATAGAGTAGCCGCAGCGGCAAGAGCAGCGAAACATCCAACTTTGTGGGTAAATTTCTTCCCCTGTACTTTGTCATTTTGCGTTTCGTAAAGTAGTCCAGAGAGCCTATATAACCCTCTCGAGATCCCATCAAGGGGAGTTGACGATAGTGTCACAACCTACCCATGAAATCGTCGCAAAGTCAAGGGAAAAACCCGTTCCAAAATAGGGTAAAGGCAGTCCAAGCACTGTTGTTTGAAGGTTGAACCCGATCAACTGGTAAACAGATTTCAAATGTTGTTTGAACAGACTTGTAGAAGAACAATAGGACTTCGAAATCCTTGTTGTCGCTTAAGTTTTCATTCATTGTATTATGAGTTATTCGATTTCAAAAATCAGGAAAAACTGTGTTTCAAAATATTAATTTTTAGAAAAATTCATCGATACGACGTGCATCCCGCCAAACCGGGCGACGTGGTCGTGAACCGAAAGCATCAAAAGGTGCGTAACGGCTACGTGGACGTGTGGGCTTTGACGGAATTCAAATTGGTCGCGTGTGCGCGACGAATTTGATGCGTATCCGTCGAAATTCACCGTATCGGCCTCTGTACAAAATTTTCAATTACTTTGTGCACGTTCGTCAGATCGAGACGAAACTTGCACCAATAGGACCATATCATTTTTCTGGTCCTGTATACCAAGTTTTGTTCGATTCTGAGACAGTTGATTGGATCGCCGTTTCGCGGGCCCCACGATCCAATTCAACGGACGACTTTGTGCACGGTCCACCGGAATCCAAAACTGGACATATAATTGGGTTCGTATCATCAAAACAAATTTGTAGATATGTAGTTTGACGACTTTAGAGACCATTGACTCTGGCACGCTTTTCGGTGCAAAGCGGGTCCAACGACGGACACCGTTTTGGTCCGAAATTACCGTTTTGCCCCTATATCCATAATTGGACTTAAGGACAGGCAATTCTAGCTATTTTGACTATTTTGAGAACATTGGTAATGTTTATTTCTGCTTTCGGAGACTGTTGTATGAGTTTTGACTATTGTGGCATACCGAGTAGTTTGGATTATCTTGCTAGGAGTGCTTGATCTTCAGCATCAGATTCACTGCTGTCTGAATCACCTTCAGCAACTTTTCTGTGCTGAGCCTTGAAAGCGATTGTCTTCTCTTTTAGTGCAGGATCTTCAAAATCTTGTAGCTCCAGTTCATGAGTGAGTAGCTTACCCATGAGTACTTCGAGGGACATAGTTGTGAGGTCGTTCCCTTCAATGATCGCAGTAGCCTTTGTAATCCAGTTCTTGGTAAGTGCTCGCAGGAGTTTGCGAATCTTTTCATGGTTACTGTAATCTTTGCCTAGGAAGGACAAAGGATTTATAATATCGAAGAATCTTTCGAACATCTGAGTAACTGTTTCGTTGGGCTTCATCTTGAACACCTCATACTCTTGAGTAAGTCTGCTGACCTATGATTCTTTGACTTGAGTCGTGCCTTCCTGTGTGACTTCAAGGAGCTTCCACACTTCATCAGCAGTTGTACAGATAGACACCCTGTTAAATTCAGTTCTGTCTAAAGTACACAAAATAAAGCGTTAATAGCACGTGCGTCAAGACTGGCCTTTTTTTTCTTCCTCTGTATATCTGTTATGGGGTTTTTCAACTAAAACTCC
This sequence comes from Iris pallida, assembly GCA_029216955.1. NCBI lineage: Eukaryota > Viridiplantae > Streptophyta > Magnoliopsida > Asparagales > Iridaceae > Iris > Iris pallida. The sequence continues at coordinate 3,132,697 of JANAVB010021799.1, forward strand.
ATCAACATTTATACGAGGTAGCTTTTGATAGCCATCGATAACAATAGACCATAAATCAAAGTCAAGTGATTTCAAGAAGAAACTCATCCGTGTTTTCCAATAGGTATAGTTCGTACCATCAAATAGTAAAGGTCTGTTTGTGGCCTGGCCTTCACTTATGAATTTTACAGTTGCCATGTGTTGTGCTGTGATCTATATAACAATTAGTTAAATGAATAAATAATTGTAATGTTACCTTGCTTTACCTGTAACACCCGCTCTGATACCAATTGTAGGAACAATTGGGATCAGAATATATTACCTCTAGTTGCATAACCTGCTCTGATACCAATTGTAGAAACGAAATCGTAAAGCAGAATACTCTAGAGGGGGGTGAATAGAGTTGGCAGCGGAATAATGCTAATTTAAAAATATTAGCAGCAAGATCACAGAATAATAATCACAACTAAATAATGTAAAGGCAGAGATAAGAAAGCAAACACAAAGACAACGATGTATACTGGTTTCCCTCTGTTGAGGACTAATCCAGTCGGTAGAACTCTTGCTACCAGTTGAATCCACTATTGGCAAAACCGCAAGTTTTCTTACGAAGTCCTTGCAACTTCTACAACGCGAGGTTTGATACGAAGAACTCGTCCAACTTCAATTTTGAAGAGTTGAATCTTCTATCAAGCCTCTGATTACAATCACTCTGAAACTTCTAGACCGCACCGTACTGGCAAATCGACTAGAGGATTGTAACTGGCTTGGGATCTGAAATTTGAAGCTCAAAAAAAACTCTTTGGAAGACTGAAAGCTTTTTAGAAGAGAGAAGAGTGAAAGTGAATGAGTGAGTTAAAATGATAGAAATCCTTCTCTATTTATAGGAATTCCAAAGACAGAATTATGGCAGAATTCGGGCAGAATTTGGGCAGAACTCGATGAGAAAATCTCGGTCAAATCCGCAACTGCAGGAGGACCAAGTTCCAAGGAATTAAAAAACAAAACGGCCACTAACCGAACTCTGGCCGAACTCTGGCCGAGTTCTGTCAAGGTTAGGTTAGGGTTTTTCAAAATAGATTTTGGGGAATTTTGAAAACCTTTTTGGAGCTTTTGTAAATACGAATGTTTTACAAAACTAAGGACATTTTAAAAGCAGTTTGAAATTATTTTGGAATAGCCTATTTTCCAGTACGACTCGATGTACAAAGTATTCCTAGACTCAAATAAAATAAAAAAATACATTGCTTAAAGAAATACAGACTCGAACAGGCAAACAACGCTTCCGTCTTGAACTGAATAGATAGCCATTCTTGAGTATGTCCAAGAGTCCGAGATATCCTGACTAGCTCTATATATCGAGACAGAGTTTGATCAATTATTAAAATCAGTTTGACCATATGACCAATGGGTCAACAATCTCCCCCATTTTGATAATTGACAAACTATGAATGATATAACATCTAAGCTTGGAATCAAATCAAAAAAATAGTAAAGTAAAATTGTTCATATCCTGCATGCATTTTCTCAAAAGATGTTAGATCCTTTATTTCTCCCCCGTTGTCACTTAGCAAAATAATTGCAAAAGAGAAAACTCCCCCGTAATCAATGCATAAGAAACGAACAGTGAAGAAACACATAATAAAAATTTAAAATTTAAAAAAAATTATGGCAGATGGTAGAGACAGTAAAAAAAAAATAACATCACAGGCATGTATTTGTCTCAGGCAATTTATAATATAAAACAGAGAATTAATATAATAGTGAGAATAATAGAGAATTATGTCACAGGCAGTTTATAATATAGAAGCAGATAAAGATGCTATAAATAAATAAACTGATGTGAAAGATAAACTACGAAATCCATAAAGATGAAATGATGTGCAAGAAACATCAGTAAAATATCCAGTACAAGTCTGAAAAAAAAACAGAAACTTGGAATGTCGGAGCATTTCCAAGTATACAGTAGATAATGTCTAAGTCTCAAAAATCAACTAATATATCACATCTCCTCCTCCTCCTCCTCATCATCAGCATGACCGGCATGTCCAGAAGGACCAGCTGCAGAGGTACCAGCTCCAGAAGGGTGAGGAGGAGCGCCAGTATAAAACTCACCGATATAGTCTCAAGGAGCACGGTCAGAACGGTACCAATTATATGCGTTACCGGGCTGAAAGTATACATGAACAGCCTCATCCTCACAGCGGTAACCAGAGAAGGCTGGATCTCTAGGAATAGAACTGGCAGAATATCCAGTCTGAGCGAATCGGAGATCAGCGAGAGAATTTGCTATCGCCTGATAACGAGTGACATCTCGGAACTCACGCTCGTGAGCCATATCCGTCATCGAGACGTGCAAATCAGAAAGATGCTGGTGTATGACCTCAAAAGTCATGGCATACTACTGAGTAGGTGGAGGAGGTGGAGCAGTAGGAGGAGCAAAAGCAGTCATACTACGACGAGATAACTTCAGAAACTTGGGCTCAGGGTATTGAGTACAAGTTGACAAATCAATATCAAAACGCTGGAAGATGCGTGGGAGAATCATCGCATAAGAGAGATTTCTATCTCTTGCACGACAACGTCCCATCATCTGGATAATGGTCTTAGGGGCAGAAAATGGAATCCCCTTAAGAATGTGATACATAGTAGATAATTCAAGAGATGTCACATCATCCTTTGAAGTAGACTTCGGAAGGAGAGTGGAGTAGATGATGCGGTGCAATTCATAATTAAACAAGTTCAAGTTGTTTGCCTTGAACTTTCCAGAGCGAACTCGATCAGGTGCACAGAGTTCAGCTTTGAAACTGGCAAGTGTCGTACCGTCGGGGAAATTAAATTCAGTGATATCAACAAGCGGTGCACCTTCGTTAGATAGACCAAGGATTTTCGCTAAGAGGACATCATTGAACTCGATGTCTAGTCCGCCAACACGAGTACTTACGTCAAACATGTTTAATATGATATTGCAGTAGAACAATCTAATGGCATTAGTTGCTACCAGAAAACAAAGTTTAATAACGTGTTGTAACCCTAATGCCTCAAAATATTGGCGGTGTTCTAGAAACACAGTCCATTTGATAGGAGCGCCTGTGCATATGGATCGCATGGAAAAGTCTCCGTACCACAGAAGGGCTTGATCTAGGGTTTGAAAGTAAAACCCATCGAACGCGCCATCGCTCGATTGGACTAGCAAAAAGAGGGAATCCATGGGTGGATTCGAAGATGATCCTTCCTCACTAGGATTGGTCGTCTTCTATCTCTTGAAGGGGTTAAATCCCTTAGGTGCCATTGTGCAATAAAAGTAAATATGCACGAAATTGAAAGGAGGAGAGCTATGAAGTTATACCTCCTGAGATTCGAGTATGTTGTAGAGAACAACGAACTACGCACGAATCCAAAATTTGGATGGATTTCACCACGTAGATAGGAAGAAACGGAGTGGTGAAGAACTAGGGTTAGGGGGCTCTCGCGCGGCTGCTGTTGCTGTGATGGTGGTGTTTAGAAGTAATGAAGAAGAAAGGCTCTCGGGTTCTGGTTATATAACCAGATACCTTCAACCGAACTCGGGCCGAATTCGGTCCGAAGTCTGGCCGAATTCGCCCGGGGTTGGTTTGGAACGCTTTCTTTTTCATTTCCTTATTTCAAAGATTTAATTCAAAGATTAGTAATTTCAACATTCAATTAATATAATTAATGTTATTTTATAGATTAAATATCGTTACACAGCGACTGTCTCAGATTAGCTATAGGAGTACTGTCCCAACTGGCAGACGTTCACCGGGGAACTCTTAAATACCGCTTCGCTTCAACCGTAGTTGTGGTGACAAACAGACTCTTTATTGACTTGTCTCTAACACAGTTTTTGCGTATTGACATACAATCATAAAATAAAATTAATTAACATTATTGACGTCCAAAATTCCTAATTCTTGACGTAAATAATTGAAACGATCTTCTGCTAGAGGTTTTGTGAAAATATCAGCTAATTGATTCTCAGTATCTATGTACACAAGGTCAATATCTCCATTTTGATGATTATCTCTAAGAAACTGATGTCGGATCTCGATATGCTTAGTACGAGAATGACATACTGGATTCTTAGTCAAATTAATTGTGCTCGTGTTATCACAGAAAATGGGAATGTGTGTGTAAAATAAATCATAGTCTTCTAAGGTTTGTTTCATCCACAAAATCTGAGCACAACAACGTCCTGCGGCGATATACTCAGCCTCTGTTGTTGATAGGGCTACAGAATTTTGCTTTTTACTAAACCATGAGACTAAAGTCTTACCTAAGAAATGACATGTGCCACTGGTACTTTTTCTATCAACTTTGCATCCAGCAAAATATGCATCCGAGTAACCAATAAGGTCAAAGGACTTAGTTTTGGGATACCATATGCCAACAGAAGAAGTGCCCTTAAGGTATCGAAAGATATGCTTAACTGCGCACAGATGTGATTCCTTTGGATTAGCTTGAAAATGTGCACACAGGCAAACACTAAACATAATATCTGGACGACTAGCAGTTAAATAAAGTAAACTACCGATCGTACCTCGATACTTACGTGTGTCGACCGTCTTGCCTTGTTCATCAATATCAAGCTTTGTTGAAGTTGCTATCGGAGTGCCAATAAGTTTGACATTGTCCAGATCAAACTTCTTTAGCAAATCTTTTGTGTATTTGGCTTGATTTATGAATGTCCCATTGTCAGTTTGTTTGATTTGCAGTCCGAGAAAGAATTTCAGCTCTCCCATCATGCTCATCTCAAACTCATTCTGCATACACTTAGAGAATTCTTGACACAGAGATTCATCAGTAGATCCAAATATAATATCATCAACATAGACTTGTATTAAGAGAAGCTTTCCATTAAAAGACTTAATAAAAAGTGTAGTGTCAACCTTGCCTTTTGAAAAACCGTTGTTAAGTAGAAAAGAGCTTAGACGATCATACCAAGCACGAGGGGCTTGTTTTAAACCGTACAAAGCTTTCATCAACTTGAAAACATGATCAGGGTTTTTAAAATCTGTAAAACCTGGAGGTTGTGCTATAAAAACTTCTTCTTTTATAAAACCATTTAAAAATGCACTCTTGACATCCATTTGAAATAATTTGAAATTATGAAAACATGCAAATGCACATAACAGGCGAATGGATTCTAATCTCGCAACTGGGGCATAAGTCTCATCGTAGTCGATACCTTCTTCCTGATTGTATCCTTGAGCTACGAGTCGAACCTTATTACGAGTCACTAAACCATTCTCGTTCAGTTTATTTCGGAATACCCAACGGGTGCCAATGACCGGATGATCAATAGGCTTGGGAGCAAGTTTCCAAACTTGATTCCGTTCAAATTGGTTTAATTTCTCTTGCATAGCATCTATCCAAAAACTATTACTACATGCTTCATCAATAGTTTTAGCTGTGAAATGAATGCAACACTAGAAACAATGTCTCTACTGGATGTACGAGTACTTACACCTTTGGTAATATCACCAATTACCAAATCCTTTGGATGATCAGCCGTAAATTTCAATCTTTTCGGCAGACTCTGAAGGTAGCTGGTTCCTGGGTCTTCTCTAGGAGGATCAGCTAGTGCCGAGCTTGGTTGAGAATCAGCTGTTATTGAGCTTGGTACAGTTAGATCTTCGTCATTGTCATCGATAGTCATTTGATTTAATTTATCAAAAGTGACGTTGATTGACTCTTCGATGATCATGGTTCGTTTGTTGAAGACTCTGTATCCTTTGCTCTTGGCCGCATAACCTAAAAATATACCTTCATTGGCCTTTTCGTCAAACTTTCCTAAATTGTCTTTTGTATTAAGAATAAAGCATTTACAACCAAATATTCTAAAATATGAAACTGATGGAATTCTATCAAACCATAACTCAAATGGAGTCTTCTTTGATTTGGGTCGAATTAGAACTCTATTGAGAATAAAACAAGCTGTATTGACAGCTTCAGCCCAAAAATATTTGGGTAGACTAAACTGGTTTAACATTACTCTGGCCATTTTGGATAGAGTTCTGTTCTTACGTTCCACAACTCCATTTTGTTGTGGAGTCCTAAGGCAGGAGAACTCGTATAAAAAACCGTGTATGTCACAAAATTGCTCAAACTCTGCATTCTCGAATTTGTCACCATGATCGCTTCTAATACGAGTGATCATGTAACCTTTTTCATTCTGTACTTTCTTGCAAAAGGCGACAAATTCGGATAATACATCATTCTTGCGTGTCAAGAAGTATACCCACGTGTATCTAGAGTAATCATCTACAATTACAAAAGCATAAAGCTTACCTTCGAGGCTAGCAACTCTGCTACGACCAAATAAGTCCATATGTAGCAATTGTAGAGGTCTAGTAGTACATACTGCATTTACTGACTTGAATGTGGATCTGGTAGCTTTGTTCTTTTCATATTGGCTGCATACCGAATCCTTCTTGAATGTTATGTCCGGTAAACCGCGTACTAGCTTCTTCGTGGATAATCTTGAGATTGTGTCCATATTTGCGTGACCGAGTCTCATATGCCACAGATGACTCTCATCACTTTTAGCCATTAAGCATCTACCTGAAATGTTAGTTTCTTCCAACAAATAGAAAACATATATGTTGTCTTTCCTGATACCTTCAAAGTTAGTACTACCAGTTGAGCTATCAACTATAGTACATTTGTCTTTGCCAAAGTTGATGCCATAACCATGATCAGCTAAATGACTTATGCTGAGTAGATTATGTTTCAACTCGGTAACCAGACAGACATCCTTAATCACAGGATAGGGAGACTTACCAACATCACCGATACCAATGATATACCCTTTCAAGTTATTACCGAAGGAGACATAGCCTTCCTTCTTCTTCTTCTTCGACAGTGTTGCAAATAATGTAGCGTCACCGGTCATATGCCGTGAACAACCGCTGTCGAGGATCCATTTGCTTTTAACATGTGAAAGGTGTTCCACCTACAAAACAGTTTGCAGATGAAACTTTTGGTACCCATTTCTTGTAGGGTCCTGAAATGTTAGCTTTTGGTATCCATGCATAAATATTTAAATCAACAAGCTTTCTGATTCTACATACAGAAAAAATATGACCAATGTGGCCACAATAATGACACTGTGCATGTTTAGTGTTGAAAGCTGAGTGATGTGCACGGTTGGTAGGATTAGGTTTTCTAATATAGAAGAAAGCATACCTATAATCCTGTTTGGGCTTAACCTTTTGGGGTAAAGGTTTGATAGGGTTAGGTCTGACAGTTTTTGGTTTGGAAATGTTCCGATTATTCGGTAAGTGACACATGTTAGGGTAGAAAGCAGCAGTCTCAGGCTGTTTTCCTAACCTAATTTCCAATCTTTTGGAAGTGTCATACAACTTAGTATAGTCAGAAGTGAGTGCTTTCATTCTGACTTGTGCACTTTGAAGACTTTTCTTCTCTTTAGAAAGTTCTTCTTTCAGTTGGTCAATAACCTTATCTTTCTCTTCAGATGACTTGGTAGTCTCGTGTAATAAGAGCTTAATAGAGGAAAGCTCACCAGACTCACTAACATTATTTCTAACCTCAGCTAGTAGGTCAGTAAGTCTTCCTATTTCACCTTTGTACTCTTTGAGTACCTTCTTAGAGGTCTGATATTTGCTACGCAGTTTCCTGTAATCACTTATCAGTTCACTGAATGCATCTCCTAATTGCTCAAAGGTGAAGTCATCATATGTATCAACTACAGGTTCAGAGAGTACCTGATCGAATGCCATAAAGCATACATTTGCAGCGTCTTCTGATTGTTCATCTTCTGAGTCGCTGGCTTCACTTTCATGCCATATGCTGGTGTTGGCATATCTCCGAGATGTTGATCTCTTCAGGTTTCCTTTCTCATACTTGTTGCGCTTCTTGCTTGATGATGAGTTTGTAGGACAATCCTTCTTCATGTGTCCCTTCTTCTTGCAGCCGTAGCAGATAGCATCATCTTGATACCAGTTGTTGCTGCTATTGTTTTCTTTGGCTTTCTTCTCATATCTCATAAATCTTTTGAATTTTCTTGCTAGGAGTGCTTGATCTTCAGCATCAGATTCACTGCTGTCTGAATCACCTTCAGCAGCTTTTCTGTGCTGAGCCTTGAAAGCGATTGTCTTCTCCTTTGGTGCAGGCTCTTCAAAATCTTGTAGCTCCAGTTCATGAGTGAGAAGCTTACCCATGAGTACTTCGAGGGACATAGTTGTGAGGTCGTTCCCTTCAATGATCGCAGTAGCCTTTGGAATCCAGTTCTTGGTAAGTGCTCGCAGGAGTTTGCAAATCTTTTCATGGTTACTGTAATCTTTGCCTAGGGAGGACAAAGGATTTACAATATCCAAGAATCTTTCGAACATCTGAGTAACTGTTTCGTTGGGCTTCATCTTGAACACCTCATACTCTTGAGTAAGTCTGCTGACCTTTGATTCTTTGACTTGAGTCCTGCCTTCATGTGTGACTTCAAGGAGCTTTCACACTTCATTAGCAGTTGTACAGATAGACACCCTGTTAAATTCAGTTCCATCTAAAGCACAAAATAAAGCGTTAATAGCACATGCGTCAAGACTGGCCTTTTTTTTTCTTTCTCTGTATATCTGTTATGGGGTTTTTCAACTAAAACTCCATCAACATTTATACGAGGTGGCTTTTGATAGCCATCAATAACAATAGACCATAAATCAAAGTCAAGTGATTTCAAGAAGAAAATTATCCATGTTTTCCAATAGGTATAGTTCGTACCATCAAACAGTGGAGGTCTGTTTGTGGCCTGGCCTTCACTTGTGAATTTTACAGTTGTCATGTGTTGTGCTGTGATCTATATAACAATTAGTTAAATGAATAAATAATTGCAATGTTACCTTGCTTTACCTGTAACACCCGCTCTGATACCAATTGTAGGAACAATTGGGATAAGAATATATTACCTCTAGTTGCAGAACCTACTCTGATACCAATTGTAGGAATGAAATCGTAAAGCAGAATACTCTAGAGGGGGGTGAATAGAGTTGGCAGCGGAATAATGCTAATTTAAAAATGTTAGCAGCAAGATCACAGAATAATAATCACAACTAAATAATGTAATGGCAGAGAAAAGAAAGCAAACGTAAAGACAACGATGTATACTGGTTTTCCTCTATTGAGGACTAATCCAGTCGGCAGAACTCTTGCTACCAGTTGAATCCACTATTGGCAAAACTGCAAGTTTTCTTACGAAGTCCTTGCAACTTCTACAACGCGAGCTTTGATACGAAGAACTCGTCCAACTTCAATTTTGAAGAGTTGAATCTTCTATCAAGCCTCTGATTACAATCACTCTGAAACTTCTAGATCGCACCGTACTGGCAAATCGACTAGAGGATTGTAACTGGCTTGGGATCTGAAATTTGAAGCTTGAGAAAAACTCTTTGGAAGACTGAAAGCTTTTTAGAAGAGAGAAGATTGAAAGTGAATGAGTGAGTTAAAATGATCGAAATCCTTCTCTATTTATAGGAATTCCAAAGACAGAATTATGGCAGAATTCGGGCAGAATTTGGGCAGAACTCGATGAGAAAATCTCGGTCAAATTCGCAACTGCAGGAGGACCAAGTTCCAAGGAATTCAAAAACAAAACGGCCACTAACCGAACTCTGGCCGAACTCTGGCCGAGTTCTGTCAGGGTTAGGTTAGGGTTTTTCAAAATAAATTTTGGGGAATTTTGAAAACCTTTTTGGAGCTTTTGTAAATACGAATGTTTTACAAAACTAAGGACATTTTAAAAAGCAGTTTGAAATCATTTTGGAATAGCCTATTTGCCAGTACGACTCGGTGTACAAAGTATTCCTAGACTCAAATAAAATAAAAAATATATTGCTTAAAGAAATACAGACTCGAACAGGCAAACAACACTTCGGTCTTGAACTGAGTAGATAGCCTTTCTTGAGTATGTCCAAGAGTCCGAGATATCCTGACTAGCTCTATATATCGAGACAGAGTTTGACCAATTATTAAAATCAGTTTGACCATATGACCAATGGGTCAACACTTCAGTCGGTCAGTTGGTGAGTATTTTATAGTATCTCATTTTCTGTTCTTGGTATTTAGTTTTATTCTGTCTTTCTTCATTTATTTTATGAATCATATGTCTAAAGGCTAACCTCTGTAGTATAGTCATTTTCATATATTGAAACTGCATTCCGTGAATTGTGCTCGTTCCATTCCTGACTGAAAACCAATATTTTTCAGGTTAGCCGTGGATTCACTTAGCATGGGAGATACCGGGGTACTTGCAGACAAAAGCCTAGAGACTAGCTAGATAGTGGACTTGTAGTCATTTAAATATTTGTACAAGTTTATATTTTTCTGCAAATGTAAAACTTGTGAATATTGTAAGTTAAATTAATTTTGTGAATGAATATTATTTGTAATTTTTGATCTTCATGGCCGTGACAGCGTTCTACCGCCGACACTGCGACGTAGGCTGGCTTGGACACGTCTCGTAATCGTTTAAAAAAAATCGGTGCGGGTCGTGACAACAAGTCATTCAACTTTATTTCTAGAGATGTGACCTAATCGCTTATGTCATAATGAGGCTAAATTTTTATTATTGTTAATTTTCTGTTTAGTACCACATGACTGCACTTGCAAGGTCTAATTTAAGCTGCAATAGTTTCAACTGAATATAGGCTATCATAAATCTTAAAGGAACAGTTACCAATAATATTTGGATTTAAAGATAGACTAAACTTTTTATTTCCAAATGAACAAATGATAACCAGATTTGTCCATTAAGGAAACTGAAACTGAATTTCGTCTAAAAGATGGTACAATAAAAGTGTCTATCAAGTCCAAATAATAATCGGTTCCAAAAAATAACCTAAAATGTCCTATTGCTTTCACTTATATCGATTTGTCGTTACCCACATAGATGTATCTTTCACAATCAATTGGCTTCGGTAGCTCAGACAACCTTGTCTATAAATACTAATATGGGTAGTAGCACCAGAATCTAACCACAATGTGTTTTTAGGTACTAAACCTAAATTAACCTCAGATAGACCAAATTTAGAAATGTACTTTTCCTTATGTGTCCTGACTTGTCATAAAAGAAACAACCTTTAGTTTTATATTGTTGTTTCTTTTGATCTAGACCCTAAGCGGCTTCTGTATTTTATTTTTTTGCCCTTAAAATTTATCCCATTAAGCATAGAAATTGAATTCGTATTGCCAGATATTATAGCAATATTAATTGTAAAGAGAACAAAACAACAACAAAAAATGACATGCTCTAATTTATAACCAAAGAGTAAAATATAGTCAAACAAATTCAAATAATGTTGAACCCCATCTCAAGATACCTAGTACATCATTAATATCAAGTCTTTGGACAGTGATATTAACTGCAAGTGGTACTCTTGGTGTAATGATCAAACATTGACTGTAGAGGCTAAAAGTCAAGCTGCGCCGCCTATTAAAGTGTGCAATCATCAGGTGGTGCCAAATCATTATGTTGTGTCGGACCATCAAGTTGTGTAGCATCATATTGCGCCAATATCAGGTTGCGCAGGATATAGGTTGCACGAGCGCCACGTGGTGCACTTCCTCGAGAAGCTGTAACGGCATCATCATTACCTAACAAACTGACAGCACAGAGATTAAGGAAAATCCATTCGAATCCCACGCAATGCGGCGCTCGAGAAGATTTTATTAGCATGTAATTAATGCTGACAGCTGGTTCACATAAGTTATTGTGTGGCACGAGAATTAATCAATATGGCACAAAAGACCTAGTCAAAGATGCCAGTTGTTCAGTTGCGCCTATGCGCAGTCTGACAAGTTGGCGCTACTTGATCAACTCTTATTTTTAAATAGGATGACGTGGTGCGTAAGCCAACAACTTTGCAGAGCGTGCTCACTACACTGCCCACAACCACACGCATCTCAATCAAACGATGCCACGTGTCTACAGCAGTTGGTGCAACCGCTCGCGCAAGTCGCTACATTGCGCCCACGCGCAACCTGATGAAGCTCGCGCAAGGTGAACAAACAGTGTTCAGAACAGAGTGACGTGGCGCGTAAGCCACTAACTTCGCAGAATGTGCCTACTATACTGCTCACGACCACGCGCATCTCAATCAAACGATGTCATGCATCCACAACAGTTAGTGCAACTGTTCGTACAAGTAAACAGGAGGCGTACAACCTGAAGTACGTGCAACCCAGAATAACTGCTAAACAGTTATTTTAAGAACTCTATAAATAGAGTTTCAAATCAATCACAAAGCATCAAGAGTGATCATGATCTCCTGCTAAAGTGCTGTTGCATTCTCCAGAGGCTCGGGTCTTCGATATCACATCGTCTAAAGGATAAAGTGATAGTCTTCTGATCAGATTTCTATAGTTATACTTTTCCAGAAATCAATTGTACTCTTGTACTCTTTTCTAAGTTTGTAATAAGACTTTTTATTTTTGCAAACAAAATGGCGACTCTGCTGGGGATGACTTTCTCCTCTGACGAGAAAGTGACAACTCAATGTGATACCACGTCGATTGGCAAGACGCAGAAGACCCTGGTCGTTCAAGTCGACCAGACGGCCTATGAGGCCATGATCAATTCTGGGGGTGCCAAGCGCGTTGCTGCCACTGCTAAGAGTAAGACACGCTCTGTCTGGACTCCTAAGTCCTCGGCGGTACAATCTCCTGCCTCTGCGCAACCTGCGCCCGTCACTGCCTTGGCACAATCTAAGCGAGACAGTCTTTTGGCTAATCCCTCCATTTCTTCGATTCTGAAATCGAAGGAGACTTTGTCTCAACACACTGCTGTCCAGAACAAGGAAAAGCACCCTTTGGTCTTTTCTTCCCTAGCGCAACCTGCACCTGTTCTTACCTCTGCGCAACTTGTGCCCATCATTGCCTTGGCGCAATCTAAGGGAGACTGTCTTTTGGCTAATTCCTCCACTTCTTCGATTCTGAAATCGAAGGAGGCTTCGTCTTGACACACTACTGTCCAGAACAAAGGAAAGTGCCCTTTGGCCTTTTCCTCCCTGGTACAACCTGCGCATGTTCATGCTCTGGCGCAACCTGTACATACTTCTGCACTAGCGCAACATAAAGGGAAATACTGTTTAGTGGATCCCTCTTTGCCACCAAACCAGAAGTTTAGTAAAAAATCACTAAATCAAGGAAATGCTCTTTAGCTTTTCCTCATTCTGCTAGAGTCGTTGACTGGGTGGAAAGTACAGCTAATTCAGATAGGAATTCTATTCTCCTTAACAGAGACAACCAAATCTCTGTCAGAAAGATAGGTTCTATTCAAAATAAACTTTCTACGCAAAAGGGTATTATGCCTACTCCAAAGAAGTCAGGGCATGATCTACCAACCCTATGTATCACAAGATCCAGACAAGGCAAACTACTAGTATCTCAAGTAGATGCACAAGTAGCTCCCCTGTCAGATTTACGCACCTATATCAATAAGTGCCAATCAGGGGCAACTTCGGGAAAATACAAAATGTATCAAGGGCAACCTGCACCAGTTGCTAACTTGTACCAGAGGAAGAATGCTGAGGTGAAAGATCCTGTGACTTATGCTAACTAGCTTAGCACGTCCTTGTACACTCAAGGTACGGGACGCCTCAAGAACAGGAACCATGTCCCGAATATCATCAAGGACTACGTTCCTGCAACTTCTTCTTGTCTTATTAGTGATCTCCGTGAACTCTTAATACAGAAGTGGAAGGTTGCAAATCCACCCTGCCCAGCGGTGGTCCAACAACAAGAACATCATTACAATCACCACCATGAAGTTATCTTCAAATGCTGCTGTCAGTCGGCCAAGTGGTCTGCTTTTGATCGTTTGAACTATGTTCAGACTTCGGAACCTATCATAATGGACGAAGATGAATTACTTTATGCTTCTGTCAATATGGCATCTCGAAGCACTGGGGTAAAAAATGTCCAAGACGTAATGCATCCCGCAATCCCAGCCAACAGTACTTAGATCGGATTCATGAATCCGATGAAGGAGTATACCAATATACTAGATCAAGAAGCTGAGAAATAATCGGTCAGAGGAATCTTCTTTCCGACAAAGACACAATCGGTCAAAGGAGTCTTCTTGATTCTAACCAAGATTCCTTCAGTCAAAAAGATATTCCTATCACTTATTCTGGAGGTAGTTCTTTATGTGACTTTAATGCTGACAGTGAAAGTTCTGAAAGGACCATCATTTCCACTAGCTCGTCTTCAAGGGCTAGAGAAGTGACTGCTTATGCCGTCACAGAAGATCAAGATACCTCCAGTTCTTTCGGTCAAGAGCAGAGAATTGCTGCTTTGGAGGCTAGTTTGAAGAACATGACTGAGATGATGACAGGCATGCATGCTATGATTATGGCACAACATACAGTTCCACCAGTCGCGAATCTGATTCCTACTCAGGAACCTGTAACAACATCAGCTCCCATCAATATTGATCTGAGTGTACAATCTTCTCACATCGCTTCCTTTCCTGCGTAGGCTATTCCAAGTCAATCTGGTGCCGGAGGTGGTACTTATCATACGGTACCCCTCCTAACATATCAAATCAATCCACTCCTCCACAATCAACGGGAGATACCAATGAGGCCGTAAGACTTTTACGTACTCAATTTGAGGGTTTCAAATAGAAGGATGGCCTACAGAAGCTTGGGATCAAACAACCATATCCCATAAAATAGAAAGAGGTCCAATTTCCTCCTAAATATAAACCCCCTACTATTATGCTGTTTGATGACAACACTTCTCCAAGTCAATACCTCAATCACTTTGAAGTAATGACTAATCAACTTCAACCAAATGATGCTCTTCTTACTAGAGTCTTTGTCGACTATTTAGCTGGTACAACATATGACTGGTATCGTAGTTTACTAGATGGGTGTATAACCTCTTTCGCTGGCTTTAAATAAATGTTCTTGGAACAATTTTATGAGGAAACCAACGACATGACTATGTCTGCTCTCATCAAAATCAAACAACGACATAATAAAACTACTGAACGTTTCATTGAACGATTCTACCGTGAAGCACTCAAAATGCCTCTCAGAACCCTAGATGCTTTGACTATAGACACTTGCAAATCAAACTTGTTGCCTATAATCAGCATGTGGACAGGATCAACATAATTCCAGGATTGGCCTTCCTTCATAATAAATGCCAAAGCAGCATAAGAGAGCGCTGACAAGTTCAAGCAGTTAGGCATTCAAATGCCTAATCTTGACAAAGATGAACGCGCTACACCAAATAATAGTGTCTATCAGAACAATCGCAAGAGCAAAGAGACTTTGGCCATTAATCTCAAAGGCAAAGAAGCCCTAGCCATCAATGTAAATCAGCCAACATATACCCCAACAACAACACCACAACGGGCACCACGTCCAAAAGAAGAGTACTCTTTTGATGAAGATGATATCATGAGTATCTTTGATTGTCTCATCAAGAGCAATAAACTCTAGCTGCCAAAACCTAAACGGCCAGATAAAGTTGGTAAGACTGACCATTCTAAATATTGTGTTTATCACAGGTTTATTGGGCATCCAACTCGAGCGTGCTATGTGCTCAAGGGTAAAATTCAGGAGATGGTCAATTCCGGTGCAATCACTCTCCAGCAAGACGAAAAAACTGTAACAATTAATATCGTCTCTTTATAGTTTGGAGATTTTCTTGCTCAACTTGTGCAGGACGGTGTCATCCCCATCCCAAGAACTACTCTGGAGATTGTTAATCTTCCACCTGTACGAACTGATGGTCTTGTCCCTCTGTCTACTGATAGAGAGAAAAATATATGGATCCATCCAGATTTAGTGACGGACTTTGAAACACCATCTTCCTCCACCAAGTCTAAGAAGGACACTAAAAATAAATCATGTTATATGATTTCATTTGGTAAAAATTGTCTTCCACTTCTAACTGCTATGTTCATCTCGGCAGCAGATAATCCTTCTTCTTCTTCCCCTGTTGAGACAACATTGTCAAAATTAGAAGCCAAATACCAACCAGCTTTCCATCTGTATAGTCCACAATCTCGTGAATTAATGACAAAAATTGGATATGATCTACAAAAGGCCTCTGGTTTGAATCATGGAAAAGGATCTCCTATACCTCTTTCCCTATGTCTTTCTCACAACCGATCTCGGATTGGTTTGTGTTACTGGACAAACTCTCCATCTTGCCAAAAGAAACCTTCCAGAAACAAGATCCAGGCAAAAAATTGCAATATGGTGTCATTTGAGCCTGTATCCGAGGAAGAAGTCTTAACTGGTACCAGGTCTGGGAAACCTTACCTAAGAGGCTATTCAGAAGGTAAAGAAAACCCTGCTCCAGCTCTGGAGGCTCCTAAAGCAACATCTTCTCCTGCTGTCAATATTCCATCAGCTTTATCACCTCCAATAGGGTCAACTCTTCCCAAACCAACGACAGCTGACAAAGGAAAACAGTCTCTCCGTTTTGATAAAGTATTAAAGAAGACTCCAACTTTGGGACTTGAGAAGCTATATAACTTTGATATACTGGCTCAGCTGGCTAATACCCCGGCAAGATTGTCAATTTTGAACTACTCCGTCTTTCGAAGGAGACTCGAGAAACGTTGAGTGAAGCTTTGACGCAAGCGGATACTTGTCTAGCACTTCTCAAGAAGCCAGAGGATGAGCCTATAACATGCCTTTATTGTCATAGTGTAATGGAACTGATGCCGAACATCACCTTTACACAAGATAATATATTGTTGGAAGATAATCGTCATGATTGACCCCTCTACTTCACGGGATATGTTGATACCATGAAGGTTGATCGTATTTTGATCGATCCTGGGTCTGCACTTAGCATTATGCCAAAGACTCTACTAGATGCATTGAAGATTCCTGTACACAATCTTTCAACAACCATTACAAAAATTCTGGGATTCAATTCTGGAAGAAGTGAACCTTTGGGAAAGATTCGTCTAAAAGTTCAAATAGACAATCTTCGTACGAAGGTTACTTTATACGTGATCGATAATCACGGCTCTTACAATGCTTTGCTGGGAAGACCCTTTCTGCATGAGCATAACATTGTACCATCCACTTTACATCAATGCTTTAAGTATGTGGATGTCAATGGAGAAGTCCAAAAGGAAGTAGCCGACTTAAATCCTTTCAGGGGCATTGAAGCATATTTTACGGACTCTCGGATGTACAAGGAGGAGATCATGAAAGTTGTATTGGCAATGGATAGTAAGGAAGATCAGAAACATACTTCAAAAGACGTTCTCATGATCCCCGTCAAAGGACGTGCTACTCGTCCCTCTTCTTCTCAGACATTGACTATACATCTTTTCTCTTATAACAAACCGCCTCCTGCTGTAGAAAGGGAACAAAGGGAGCTCACCTCTTCTGAGCCTTTTATTATCGACCTTCGTTGTAACAAATCTTCTCCTTCTCCTTCTCCTCCTCTGGTCGTTAACCTTACTAAGCCTTCTGTTAAGGTTAAGAATCATGTTGTAAATGATGATGTACAAATTAATAAAGTAGCATCTTCTTTACAGTATATCCTTTATTATACTCGATGTTATTTAAAAATGTTAGATAACTTCGAACCAATTACCATATGAGCAGTTGAAGCTTCCCAAAACGAAGTATTGCTTAAGCCAATGCAGGACACTTTCTTCCTAGTTCCTTCCAGGAAGAAAGATGAACTTCCTATACTTTTTAGTAAAAGAACGAAACAGAAGATCACGTCCGATGGTAAAGAAGAAAATCATGATAACGGAGGACTTCAACTACGTCGTTATAGTCAGCAATCAAAAGATATTCGTATTCCTGCTCCGAAAGGAAAATCAATGGTCTCAATGGTGGCAAAGGAAGGCGAACTCATATTCGTATTCCTGCTCCGAAAGGAAAATCACAACAATACTACAGCAAAACGAAGCGGAGATTAGGTTATACTTCACCAATTACGACTCTAGAAGCCTCCGAATCCGAGGAAGAAGAACGATCTAATTCTTCTGATTCTATCTCATGGGATTCAGACACCATTGTAGGGCACGTCCATCGAGTGACTCTATCTTCCATATGGTAACTGTCGAGTTCCCAGAAGATGATGGAGACTTTGCCGAAGCTTCTGAATCTGATCCATGGACACAAAGGATGGATACTAAATAGGAGCTTTACTTTGAACAACGCGAGCCACCTACTGAAGATCAGTTGGTTCAAGTCAATAATGGAGATAAAACTTCCCCAAAACCGATATTTGTCAGCAAAAGCCTCCCTGAAACAGATAAACAAGAGTTTTGGTATTTCCAGAGTCGGGAATACCCTTCCTCTTAAAATCCCCAATGGAGTCTATATGAATCATCAATTCTATCTTTTGAAACCCAGCTATTTTAAAAAATATCTTTCCTTTATGATAAATTCGTATTATCACAGATATCTCATCTTTTTACACATGATATCCTGTCTTTAAGTCCTAACCGTTCTGAAGATCATCAATAGAAAAAAAATGAGTTCACGTCCACATTACCTCTGAATTCTATTTTCTATATCAACAGATTCACGTCCACATTTACCTCTGAATTTTATTGTCTATATCAGCGACTTATTACGTCCACATTACCTATTATAAAGTCATCTTTTAAAATAACAATATTCTGAGTTATATTCTGTCACGTCCACATTACCTCTGAACAAATATAATTAATGTTGTTATTTTCTTTTAGGGGATATGTCATGTCCAGTACCTCTGAACATATTTTTCTATCCTTATCTATTACTTATATCTACTATAGGTATATAATAAGTAATAGAATCACAAAAAGAGCATTATTTTATTGCTATAATGTTCTAAATGTCAAAAAAAGTACATCATTTGAAAGGCAAGAAGATAAAAAGATCCTATAGACTACTTAATTGAGGAGGTTGAGTGCTAAGATCAATGATTAATCTTTTCAAATTCTCATCCCTCTTTACTCTGGATTCAAGTACCCTTTGTCTTGCAAGAGATCTCCCGGATTCTGGATCAAAAGGTTGCAGCTTTTCTGCTCGACGTTTCATTTTTGCACCTTCAGTTTGGATAAGTGCATCCCGTTGCCTCCTCAGGTCATCTAATTGGCTCGCAGCAATTTGATGCATCCCCAATACTTATTCTTCGCGTCGTCGAGCTGCTCTAATTGCTTCTTGAAGTCGAGGCATTTCAATTTCCAGTTCCTGGAGAGGAACTTGATATTCAGCCGCTTCTTTTTCCTTCTCTGCAGCTTCAGTCTTATAGCATTCAACAGAGGAAGTTGTCTCGACAATACGAGATTCCAACTCTGCAGAACGCTGTGAGAAAGCTACCACAGAAGCTTCAAATTCTGCTTTTCGTATTACAGCTTCGCGAGCCATCACCTCGTGTTCATCATCTACAAGTTTATGGATGTTTCCTCTTGTTAGATATTTGTAAGACTTGATCGACTCTTCAAGTACATTCAAAATATGATCTAAATAATTGACTCTATCCAGATCTCCAATCTTGCAGATGGCTCCAATGATGAAGGAGGAAGGACCCCTTACTGATTCATAAGATTGGTCCTTTTCCATGACCATTTGAATCAAAGGCTTCAGAGAAGTGAAGAAAGCATTAGTATAAGCTTCGACAACAGCTCTATTCATTGCCGAGATCCATGGGGTCGCCACTTCTATTGGAATTCTTGTTTCTAAAGTAACTGGAGGAACTACAGATTATAAACTAGGAGATCCGAGAACTGGCATCATGGAAGAACTCCCCTCTCCGGTTTGGGCCCCATATCCAGAGGAGCCATAGTCGAGCTGAAACTGAATATGGTTGATACAGCTTTCGCAAGTGTCCCCACAGGACCTACTGTAATCAAGATATACAGTTATCACATATAAATTACAGGAATTAAGGTAAATGAAAGTCAAAATTTTATCTGATCCTGGCAACACATATGGGGTTTCACGGGACATGTTCAGATCAGAACGGAGTCTGGCCATGGTAGTTTCAGACACAGCTGCTTGACTACTCCCAGCTTCGAAACTGCCTGATAAGAAACGGCTACTTCCGGCCCCTGATTCTGCCTGATTAACTGGGGGAATCCCTTCTGGATCCGCAGCTTCAAGGATTTGTTCAGTAGGGTTCTGAGTCTTTGCAACCACAATGTTAGGATCTTCATCATTCCCAACATCTTCAAGAGTCGTAGTTTGTTCTTCTTTATCTTCAGGCTCTTTAGTTTTCAAGCTCGGATGTCTTTCCTCAACAATAGATTTTCCTCATCCTTAATAATTATATGGCATTTCTCAGTTGATATTAGTGGGGCATCTATTGGAACTGGTTCTTCTTTGGCTACACTTGCAGAATTATCTCCGATTGATACATCACCGTAATCACAATCCAGGAGGGCGTCTATCATCTCTCGATCTTCTTGAGAACGAGTAGGAGTTTAGGTGACCGAAAGATCGATAGCTTCAGCTTGAGATTCTACAGAAGGCAACTCTTCTCTGAAGGGCTCTAGGACATTTGGAGTAGGGGATAACAATGTTACTCCTGCCGCTGCCAGGGCAGTTATGAAAACAGTTGTCTGTACAACTTGATATCTTGGAATTGCCTCAGAAGTAATTGAGACTGGAATATCAGTTGCTATAGTCTCTGCGGATGAAAATAATATCAATAAATATCATTCAGATATCAAAATTTTGCTTAAGAGCATAGAAATTACCTTTTTGAGAGAATAGATCCTCCTTTGAGGGTAATGGTATGTCAAAATTCTTTTTGAGGGAGGAAGTGTCAATGGTTTAACGTTCTGCTTCAGTCACCAACAATTTTCTTCTAGCCTTCCGTAGTAGAGGTGCTACAGGTTCTTCTTCGACCTCATCAAGGTCATCTGGTATTCTGTGCACTTCTTCTCGGATGACTCCACTCTGTTTTGGAACTGAAGAAGGAGTTATTTCTCCTTCCCTAAGAGAAGTTCCACCATGTATCTTCTTCGACTGAGATCGTGTTGTCCTAGTAGTAGGCTGTTCACTAATCATCAAAGTAGTCTTCATCTTTTTCTTCCCCGGTGCTTTAGGAGAAGAAGGAAGATTATCATGATGCGAAAGAGCAGAGGAATCTCCAGTCTTCCTTTTCTTAAGTCCCTTGGCAGGGGATTTTTCCTTTTGGACTTTTAATGATACGTCCAACGGCTCGTTTACTTCATCCAAGAAACCTATAAGAGAAGCCTCCAGAAGATCATCGGCATGGTCTCGATCTTCTGTGTCCCTGAACAATTATGCAGTATGAACTCCAGCTTTCGATCGCTTATCACTGGCAAAACTGTGGGCTAGATGAAAGTTTTCGGCAAAAGTGTTTGCCGAAGTATAGAAATTTGTGTATGTGTATAACATACGCGGACCCTGAGCAAAATTATGGGGCATGGAGAATATAGCCTTAGTGCCTCTGGCATTATAATATCTCCAAGCCCTAAAACCATAAATCAAGAAACCTTTGGCTTGAAGTCAAGTAGTGGCGTTTCCCACATGCAGCTGGTCATAACCAAATTGTCGAGCGAATCGACTTGGCAAATATGGTTCTAGAAAACACTCCTCCTCAAATGATATGCAAGATGAGACGGACGGATTGTCTTCAACCATGCAAAAATAATTGGAGACAGACGGAGAGATGCTGCTTCTAAATCCATCAGTTGTGGAGAAAGATTCTCATATCCTGGAGGAGGGGGAACACATTGAAATCTCCACCCAGATCCTCGATTCAAAGCTCGTCTGCATTCTGAAAGTACGTTTATATTCCAACGAGCATTGGAATAATGCCTGATGAAGTTATCCCCAACTTTACCCATATCCGGGTCCATCAAATTGGGATGATGTAGCAATAACCACCCGAACAAATAAGTATATGGCATTTCAGTACGGGAGAAATCCAGTTCAGCAGCCTTATCATGCAGCATAGTATCTACAAAAGAACATAGTCCTACGTTTAGGCAACAAGTCATCGCTGAAAGAATATCCATCTTGTGGCCAAATACTAGATGCACAACGACAAATAACACGCCTCTGTGAAATCGATCGACTGCACTGGCCCCTGGAACTATAAATCGTTGCAGCCATAAAGCAAGAAAACCTACCAATTGGGTTTCTTTTAACATGGGTATGCAATCCTGTTTGAGATAACTCTCAATAGTAGCACCAGCTTTGAAGGGGTGCCAATCCACATCCAAGATGTTATCTGTATGCTTGGACTTTTCCATCAATTTTTCGATGTCGCTACGACTGAGTAGTTGGAAGAAGCAAGGATTGCAGGCTTGACTTTCAACAATCTTTTCTTCATGAGCATGGCCTAAAAACAAATACGGCAACCACTTACTTGTATAATAAGTCCCTGCGGAAGCACTTTTGTAGTAAAAGGAGCATATCTTATAATGGCATAGAAGCTCCTCGAACACAGCCACCATCTGAGAGTTTTCTGTAGAAAGGATATCCAGTTCCTCATTAGTGGGTACATACTCTTCATATGGGTTGTTACCCATTGGAAGATGTGAGATATATTTCATCTCATGAAGTGCAAAACCAATTTCCCCGTGAGCGGTCATGAAGGTACCAGTTCTGTCATTGTAACTTTCAATCAGAGCCAAGAACATATGAGCATTTGGGCGGAAGCCGTGAACAGTAGTCCAGATGGCCTCATAGAGTTCTAACTCAAGAAGTTTATCCTTGAACTGATCTAGAATCCATGTCACTAAGCTGCTCCAACGTTTCATGTATGGGTTGACTAGGCCTGTTAAACGCATGGCCTGATCTGGGTATATTCCTTCAGCTTTAGCAAATGTGTTTGCAAAGATGGGCACCCTGACGGAAAGAAGCATTGATGAATCTTCTGGAGGTATACAACTCGGCTTCAAGCCCCTGAGATGAGACTGTACCTGTCTGAAGTATTGTAAAATAGATCCTTATTCTACGGACCTAACTTATAACATATTCTTCCGACCCTGGCTTGCTGAATCAGAGTCATGTCCCAGGCCATTCGTCGAGGGTGACTGGAGAATTCATATCGGGACAAGGACAAATGTCTTGCCATCTCAGTCAGATATATAATTCTGTCCTTATATTGATAAATCCTTTCTTCTTTCTTGGTCTTTGGTTGAGATGTTTTCTTCACTGCATCTCCAAATAGGAAAGCTGGTTTCTTATGAGTCACATTATCTACACTTTCCAAAGGTTCACCATTCATCAGACATAACAAAGTACTGCTTTCTTGAGTAGTGAATATGGCCCTTTTGGATTCAGGTGCATCATATTGAGGATATGAGACATGAGATAAGTCTTATTTATATTCTGATACAGTGAAAGCTGAAGCATATTTCTCAGCATCAAGGTTTTCTCTAAGATCAACTACAAAAAAGAAAAAAAAATACAAAAGAGAAGAAGAACAACAACAAAAAAGTTAATCTCAAAAAAAGATGGAGCAGAACATACAAAGAAAAGATCTATGTTGCGCGACATCCATGTTGCGCGACATCCATGTTGCGCGACAACGGATTGTGCAGTATATGAATTGTGCGACTGCTGTGTTATGAAATATCTAGGTTGCGCAACATCTATGATTGCATCTATGGTGCACAACATCTATGTTGCACGATATCTACATTGTGCACAGTATCCGTGTTATATTGTACAATATCTGTGTTGCGCGACATCTGTGTTGCGCATGATTTCAAGTTGCACTACTTTTGACATGTACATTCGCACAAAATTAGAAAGTACAAATTTGAAAATCACGCAACACAGTTCGTAAAAACGAACAGTATGTGAATAACAACCAAAACTCTAAAAAGAGAAGGCACAAGTTGTAAAGTATGCCTACACTCTAAAAAGAGGTAGCGCACGTTGCGAGACGCACAAGTCGACCAAAACCCTAAAAAGAGTCGGTTTATTCAGTCGACGTTCACCTTCGAGTGCCGGGTTGGCTCTTTCAGTTCTTGATGACGGTGGCGCATATCGAGGCACTCTCAATGGTGGTGCACGAGATGAAGACTAAGAAATAGCTTTTTCCTTGACAGCGGCACACTTTTTTAGCGCCATTTGATGATCGTCGGGAGAGCTTCGAAAGTTTGGAAGAAGAAGATAAGAGAGTTTAAGAGAATTAACTTTCGATAAAAAGTTAAAAGTTCTCTTTAGTCGGCTATTTATAGCTTAAAAACTCTTTTCAAAACCGTTGCGCAACTGGCGCTTAAAATTCGGAGTTTTGTTAGACACTTAACTGGCGCAATCCAAACAAAACTAGCATAATTCAAGTATTTCAAAACTTCAATGTATTTTCAAGTTTCAAAAACTTTGAAGGGGGTCTTATAGAGGCCAAAAGTCAAGCTGCGCCGCCTATTAAAGTGTGCAATCATCATGTGGCTCCAAATCATTATGTTGCGCCAGACCATCAAGTTGTGCAGCATCATATTGCGCCAACATCAGGTTACGCAGGATGTAGATTGCGCGAGCGCCACGTAGCGCACTTCCTCGAAAAGCTGTAATGGCATCATCATTACCTGACAAACTGACAGCAAGGAGATTAAGGAAAATCCATTCGAATCCCGTGCAACGCGCGCTCGAGAAGATTTTGTCAGCATGTAATTAATGCTGACAGCTGGTTCGCATAAGTCATTATGTGGCACGAGAATTAATCAGTACAGCACAAAAGACCTAGTCAAAGGTGCCAGTTGTTCAGTTGCACCTATGCGAAGTCTGATAAGTTGGCGCCACTTGATCAACTCTTATTTTTAAACAGGGTGACGTGGTGCGCAAGCTACCAACTTCGCAGAGCGTGCTCACTACACTGCTCATGACCACGCACATCTCAATTAAACGATGCCATACGTCTACAGCAGTTGGTGCAACCGCTCGCATAAGTTGCTACATTGCGCCCACGCGCAACCTGATGAAGCTCGTACAAGGTGATTAAACAGTATTCAGAACAGAGTGGCATGGCACGCAAGCCACTAACTTCGTAGAACGTGCCCACTACACTGCTCACGACCACGTGCATCTCAATCAAACGATGATACGCGTCCAGAACAGTTAGTGCAACCGTTCGCACAAGTGAACAGGAGGCGCGCAACCTGAAGCATGCGCAACCCAGAATAACTGCTAAACAGTTATTTCAAGAACTCTATAAATAGAGTTTCAAATCAATCACAAAGCATCAAGAGTGATCATGATCTCCTGCTAAAGTGCTGTTGCATTCTCCAGAGGCTCGGGTCTTTGATATCACATCGTCCAAGGGATAAAGTGATCGTCTTCTGATCAGATTTCTATAGTTGTACTTCCCCAGAAATCAATTGTACTCTTGTACTCTTTTCTAAGTTTGTAATAAAACTTTTTATTTTTGCAAACATTGACAATAAGTCATGTCAAATAATAAACCTATCTTTGGATCGGGTTATTGTTCACATGTAAACCTTACAATTGTCACACATTTATCACTACAAGTATGTGTGCAATTCGGCCAAGTATTAACCTTCCTTTGGACCGACTAATACCCGCATGAATATACACACACAAACATCTGACAGCCCTTATAGGCTATCTATGAAAGAGAGGTCACTTTGGCGACATCTTGTTTCAATGAGTCTACTTAGAATATTAGACAACTATTGCTAGTCACAAAAGGCACCAAAAATTTGAATATTGACTAAATTTTACAAAACTGAATCATGTCCAAAACTTTATGTACATGTATATTTAAATTTAAATAATCAATAATCAACAGATTTGATTGTACTGGACATATGCATCAAATGATTACATCATAAAATAATCATAAATGTGTGAATCCTTTTGCATGAATTTTGTCGGAAACTAAATTTCTGAATTCAAATCAATAACAATACCATAAAGAATCATTAAGAAGGTGCTAAATCTGTTTTATACAATGTAAAACAATAGGTAATGGCAAAATATTATTTTGGTGCCTGCATATCTTCAGCGTATCACCCTGTCAACTAACTTAAAATTTCCCAAATGCCATAGGAAACAAATCCTTCGAAATCAATTTTCAACACAAACACCTCTCCGTATAACCCTATATAGGAGCACAATGTAAGCAACCTATAGGCATGTGCAAACAAATTCCAAATGAATATTCCATAGTGTAAAACCCCTAAATTTCTACTTTTTTTTAAAATAAATTTGATACTGATTTTTTTATTTTTGTATATTGTACATCGCGTAGTTGCATTGTATGTCGCGCGCAAAATTTTGTTTTTCGTAATTGCTCGACTAGTACGACTATGTGCGAGCGTACATATTTTTGAAAAATATTTTTTTTCTATTTTTATAGTTTCAAAATAATATAGATAATAATTATTTTTAGCTATTGTACCTAAATTTTCAAGTTTATGATTTTAATTATGAAAAGCCTTTCATTTATACAGATATAATAATAAATAATTTTCCTATAAAATGGTATATTAGAAAAGTATATTTATATAAATATTATTTGGACATACATATATATTTCATAATTATTTATTAGTTTATTTTTAAATAATAATGTAATTTTTAAAATTATTATTATTAGTATTTTTGGAAAATATATTTTAAAATTATTGTGGCAATTTAAATCTTGATTTAATTTTATGGATTTATTTAAATAGTTAAATTAATATATATATATTTGAAATTTGATTGATTTTAAACTAAATGATGGAATTTAATTAGATTTAAATTGATTTCGATTTGGATTGAAATTTATTGAATTTGATTTAAAATAAATAGAGGAATTATCTAAAGGGATTTGCAACTATCATAATCCTTATCTAAATAGTAGCTTCCACCTCCTATACAGGCAGAGGCTCATTATTCTCTATTCCATTAATTTTTTCCACCTACAAATGTGTTTGTGCATCGTGTCCGTGCACATCAAGCCATATCCATTCACTTCTTCTATTTTTCATCCAAATTGATTAATGTTCTCATTAAAGAAATTCTCTTTTCCCTTCCATCTATTTTCTCTTATCACAAATTCTTACTATCCTTTTACCGATCAACCAAGTCCGTCTATCATAGTAGTCCTTAAATTTTGAGTACGAAAATTTTCAAAGGTGGGTAGATTTGTAACTCATCTTCCCAAAATTATTATTTTTTAAATTATATCTATATATTTTAATTTCGTTTTTAAAAGTAATTTTCGTAGAAATTTTGTAAAAGATATTTTGTGATTACTTTTATTACCCAAAACTAGTTTTAAATTAATGGTTTGAAATAATGTTTCTAAAAAAATGTTCTCAAATTTTTATTTGAAATATAAAATATATTTTTATTATTTTTGGTCTTCTAAAAATTGGTTTTAAAAAAATGAGCGATAAAATGTTTTTTTTTTGTCTATTTATTTTTAAATAACGATTTGGATTTATAAAAGTAAGTTTTATAATATTTAATGACATTGAGTATTATTTTGATATGTTAATCAGTTATTTGATTATATTGGAATTTATTTAAATTATCTTGATGGTTATCAACTATACTTTAAATTATGTTGATAATTTAAATATTGTTTAAAATACTTGCGATGGCTAATTGGAGCATTACGATTTGTCTAATCTAGATTTAAAATGTTTTTTGATTAAATAATTTATTTATTATTTGATTTAAATTATTTTGATAAATATTAGATATTATTTTAAAGTTATTATGTTGAGTTT
Organism: Iris pallida; assembly: GCA_029216955.1. Taxonomy (NCBI): domain Eukaryota; kingdom Viridiplantae; phylum Streptophyta; class Magnoliopsida; order Asparagales; family Iridaceae; genus Iris; species Iris pallida. The sequence continues at coordinate 3,160,355 of JANAVB010021799.1, forward strand.
GATTTGGATTTGGATTCATATGATTTGAATTATTTGATAATATAGAATAATACTTAAAGTTATTATGGTGATCATTTAAAGGTTTGCAATCAAATTGATTTATTTTTTTAAATAATTTATTTTATTTAAATTTATGGGAAGATTTATCCATTAGAAATTCTTATCCTATTGGAATCATATCTAGCATTAATTAGATCGTTTTTATTTAAATCAAATCATATCTAATTTAGGAGATAAATCTGAAATAAATACATATATAAACCCAATACATCCCCCTTCTATCAGCCATAATTCGAAATTATTTTTAGTCCAATAGAAACTCTAAAATTCGTCATTAGAATTCAGCCCCGCTTTTTAGCAGCAAGAGCAACTTGGAACGACGATATCTCCTAGCTCCGAACTCGGTTTCGCCTCCAGTTTTTTTTAAAAGAAGCTTATCGAGGTAAGGTTTCAAAAACCATATTTTAATAGACAAAATTCGTTCTGTAAATTTCTACAAAACTGTTTGAGTATCTAGTGTCCCAAAAATAAACGTGTTTCAGTATTTTAATTTTGCGATTTCGGGAGATTCCGGAAACGAAAATGCGATCCGTTTAGTTTTTCGGAAAGCTAATACGAAAACCTATACCATATCCTAACTTTAAAATTTATTAAATAAATGTAATAGGTGCAGTATTAATTATAATTAGATAATATACTATTTTCAGCATCTGAAGTTGTTCATGCACCTTCCTCTTTGTGCGCTGTTGTTGATTCGTCGCCAGGACATCATCTTACCTCACTCGGACATCAGACAAGACACCTTGCCTTAACTGTTTAATTTCGTGCTCAATATCATGCATGTTTTAATTGTTGTTCTTTTAAAACTATATGTAGTTGCAAATTATTATATTTTAGTTTTCTTTATGCATTTGGCCTAGAGTTAAGGGACCACCTTTGTTTGTGCCGTATTCATGGGCCGACACTTGTGTACCACGATGTCACGTGTCTCATATAGATTCGGACTTGCGTACCGACCGTACATCGGTGCGTACAGAACGAGCGTTAGGATATAACTGCTAATATAGTTGTCTAGAAGACTTAGCGGTTATTAGAAATATCGTGGTGTGAATTCAGCATGAGTAGTGCATGGGGAGGGTGAAGACAGTTATTAGGCACAGGGGCTTTCACACCTTTACTTTCGTCTAGCTGCCATTTGTGACTCAGTCGAGAGCTAGTGGTCGTGCATTTATTTATTTTTCTCTAGATGCCACTAGTGCCTCGGTCGAAACACAAATGTGCCGTGCATTTACCTTCGTCTAGCTGCCGTTAGTGACTCACCCAAGAGCTAGTGGCCGTGCATTTATTTTTATCTAGATGCCCCTTAGTTCTCACTCGAGTGCTAATGGGCCGTGCATTTACTTTTCTCTAGACGCCACTAGTGCCTTGGTTGAAACGCTAACGCGCCGTGTTTCTAGTCTCGAGAGCCCTTGTGTGGAACGTTGTCTTCAAAGTACATTTTCACATAGAATGGTTGGACCTTTATTTGTTTAGTCATATATATACTTTTATGTTGAGCTTCTATTATTCAGTTATTGGCATGATATTATGTGTCTTGTTACGTCCCTCTGAGGACCTGGTTATCTCGCCAGGTGTGTGCTCTTGTCTTTTGCAGGTGTTCTAGCTCTAGCCGTGATCATCGCTATATCTTCGAGGATGATTGCAATTGGATCGTCTTCGCTTCGCTCACCAAAATTATTTTATTTTTCATGTATTTCGTCCTTTGCTTGTTGGTAGTGGATTTGTCTCCGTCCAACCTATTGTACAAATATATTTCCATAGATGATTATATGAATTCTTTATTTTCCTTTATTTGTGGATGAGATTAGTTGTTATGGTTTCTACTGCATATTACAGCTTATGTATACATACAAGGTCATGTACTTCGTATGTATACAGCTGGCATGTCTACGTTCCTAGTCCTACGTATTTTGGGACTGGGGCGTTACATGTTTTTGTGGTGGCCCATGCAGGTCTAGATAAATTATTTGGTTACTTTACCGTACCAAGCAAGCCTGCGTATAGGATTAGAAGTCTACGATCTCATCCACATACGTGACCTCTTTCCTCGATCCCATATTTGAATTACCGTTCGACTCATCAATTGCATCTTGCTTGATTCCTCCTATCATTATTCTTATCTTCCCTTCGTGTTTGCTAGAGATTGACCCTACTAGTTAGATATCCCAAACACTATTAGTTTAATTCTTTTAAGTTGGGTAGAATGCTTTATGACCTAGTAATCCCTTTGTCCTTGTGACCTATATTAGTAAGTTCACTTAGATTCTAGAATTTAGAGGACCCTAACCCATCTAGTCAACCAAGGATTTGGACAAGAAGACTATAGGACGACTGTATAAAGACTATCACAGGACATGACTTAGATCCTTTAGAAGTTCGACTATACTCCCTCTCAATTTTAAACTCTCGTGCCTATATTTTACTATCTAGACTAATGATGCTAATGTAGCCTAGTTTTTGCAAGCTAAATTCTTTATCAAGCTTGTTCATGACATATGTTATTGGAGGCCTCCGTTGACGTATTGTCTACTCAGAACCGGTGCATGATGGTCTGATCAACCTAGTGCACTTTGGTTCGCTTACATCTATCGTTCTACGTGGATGGAGACATAGCTAAACTTGCCCTCTAGAGTCCCATCCGTGACTGCCACATATTCGTATTCGATAACGCCTCCTTCGAACTCTATATTGCTTTCGCCTTCACCTATTTTAGAAGGACGAAAGCGTTACACTAGAACTTCCTCTAGCCATCCTATCGACTATGACCATTCTCACTCGATGTTGCTATATCTTCATCCTAAACTACTCGTCTTTTTCTCGGCCCTATATTTACTATCATGACCTTCTAATCGCTTAATTTAGGAGTAAAATTAAATTCGTTCTCTTAAATCGTGCCCTCAACCTACTCTCAAAACATATCTTTTTAGGTCTCCCATTTATCCTCTTGATGCCATATTACTCCTTGCATGTTTTCATGACTAACTTTAACCCTTAATTTTTTAATTGTTGCTTAAAATTCATGACCCTCATTCACTACCCACGACCATACCCGTATTATTTTTCTAAGATCTAGATCGGAACTTCTTATGACATGATTTTGTTGAGCCTTATAATTGATTGTTCCCCACCGATATCCCCTTGTGTTTTTTCACCCTTCTACTAATTCTTAATTTCGAGGACGAAATTCTTTTAAGTTGGGTAGGATGTAAAACCCCTAAATTTCTACTATTTTTTTAAATAAATTTGATACTGATTTTTTTATTTTTGTATATTGTACATCGCGTAGTTGCATTGTATGTCGCGCACAAAATTTTGTTTTTCGTAATTGCTCGACTAGTACGACTATGTACGAGCGTACATATTTTTGAAAAATATTTTTTTTTCTATTTTATAGTTTCAAAATAATATAGATAATAATTATTTTTAGCTATTGTACCTAAATTTTCAAGTTTATGATTTTAATTATGAAAAGCCTTTCATTTATACAGATATAATAATAAATAATTTTCCTATAAAATGGTATATTAGAAAAGTATATTTATGTAAATATTATTTGGACATACATATATATTTCGTAATTATTTATTAGTTTATTTTTAAATAATAATGTAATTTTTAAAATTATTATTATTAGTATTTTTGGAAAATATATTTTAAAATTATTGTGGCAATTTAAATCTTGATTTGATTTTATGGATTTATTTAAATAGTTAAATTAATATATATATATTTGAAATTTGATTGATTTTAAACTAAATGATGGAATTTAATTAGATTTAAATTGATTTCGATTTGGATTGAAATTTATTGAATTTGATTTAAAATAAATAGAGGAATTATCTAAAGGGATTTGCAACTATCATAATCCTTATCTAAATAGTAGCTTCCACCTCCTATATAAGGAGAGGCTCATTATTCTCTATTCCATTAATTTTTTCCACCTACAAATGTGTTTGTGCATCGTGTCCGTGCACATCAAGCTATATCCATTCACTTCTTCTATTTTTCATCCAAATTGATTAATGTTCTCATTAAAGAAATTCTCTTTTCCCTTCCATCTATTTTCTCTTATCACAAATTCTTACTATCCTTTTACCGATCAACCAAGTCCGTCTATCATAGTAGTCCTTAAATTTTGAGTACGAAAATTTTCAAAGGTGGGTAGATTTGTAACTCATCTTCCCGAAATTATTATTTTTTAAATTATATCTATATATTTTAATTTCGTTTTTAAAAGTAATTTTCGTAGAAATTTTGTAAAAGATATTTTGTGATTACTTTTATTACCAAAAACTAGTTTTAAATTAATGGTTTGAAATAATGTTTCTAAAAAAATGTTCTCAAATTTTTATTTGAAATATAAAATATATTTTTATTATTTTGGTCTTCTAAAAATTGGTTTTAAAAAAATGAGCGATAAAAGGTTTTTTTTTTGTCTATTTATTTTTAAATAACGATTTGGATTTATAAAAGTAAGTTTTATAATATTTAATGACATTGAGTATTATTTTGATATGTTAATCAGTTATTTGATTATATTTGAATTTATTTAAATTATCTTGATGGTTATCAACTATACTTTAAATTATGTTGATAATTTAAATATTGTTTAAAATACTTGCGATGGCTAATTGGAGCATTACGATTTGTCTAATCTAGATTTAAAATGTTATTTGATTAAATAATTTATTTATTATTTGATTTAAATTATTTTGATAAATATTAGATATTATTTTAAAGTTATTATGTTGAGTTTGATTTGGATTTGGATTCATATGATTTGAATTATTTGATAATATAGAATAATACTTAAAGTTATTATGGTGATCATTTAAAGGTTTGCAATCAAATTGATTTGTTTTTTTAAATAATTTATTTTATTTAAATTTATGGGAAGATTTATCCATTAGAAATTCTTATCCTATTGGAATCATATCTAGCATTAATTAGATTGTTTTTATTTAAATCAAATCATATCTAATTTAGGAGATAAATCTGAAATAAATACATATATAAACCCAATACATCCCCCTTCTATCAGCCATAATTCGAAATTATTTTTAGTCCAATAGAAACTCTAAAATTCGTCATTAGAATTCAGTCCCGCTTTTTAGCAGCAAGAGCAACTTGGAACGACAATATCTCCTAGCTCCGAACTCCGTTTCGCCTCCAGTTTTTTTTTAAAAGAAGCTTATCGAGGTAAGGTTTCAAAAAACATATTTTAATAGACAAAATTTGTTCTGTAAATTTCTACAAAACTGTTTGAGTATCTAGTGTCCCAAAAATAAACGTGTTTCAGTATTTTTGCGATTTCGGGAGATTCCGGAAACGATAATGCGATCCGTTTAGTTTTTCGGAAAGCTAATACGAAAACCTATACCATATCCTAACTTTAAAATTTATTAAATAAATATAATTGGTGCAGTATTAATTATAATTAGATAATAGACTATTTTCAGCATCTGAAGTTGTTCATGCACCTTCCTCTTTGTGCGTTGTTGTTGATTCATCGCCAGGACATCATCTTACCTCACTCAGACATCAGACAAGACACCTTGCCTTAACTGTTTAATTTCGTGCTCAATATCATGCATGTTTTAATTGTTGTTCTTTCAAAACTATATGTAGTTGCAAATTATTATATTTTAGTTTTCTTTATGTATTTGGCCTAGAGTTAAGGGACCACCTTTGTTTGTGCCGTATTCATGGGCCGACACTTGTGTACCACGATGTCACGTGTCTCACATAGATTCGGACTTGCGTACCGACCGTACATCGGTGCGTACAGAACGAGCGTTAGGATATAACTGCTAATATAGTTGTCTAGAAGACTTAGCGGTTATTAGAAATATCGTGGTGTGAATTCAGCATGAGTAGTGCATGGGGAGGGTGAAGACAGTTATTAGGCACAGGGGCTTTCACACCTTTACTTTCGTCTAGCTGCCATTTGTGACTCAGTCGAGAGCTAGTGGCCGTGCATTTATTTATTTTTCTCTAGATGCCACTAGTGCCTCGGTCGAAACACAAATGTGCCGTGTATTTACCTTCGTCTAGCTGCCGTTAGTGACTCACCCAAGAGCTAGTGGCCGTGCATTTATTTTTATCTAGATGCCCCTTAGTTCTCACTCGAGTGCTAATGGGCCGTGCATTTACTTTTCTCTAGACGCCACTAGTGCCTTGGTTGAAACGCTAACGCGTCGTGTTTCTAGTCTCGAGAGCCCTTGTGTGGAACGTTGTCTTCAAAGTACATTTTCACATAGAATGGTTGGACCTTTATTTGTTTAGTCATATATATACTTTTATGTTGAGCTTCTATTATTCAGTTATTGGCATGATATTATGTGTCTTGTTACGTCCCTCTGAGGACCTGGTTATCTCGCCAGGTGTGTGCTCTTGTCTTTTGCAGGTGTTCTAGCTTTAGCCGTGATCATCGCTATATCTTCGAGGATGATTGCAATTGGATCGTCTTCGCTTCGCTCACCAAAATTATTTCATTTTTCATGTATTTCGTCCTTTGCTTGTTGGTAGTGGATTTGTCTCCGTCCAACATATTGTACAAATATATTTCCATAGATGATTATATGAATTCTTTATTTTCCTTTATTTGTGGATGAGATTAGTTGTTATGGTTTCTACTGCATATTACAGTTTATGTATACATACAAGGTCATGTACTTCGTATGTATACAGCTGGCATGTCTACGTTCCTAGTCCTACGTATTTTGGGACTGGGGCGTTAAACATAGCAATACTTACTTCTTATATGTACATATTCTGCATAGGTTATGATTCCTGGAACCAAAAATAACTAGTTGATGCTCTATTTATCATATTTAATGGCTTCAAAAAGAACATATGGAAACATATTTTCTGATAACAACAATTTCAGAATTTTACTACCATAAATAGTAAGATACCAAATTTAAAAGAATCAGAACCAGTGTTTGAAAACATGACAATTGTCGATCAAAATTAAGACCAAAATTAAGCACCAACTATCGGCCAAAATAAATACGACAAATAATGTATACATTATAAAGGGTCAAATTAAATGTCCGTCGATGGACTAGAGGACAACAAATCATGTATATATTATAATGGAATGGAACATTGGGGGCCATTTATGGACTAAAGCAGAAGATGTTTGAATGCTTGCCCTTTTGGACCAGAACCTTAATCTGGCTCCTTAGACTTTATTAGCAGCATACTATTCTCGGACCAGAACCTTAATCTGGCGCCTTTTGGACCAGAACCTTACTCTGGTGTGGAGAAGTATTCCGAGTATATGGAGCTGCACAAAATTCAAAATATATGGAGGCACACCAATAATCAAATTGAAAAGCATCTTATCAAATCTCAAAAAAATTTAACAAACTCAATATTTGCCGAAACATCTACTTTACCGACCGAAACTTCCTGTTATATCATATGAATGTATTTAACAATAGAAAATAGAAGAAAAAAATTGCCGGCCGTAACTTTCCACAAAATTATATACTGGCAAACTCAAAATTCTTTATGAGATTTATGATATTATAAAACTTTGATCGAGCAATCGGAACCCTAAATTAAATTAGATGGAACGATCTAGGGTTCTGAACCCAACAAAAATTAAATTCTAAAACTTTGATTTCATAAATCAAACAGGTAGGCTCTGATACCACTTGTTAGAAATTTATTGTACCCTGTCGATTCATGAGATGAAGAACATAAATTAAATTACGGAAGCGTACATGAATCCATTGCTAGACTTGATGGATCTTGAAGCGGTCGTCCTTTTATGGGGTTCGATCTTCCAACTTACTACGATCCTTAATGACAAAGAAGAATCCGAATCCTTTGTCCCACTCTTTCTGTTATGGGGATGCAGAAGAGAAAAAGAGAAAACCTCTCTTTTGGTGGTCGTATAAGTTGGGGACCATAACCCTAATAAATACATATATTTATATGTTTTGATATTTCTAATTTGGCCCCTCATCAAATTAGATTTATCTCCGGTATCTACACATTATTTCCATGACAATTATACCCTTAAGCTAATATTCTAAATAGACTACTTTAATTTGGCTTAATTATTTAGATAGCCCAACACAATTAATTTTACATGTGTGGCCCATATTATTGAATAATTCCAACACAACACACTTCCAGCAAAAATATTACATCACTATCAGATTTAGTCAAGGCGAAACAAAACGTCTGGGGAGACATATCTCAAAGGAAAGGGAATTAAATTGCCATTACCCTGATCATAGACCAAATACCAACTATGCCATAATCTGAACCAGACATAAGAAAAAATCATCATAAGCTCAGAGACCTGATTAATCTTCCACTTGTGACCTCATCTTCAAATCAGATCACCAAGATAAAGCACGTTTCAGACACATTGAAGATTAGTGTTGAAAAGAGAAAGGGGGGGGGGGGGGGGGGGGGGGGGGGGAGGAGGGTTATGTTGGCCCATTCTGGTCACACCTGAATTTAATAACCGACTTAAACTCCGGTTACATATACATAAATAATATACAGGTACGATACTACTGCTGAACGACTATCATCATGCTGCTACACTCAATCAGAGTCTTTGTCAAAGAAATCGAAAAATTGCATCGCTGATAAAAGACATTTTTTTTCTATATTATTATGTAATTTTCAACTTATTGAGTCTAGAAAAAATGTACGGTTGAATGAGATTGGTTCATGGCTAAGCTACAAAGTCCACTTACAAAATAGCCTACCCAATCTATTCATTGATCGGTCCACATATTCAAATCCAATCCTCAAACTCAAAAACCCAAAAATGCAAAAACCCAAAGCCAGATTCTTCATGACCAGGACAACCGAACTCGGACCGAGTTCTGCCTGAACTCAGACCGAACTCTGTCCCCCTGATCCAGTTCCCGCGAGACATGGTCACCCAGAAGAACAAGCTCCTAACGTTCGATTTTTTGAACGTTGGACTACCGAACTCTGGCCGAATTCTGTTCCAGAGAACGTTATAAATAGAGAGGATTTTTCCATTCAACTCACTCAATCATCTCTTCTCTTTTCTATTCATTCAAGTGTTCTCAAAGAGCTATTACTTTCAAATCAAAACTTTACAACTTCTAGTCAAGCCAGTGCCAGTTTCAATTCAATCTAGAAGTTTGGTCAAGTTGTACAAAAGGCTTGGCAACATCTCAGTTTTTATCATGTTCCTGAAGTAAGCAAGTCCTTCGGATTAAAGGCTTGCAAGTTGAAGTAGTGCTCTTCGGATAAAAAGTACGTGTTGTAAGGAGCTGCAACTCTTCGGATTTAAAGCTTGTGTTTCACGAGATAGTGGATTCAATATCGAGCTGAGTACTCGAGATTGGACTAGTCCTCTTAGAGAAAAACTAGTATAAATCTTAGTGTTTGAGTTTGCTCTCTCTGATCTCCTTACGTTAAGCATTTATTTAAATATTGCCTATTTCATATTAGATTGTTATTGCCTTATAATTTTTAGAGGTATTTTTTATTCCACTGCACACACACACACACTCTATTCACCCCCTCTCTGGAGGTGTTCAACTGTCCTATAGGAGAGACATAAAAGAAGTGCTAGGATCAGAATTATGATCCCGAGTGCTCAGAAGTTCCATCAACATACTATCATGGAGAAATCAGAATTTCGATCCTAGCACTATGCCTCGAGTTCTTTTACTGTTCTAACACTTAGGAATCCCATTCCCAGATTCAGAAATAAATTCGGGATTGGAGGCCTATACTTGGAGAGATTTTTCAACGAAACTAATGATAATTAAATGCTAATTTATTATGCCTTCTTTTCTCGCTTCACATTCATCTCTAGTTCTTGTTGACTTGTTGTGAACGAAAAATGTTAAAGCTAATTGTGCAGGCATTCCAAGAAAATCGATCTTTCTTGAAAGAAAATAAAAATACAAGTAGATACAGCGCTATTACCTGCCATAGATATGCACTTCCTGAAGGAGTTCCACCAGCAAGATAGATACCATCCTTGGAGCTTGCTTAGAGGTCAAATGGTCTCCATTGGATAGCTTCTTGGTGGTGTGAGGCTTAAAACCAAAATTGCACAACAAATTGTCACTTGCTAGTAAGAAGAGATGCTACCATCACTAGATAATGAAACTAAAAAAAATGTAACTTCCTTGAGTTGTGAAATGTCCCTTTGTTTTTTCTCATGATGTACGTTTTTCCCATTGCGCGTGACATGTATGGTGTGTTAGCAATGGAGAATGGAACAATTTTATGTATATTTATTCGTTTAAGTTTCCAGATATATGTCCAGATAAGTTTCCAGATTCATCTTCTAAAACAGTGACTTGATTTTCTAGGAGTCCAAGATGAAGAGCATTGACATATATCTTCTCTCCTAGCAAGTAATTCTGCTCTCTGAGTCAGAGAAGCAGAAGTAATTTCAAGGTTTGATGAAGAAGCTATAGGAACAAATAACTGGATAGTAGGCTTTGATACCATGTAAGATTTTGAATATTTCTCTTATTGATTTGTGAGTATTTTTCATGTGTATAAAACAATAGTAGGCATCTCTCCTATAATGACATGTTTCCTATAATCATAAAGGTGACAATTACAATATAGTTGACAATCACCAAATCTTCTTTTAGTTCCCAGATTTCAAATCTCTTAGCTGTCACCTAACATGAATGCTATCATCACTCGATAATGAAACTAAAAAAAAAAATCTAACTTCCTTGAGTTGTGAAATGTCCCTTTCTTTTTCCTCATAATGTACATTTTTTCCTAATGCACAGGATAGTGCAATTATGGTTTTCGGTACACGAGAAGCATAAAACTAAAGCAATTTATTATAAACTAGTGGATAACCCGTGCCATAATGGCACGGACACGAACCCGGCCTTCTCGACGTAGGCGTGCAGGCACCGGGCCAGCGCCAGGGAGTTCCGGACGTAGACGCGGCCTCCGAACCCGGCCTTCTCGACGTAGGCATGCAAGCACCGGGCCAGCGCCAGGGACCCGAGCCCGGCGGAGGCGGACACGGCAAAGACCACGGTGGCGGCGTTCGGGACGGCGTAGGGCCTCATGGAGGCAAAGACGCGCAAGACCGTTGCGGGGTGTCCGAGGGCGGCGAGGTCCGAGACGGCAGCGGTCCAGGAGACGACGTCCCTGTGCGGCATTCCGTCGAACACCTACAGGACGTGGTCGGCGGAGCCACGTCGGGAGTAGGCGGTGAGCAGGACGGTCTGCACGAAGGGGTCGGACCGGAATCCGAGGAGGAGGACATGTGCGTGGAGCGACCTGGCGGCGACGGCGGCGGCGGTGGTGTTGAGCAAGGAAGAGAAGGTGTGGGAGTCGGGAGGGACGCGGCGGCGGAGCATTTGGGAGTAGATGGAGAGTGGGTCGGCGGAGATGGCGATGGCGGTGTTGAAGGAGAAGGGGTTGGGGTTGGTCATGGCAGAGAAGAGGGAGGCGGCGAAGGAAGGGTCGGCGTCGGCGGTGCGGTGGAGGAGGCTGCTTGCGACGAAGGGGTTGCGGAAGAGGCCGGCGACGATGGCGTGGACGAGGATGGAGTGGAGGCGGCGGAGGGAGGGGCAGTGCAAGAGGAGCTGGAGGCGGGGGTACCGTTGGAACAACCGGTTGCTCCGCACCCAACATGGGACCTCCTCCTCTCTTATAGAGAGAGGGGCAATTTAGTTCTTTCATCATCATTGAACCAAAGCACATGGGTCGGGCCAAAAATCCACTGTACTTTATATTATAGATTTCTAATAGAGGATTTAACGCTAAAAATAAATAGTAGATTGACATCAACCAATATAATGTTCCAAAACATAGTGTCATTAGCTGAACTTAAATCCTAGAAACTAAGTAGTGACCAGTTAACCTAAACTCAAGTGGTGGATATTATGATGGGAATTTGAAAGTGTTGAAATTCATAATTATTATACTGATAGCTTAGAAGTATGAATTGCACTTAGGGACATGAGTTCTAGAAAAAGCCTATTGCTTCCTATCTATATTTTCTCAGGGGTAAAGCTTTAGCCCACGTTTGGTTCGCGGAATTGGAGCATTGGAAAAGAAAAGTGATTCCCCCCCCCCCCCCCCCCCCCCCCCCCTTGTTTGGATGCGAAAGGATATGAGAAGGAAATAAATTTGATTCCCAAGAGCAAGGAAAATAGGAGGAAAAATAATTCCTTCCACCAACCCAAGAATTTATTTTCCTCCTCTGAGGAGTCACTTTCCTATTCTGAGGATTCACTTTCCCTCCCAATTTCTTTGACATTTTCAAACGCCGAAAAAGAAATTGATTGAAATTATAATTTTCTAAAGGAAAGGAAAGAGCAAAGAATCAGTTTCGTTTCGTTTCGTTTCCTTTATTGTTAAGAATTGCAGGTCACTGAAAGGGTTGATTTTCCTCCCTTTGGGCTTACCATAGTGCCTGCCAGTTTTTGGTCCAAAGTCACCAAAGCACAAGATTTGGGCTCCCAAATTTTAAATTTTTCTTAGGACCCCATGTAAGTTTATATTGAGCCCATTCTATTTAAATTTAAGAGCATCTATTGGACCTTAAAAGTCCTTAAAGAGGCCCAACAACAGTCTACTTTTCTTTTTCCCCGCTCCTTTTCTTTGTTCTTCTTATTAAGACTTGTTTAAGGAAGGGCCTGATTACACCAATAAGGCCTCGTTTGGTACACTGTAATATAATCGTAATCGCAATGCAATAAAAAAAAACACGACTTAAAATATTGTCCTAGAATTCGCTTTAGGCGTCAAAATGGCTTAGATCCAACCTTGCATAGTGCAAGAGCCCATACTAGGGGTGAGTATTCGATTTATTCGGTTCCAACCGAACCGAATAACCGAAAATCGAATTGGACCGAAACCGAATAAGCAAAACCGAACCGAATTGGTCAATAACCGAACCGAACCGAATCGAATTAAATCGGTTCAATTTTCAGTTTATTTGGTTTTGGGTTTATTTGTGTTTTTTTTTTGTTAATATATATATATATATATATATATATATATATATATATATATATATATATATATATAAACTAAAAATTCTTATTCGGTTTTCGGTTTTGGACCGAAGCCGAAACCCAAAACCGAAACTGAATAAGAAAATTTAGTATTTTTAAAACCGAAACCAAACCGATTTTTTTTAAAAACCGAACCGAATTTCTTATTTGGTTCGGTTCGGCTCGATTCGGTTTTCGGTTCAAAAGTGAATAATGCTCACCCCATACTATATTCTTGTATTTTGTGTGCGGCTAAATTTGACTATATGTCATCTTCCGAACCCTACACCTAAGCCTTAGAGATCAGCCGCGTACTCAATTGAGTGTCCAATTACAATGAATTAGTGAGTACAGAGAATATAAGACTAGAGATCAGCCACTCACTCAATTGACTTGGAGACTTAGTTTTGAAAGTCTTCCAATGAAGCCAATTGTGTTGTGTCCCCATCTGATCTGAATATAGATTTTAGGATGTGATGGGTCTTCTATTGCACTAGTCAGTCTCCTTGTAATGGAATGCTCAAATTATTGTTGAACTAGTAAATGTAAAGTAATGTATAATAAAAATATTATTTAATGATAGTCAAATATTTTTCTAACGCATGTGGTTAAGATGGGAGGTATTCTTTTTGTTTAGTTGAGTTCGATTCCTCATGTTAAATATATATAATGATTTTAAACTTTTTTCAACATTTGTTTGCATAATTTATTTATTTTTAAAAATAAAATAGACCATGATATAATGACGGCTTACACGGCTTACTTTTGAGCCGTTTTGAAGCTTCATTATATAGTAGAAAATGTGTAGTATAAGTACATCCATAATGTATATTTAATTTTTATACAAATCCATCTCACTGTCACTCACAGTGAATCACAAAAAAATAATTTAAAAAGAGAGAGTTAGCACCGAATATATATATATATATATATATATATATATATATATATATATATATATATATATATATATATATCATCTTTTCAAAAAAAAATTTAATATATAATGAGCTAGAACTTTGTCCTGTAAGATGTCCAAATGGAATTGGAATCTGCTATTCCCATTTTGATGTCCCCAACCATATCCGCTCTCACAAGTAGAGGTGGACCCCATCAATTTTATAAAAAAAAAAAAGTAAGCTTAAAATTGGTGAAGTCCATCTCTACTTATGAGAGGAAACACCAAAATGTCGACAGCGGATCCCATCCCATTTTAAAGAAGATAGTGATGAAAGGAGATGGAACACGGCATTGACTAAGACTAGGGAAACACTGGTGCTTCTGCTTTTTAAAAAAGCAAACTCCATCCTACTTGCATAAAAGTTCACAAGTGCTTCTGCTTCTGCTTATGCTTCAGCCTCTATAAATGAAAGGGAAAATGTATAATGAATGAACCAGATATATATATATATATATACCCATCCATTTCATACCATACCATACCATACCTGCGCTTAGCATAATAAGCAATGTCTTCCTCCTTCCTTTTGTGTCCTACATTTCTACTGCTGCTTCTCTTCTTCATCATCCCACACCACCACCACCATCTCCATGTCATGTCTTCTCCATCAGAACACAACAATGCAACCGACCGATCTTCTCTCCTCGTCTTCAAGTCTAAAATCTCCCTCGATCCCCATGGAGTCTTTGCTATGTGGAACGGCACCCTTCCTTTTTGCCGTTGGCCGGGTGTCGTTTGCGGCCGTAGGCATCCAGACAGAGTCGTCTCGTTGAACCTGACATCCCTCGGCCTAGTCGGAACCATACCACCTCACCTAGCCAATCTTACCTTCCTTGGGAGGATCGACTTCTCCTCCAATCAGTTCCATGGGCAGATCCCGCAAGAACTCTCTCGTCTGCCTCGTCTGCAGAATCTTGACCTTAGCAATAATTTGCTCAGCGGGATAATTCCCTCGAAGCTCAGCCATTGTTTAGGCCTCCAAACCATAAATATGTCTTACAACATGCTTGGAGGATATATCCCTGCTGAGTTTGGTTCTCTTCCCTCCCTCCATACTCTCCATCTAAAAAACAATAGTATTACTGGGCAAATACCAACTTCTCTGGCCAATGCGTCGTCATCTCTTATTTATCTATCACTGACAGGCAATCTACTTTCAGGAGAAATTCCACAATCCTTGGGTAAACTCTATGTATTGAAATTTCTCGGATTGGGGACTAACAATCTCGAGGGATCCATTCCGCCTTCACTATGGAACCTCTCCTCTCTTGAGGCTCTTGATTTGGGCTTCAACCAGTTGAAAGGTTCACTTCCACAAGATTTAGGTCAGACACTTCCACACCTCAAAATTCTAGCTGCCAACAATAACAAAATGCATGGCCCCTTACCTATTTCTTTGTCGAATGTTTCGCATCTTAGTGTTATTCAGCTTGACAAAAACAGTTTTAGTGGAAGGATTCCTTCAAACCAAGGGGGCTTAAAACATTTGCGCTTCTTGTTTCTGTATGGTAATCAGTTAGAAGCTAGGGAGCCCCTTGATTGGAGCTTCCTCACTTCTTTAAGCAATTGCACCATCCTAGAGCTGCTGGAAATAGACCAAAATAACCTAGGAGGCTTGCTACCAAAATCAATTACAAACTTTTCCACCACTCTACGACGAATATCAATGGGAGACGACTCCATAGAAGGAAGCATTCCTCCTGAAATCGGAAACCTTGTCAGCCTAGAGATTTTTGATCTCGGTCCAAACTTTCTTTCAGGTCATATTCCTGCCTCCATCGGGTTGCTCAAGAACTTGCATATATTAGACTTGGATTACAACAATTTTTTTGGAGAAATTCCATCAACTATGGGCAACCTTTCACAATTAAACTTGCTTCTTCTAAATTCAAATAGCTTTAGCGGAAGTATCCCAGCCAGCCTTGGCAATTGCAAATCTTTGGAAATGTTGAACCTAAATCACAATAAGTTGACAGGCACAATACCTAAAGAAGTCTTTAGTATCTCTAGCCTCACCTATGGGCTTTCATTTGAGGAAAATCAGTTAACAGGCAATATACCTCCGGAAGTAGGGAGCTTGATAAACACAGAGCAGATATGGTTGTCTGGAAACAAATTGTCAGGAGAAATACCCTATAGTCTTGGCAAATGTCAGGTTCTGCAAATCTTTCATATTAGTAGAAACTTCTTTGAAGGAAGTATCCCTACATCATTAAGTGCATTAAGAGGCCTTCAAGAGCTTGATCTTTCACAAAATAATTTGTCGGGAAAAATACCGAAATTCCTAGGGGACTTTCCTGACCTACATGGCCTAAACCTATCTTTCAATAACTTTGAAGGCGAAGTGCCAAGAAAAGGGGTCTTCAAAAATAAGAGCGAGATTTCGGTCCTTGGCAATGATAAGCTCTGTGGGGGGGATCCGGTGTTGCATCTACCTATTTGTGCATTTGCAGGTCCTAAGAAGAATCATAAGTCTCCTAAACTTGCAGTGATCATTTCAGTTTTTAGTGGATTTTTGTGCTTGTTCTTGCTCTTCCTTTTCATTGCTTCCCGTCGCTGGATACGTCAAAGATCAAGAATGAAACCTATAGAAAACTATACCATTAAGGAACATCATATAAGTATCTCATATGCTGAACTTGTCAAAGCAACAAATGGATTTTCTGAAGAAAATCTAATTGGTTATGGTAATTATGGTTATGTATATCGAGGAACACTAGACGATCATGAGAACGACGCTAAAGTTATTGCAGTCAAAGTATTTAACCTTAAACAACTAGGAACTTTGAAGAGCTTTGTAGCTGAGTGTGATGCTTTTAGACATATCCGACACCGGAACCTTATCAAGGTACTGACTGCATGTTCAAGTGTGGATTTCAAAGGTAACGACTTCAAGGCATTGGTTTTCGAGTTCAAGCGCAATGGCAGTTTGGAAAGTTGGTTGCATCCGGAAGGAAATGAACCTTTGGGAGTGAAGACGTTGAAGCTTATGCATCGGATAAATATAGCGATCGATGTGGCATCTGCATTGGAGTATCTCCATCACCATGGCCAGGTTCCTTTTATTCATTGTGATTTGAAGCCAAGTAATATTCTTCTCGATGATGACATGACAGCCCTCGTGAGTGACTTCGGGCTAGCCAGATTTATCAACAAGTCCACAACAAGTTCTACTAGCACCTTTGGAATTAAAGGAACTATTGGGTATATTGCTCCAGGTTAGTTAGTTATCAAGATGAATATTCTTTTTTTCTTCTTTTTTGTGACAAATTAAACTTCGTCCATTTTTTGAATTTTCTTCTTTAGATTTAGCTTATTCTTGATAGTTAGAATTTAATTTAACTGAATGCCATGTCGTGAAGAACTTAACGTGAGTCATACATAAAACTAACTCTAAGACCGATCCAAGCCTGAGATAGTCATTTTATTTTGTCCTTATTCCTTGAATAAAAATGAAGACAACTATTGATTACATTTTACATCATCTAGGCTTTGTCCCACAAATACTCTTGCAAAGTACGATATCTTTCTCTATATCCTTCTGTGACATGTATTCGACACGATACTTTCTTGACACTCTTGTCTGATATATCTCGCTCAATTCAAAGTTCCATAAATACCAAAATAATAGTTGAAAGTCATTTTGTATAGCTTTGATTGACCTAGACATATTGGAGATATGAGAAAGTGTGTAAATCAAGTATCCATATTGCACTAGTATCCTGAATCTTGGAGCTTTCTGAAACCTAGCATCTACCAGGAACATACATAAATGATAAATATGGATATTATTAAGACCTTGTGAGTAAAATATGTATATAGATATATTTTGTGCATATATATAACATATATCTGTAATATATTAAAATTTCTAACAATGTCACCTTCCAAATCTGTATTGTGTGTGTGGGATCTGCTTGCCTGTCCTTGCAACCTAGTTCTTAGGAGAAGTTCAGAGTCATTTTTAGTGTGTACTCTTTTTAGTGTGTTGTTCTTAATGTCTTATTTTGTAAAGGTCAGTCCAAATATGGAGAAAGGAGAGTTATATTAGGTATAAGACATCCAGCAGAAAACATTGTAGGATATCTATAAAAATTGAAATAGTTGGCCCAATTTTTTTGGAATAATGGTTTTGTTATTGTCGTTCTGGTTCTTGTTGTTGTGAACTATATTCGCAGAAGTCTAATTAACAATATATTTGTGTTTGTTTCAAATGAAGAGTGCGGTATGACCAACAAAGTTTCTACTCATGGAGATGTCTATAGCTATGGAATACTTCTGATGGAACTATTTACTGGGAAGAGACCTACAGATGCTGCTTTTAAGGAAGGCCTAACACTCCGTAAGTTCATCGAGGATGGATTTTCTGAACGGGTCATGAACATCATGGATGAGTGCTTGCTAGCAAATGGAGTTCAAGCTAGTGACCATTCTCAAACTATAAATCATGCAAAAATGTTTGAATGCATTTCTTCGATTCTTAGAATTGGTCTTCTATGCACAAATGATTTGCCAACGGAGCGAATGGAGATTAAAAAGGTAAGGAATGAACTGAATAAGATCAAGAACATATTGTTTGAGGGATAATGTTGCAGAGCACTGTAACAAGCTATTCCACTAGCATATTATGCTATAACTAAATGAAGGTGATATGCCTTGACAATGAATTTGAAAAGTTATTTCTAATTTTCGTATATATCACTCTTGTATTAAACTTAATAAAACTTCCATGTTTATGGCATTATATTTATCATCCTCTTGATTTACTTCTACTAACAAGTTCAGTTCTAGTGACATATATTGCCAAAAATCTTGTACTTGGTTGTTTGTTCTCTTCTGAAATAACGAGCGTATTGATCTTGTCATAAGATGTTTCGACTGTCAGAAGATATTTGATAAAAGAAGGAAGAAAGAAGCATGAAAGCAAATTACATCGCTTATTTTATTTCTGTAGAACTAATGTATGAATTCTGAAGAATAGAATCAGCTAGTGTTCACTCTATACTAGAGAAAATATAAATCTTCCTGGAACTGATTTTGAAGCAATCTTCCTGGAACTGGATGGGAGTCTCTTTTGCATCATTCGGATTTTGAAGCAATCCCTCATTTGGATCGCCTCAGGTGTCCGTCCTTTCTGCCAAGACACGATTGCATCATTAAATTGACATCCATAAACAAAGATTACCAGGACAGAAAATAAGTATGAATGGATACGAACATATCTGATACACCCCCACTTCCTAACATGCTGAAAAGTGGAGGTGATCGAGTAGAATTAACCATGTGAATTCTGCAGTTCACAGGAAATTGGGGACGAACACTGGAAATTGGAACTTTAAGAAGGAAAGGGAACAATTACAGTAGATCTAGGAATTGAAACTAATTTCGCTAGGAAACTAAAGATTACAATCATCCGTCTCCATTCTTTCCTTCTTCTCTCTTCTATACATAGTTCTAAGTATCGGCCGATACCGATCCGATATGGCCGATACCGTACGGTTTGGCATGTCCCGATCCGATACCAACCGATACCCGATACTGACCGATACCGACATTGGGGGTCTCATTTCCGATCAATTTGGCAAAGAAGAAAGAAAAAAGACGAATCAACAGGTTGTAAAAGCATATAAAAGAAGAAAATTGATCTATTGCATGTAAACCAATCGGTAAGGGTGACTACTATTTCATTTAATTTAAAAACTATTAAGAAATAACACTGGAAATACTTAAACTATGCCTAAGTGTATAAAATATTTTTTTAAAATGTTAATAATTTATTAATAATTGATTGTTTTCCGATACCAAAAAATCCGATACTCCAATTCGAAACCGCTGATACTACCGATATTGCCGACAACGATACTCATAGGAATGGTCCGATACCGATACTGCGATTATAGGGGAGTATCAGTGTATAGCTGTAACTAACTCTGCTGAGCTGGATAACTGGCCTGTTGAGCTGGCACCAATGACTTGGAGGCCAAGTTACTGCTAGGCATGCTGACTAGGCAGGCATGCTGACTAGGCTTCGAACCATAGGCTCAACTCCCCTGCTACTGATACTGAACAACTTCAGTCTGGAAGAATGATACTGAACTTCTACACTTAGCTCTACACTGCCTTGGTACTGAGTGATAGTGATACTGCTACCTGAACTCAGTTTAACACTACTGAATGGGCCATGAACTACTGAATCACTGAGCTCGAGCTAGACTACTGAATACACAATCACATACTAATCATTTAGGCCCGTATCAATATCTAGATAATTAGTTGTGATAGCAGATGCTTATCAGTTGAGATAAGCATCACATATTCATATAAATCAGTTGAGGTAAGCATCCATTGAGTCAAATCTGTGGTGGTTGTCTTTTTATATATATACTTGAGTAAACAATCTCTCAAATTGAGAGCAACAAATCCAATCTCAGTCTTCACAATAAGTTCGTTAATATGAGTGAAAACCTGGGAATCAAGGGCAAGTTTGTTTAGGAGACAATAAGACTGAGAAATGGTTGCCGAATAATGACCTTCTTGGGAACAGAGTCCTAGTAGGGATATCAGTAATTCAGTATAACATGTATATAGCTTCTTTGGGTGAGAAAGAGACTGAGCACATACATTTCTTTTCTATGAGAATGTGAGGGAAGGAAACAAGCAAATATATTCATTATCGGCACAAATATACCAACATTTCCAGATTAGTCCTTTAAAAGTTAATATGTGCCAATATAGGTGCTGAATACTCAAAATATAGCAGTACTTGTTGGGAACGAAACACGGAAACCGTTCCCCTAAACCAAGAAGACTGCAAGAGAACCGAAGAAAAACACAGAAACCAAATAGTCAAAATCACAGCAAGAGCCAAAACACAAACAAAGCCATTTTTGACGTGGAAAATCCTTGCGGGAAAAATAACAGGACGATCGGAGTCACCCTCGAAAAATCTCCACTAATGGAATAAGAAAATACACTGAATCCTTACCAACTCCTCCATCGATCCAACCAGATCATCACAACTACTTGTGTCGCGTCCCAGTCCCAAAATACGTAGGACCCGGATACGTGGCAATGAAAATAGATTACAGACTTCCGAAGACAATAGACAACGAGTAGATCACACAAAATTGTCTCTCCTTCAAAATACCATCAACCTCTCTTTTTTTCTCCAAAAGTTGCAACTTTCCTCCTCTTGCATGGATTGGGGTTAGAAAATGCATATATATATATATATATATATATATATATATATATATATATATATATATATATAGCCCCATCAATCTCGCAACAGACTGGGACCATCCACATGATCAAACGGTGTAGAAAAATCTATCAAATTTGGGTTTATCCCGACAAACCGGCATACTGGCAGTATATTGTAGTATATCGTTGGTATACTTTATCGGCGAATATCGGCGAATAATGAATTGGAAACTAGATTTTTACATATTCGTATACCGGCTGTATACTGTAGTATATCGTCGATATATTGAGTTGGCAAATGTCGGCGAATGCGAACCTAGAATCAAATAGAAGCTACTCAGCTACAAAACCAGTATACCTGCGGTATGTAGCAATATATCGTTGGTATACTCTTGCTTCTCTATTTTCAAAATAATTGCAGTTTTGAACTCCGCATTTGACGCCTTCAACTCCCGAGCTTCTTCGACAAACGGATTGTTACGCCACATTGTCAAAATACGTAGGACTAGGTTACGTGGCAATAGCCAGCTACGTATTAAGTAGACTCCAGTCCAACTCAAATACATATAAGCTGTCTAGAGGTCAAGTATAACTGTCTAAATGTCAAGTCAACTATATCTCAATCCATAAAATAGTAATATCTGTCACATCCCGATTCCTAGAATCGATAGTCGTCCCCCGGACGTGATGCCGTGCGAACCTAGGTTGCAATAGCACAAGGCTTAGTCATAAGGTAATCCAAAACACAACATCTAAGAGAAAGAGCGCAGACAAATTGAACAACACATTGAGACAGAGAAACTTTTCTTTTTATTGATAATAGACATTATTTACAGACTATATTTACAATTGTGCCGCACGGGCTTTACAATATGACTCGATTACAAAAGGAGTGCCGATGAGATAACCGTTCCATATATACATCCCTCAATTACAAACAAAAGTACTCCAGCCACCTGGAATAGTGGGAAGCCGTGACATGTTCATTGGACTTGCAGAGAGTCTTCAAAAGTTGAGTGGCGGGGATCTTCGACACGCGGTCGAAGCTTGAAAACACGAACATCGCCTGGTTAGTTGGTACGTTCCTCCTAGTTTATACCACCTGCAAAGAGCGAGGGTCAGTACGATCACATGTACTGACGAGTGGCTAGTTAAACCCAAGCTCTGCATTTGGTTCAAACAGTTTTATAAAACATGTTAGCTATTTAGTGATCATTCTAACCTTCCTAATCAATTTGCATGTTAACATGTTTTGAGGCAAGCATATGAAATCGTATACATTGAGCAGTTAACCAAGTTCATCCCGTGTCACGTGTATTAGTTCAAGCAGTAAAAGGGCGTGAAGGTCACTGGCAATGTCAAGCCATTACGAAATATAGCTGGGTTAGACGGCGACTCTTTCGTGGTGGGTAGCGAGCCCTATGCAAAAGTTTTCGAATCACCCGTGCCGATTTATTGTTGGTGCTTGCTATAACTCGTTCCTTCCGGGCCGACACGGTTCCTTGCTGTCACGATCCGCACCCACCGTGAGGGTACGAGTACGTAACAGCGCCCAGCCTACGCCGCAGTATCGGCGGTAGAACGCTGTTCTAGGTCATGAACTATAACTACATAATATGAAATACTCTCCAAAAGGAGGCCAAACACAGAGTGTCAACCCCAGTTTTCATGAACAGGGGTATTTTGGTAATTTTCCACTTTAAATTATTTTAGAATTATTTATTTATTTATTGTATTATTTTGGGGTTATTTGAGTCGGGTTCGAATTTCAACTCATTCCGACTTGTATCGGGGACCCGGGGTAGTGTTGACCTTAGCGGGCCCACACACTAGTTAGCCATGGCCCACATGTTAGTTATTTTAGTTAGTGACTAGACTAATTATTTTGGTTAGGATTAATTAAATTAGAGTTAGTTGGAATGACCAAACTACCCCCGACTTAGAAGCCCTTCCATGTATTAACTAATAGATTAGTGTAGGGGGCTTTTGGACCTTTCCTAATAAGACAAAAAGCCCTTTATGTCCGGCCATGACAAGTGGATAGAGATTAGCCACTTTATTATTTCCTCTTCCATTCTCTCTCTTGTTCTTCCCCAATTTTTTCTAGAGAGCAAACCCTAGAAATTTTTTCACCAAATCTTCCTATTTCTTCACCAAATCTTCTTTCTTCCTTCTCCATTCTAGCCAAGGAAGGAGCTCTCCAAGTTTGAGAGGATTCGGAGCTTGTTCGTGTCCGTTTGGGATTCCTACGTGTCGGTGGCATTTCGGGATCGATTTGAGTCACCGGGAGGTGTAAATCCCTTCTCCTTCTCATTCTTTTCATACATTAGGATGGTTTTGATCCATAGGAATGACCCCCTTGGTTTTGTGTCCATTTGAGTCCATTTCGTGTCCATTTGGACACTTGTAGATGTGTCTAATGTGTAGGATCGTGTCCTAATGGGAAAACCCCTATTTGGACACATGTAAATTGTTTGTGTATTAATTTTAGTGTGTTCTAATATTAATTCCAGATTTTCATGTGTTTAGAAATGAGTTTGCCTATGTATCATAATGTATCATATTGTTAATATCTATATATATATATATATATATATATATATTTATATATATATATATATATATATATATATATATATATATATATATATATATATATTTATACATAGAGATTAGTATACATAGAGATTAGTATATATATATATATATATATATATATATTTATACATAGAGATTAGTATATATGTGGTGATATATATACTAATCTCTATGTATAAATAAATAAATATATATATATATATATATATATATATATATATATATATATATATATATATATATATATATATATAAATATATATATATATATATATATATATATATATATATATATATATATTGGGTTATATATATATGTAGAGATGTTATGGTGGGAATGTGGTGTGTATATTGTGTTGGATGGGGGCACACAGGTTCGGCCAGGTGATGGGATTTGTGTGTGTGTTTGTGTAGATTGAGAGTGGTAGTGAGTGGTGCTAAGGGGGAGGGGATAACCCAACCACAGCAGCAGTACATAGCCTGATTTGGCTGTCATTTTTACCCCATATTTCAGTCCTAACATAGTCCTATACTTGGCTGTCCATTCAAGCCATAGTTGGCTGTCCCTTAGTCCCCAAATGACTACTTAACAGCCCCTAAAACCCCCCTTACTTGCTGTCCTGCACAGCCCCATTTCAGTCCTTCTTAACCACAAAACAGTCCTAACTAAACCCCCACAAATCATCCCTTGAACTGTCCTTAAGCCATTCATGGCTGTCACTTAAATCAGTCCCATTTGGCATATGACAGTCCCCATTTCACATACCCTGCTGTCCAGATTTTTCCCATCTATGTGGCTGTCCAAATTGCCACAAGACAGCCCCAACCACTGTCCAGATTTGCCCCTAAACCCAGTTAAAACCTGTCAACTTAAATCCTCTAAACAGCCCAGGTTTTACCCCATTTGGCTGTCCCCAATACCCCCACATTGCTGTCCTAAAACCCCCATATTGCTGCCCTATAACCCCCCCCAAGTTTCAGTCCTAAAATACTCCATAACAGTCCACAACCATAGCCACATTTCAGTCCTCATTTCCACTTCAAAACCTGTCCACAATTTGCCTATGTGTGTGTGAGTGTTTGTGAGCTTGTGAGTGTGAGTGTTAGAGCTATTGAGTGTAGCTAGTAAACCATAGTTTAGCCTATGTATAAACTAGTAGGAAAGCCTATAGGAGAGCCTATTAGAGTGTGATATTTGTGAGAATGTTGTGTGTGAGTTGTGTGGGTGGGTGTTAGAGTGTGTGTGAGGCTATATGATATTGTAGGGGTAAAGAGGTAAGGTAGATAACTAGTACATATTCTAACATAGGCTAGATACCTAGGATACCTATATTCCTTGGTAGGTAAACCTTAGATAGGATAGTATCTAGCTACCCTAAGGAGCCTAGGCTAGTATCTTGGGTATTAGCGGGGTTTCCTTGGTATTGGACAAGGTATCGGGATTTACCTTGGTAAGGTAATGCTAGTTTTGCCTAGGAATAGAGTATTTGAGTTAGGAGTCTAAGATAGGGTTAGAACTTGATTCCCTTGGTTGGTAATGATCAAATATGGTGCTCATAGACTAGTTTTGACGTCGGTTGACCTTTTTGACCAAAAGTCAACAAAAGTCAACCGAGAGTTAAACTTAGCCTTTAAGCGACCCGATTTGACCGAAACCAAACCAGAGTTGACAAGTTGACTGAAAGTCAACAGTTGGTCAATATTAGACTAGTTTGACCTAGAGTTGACCTAGAGTTGACCAGAGTTGACCAGAGTTGACCATAGTTGACTTTTTGACCAAAAGTCAACTGTAAGTCAACCTTTGAACCAGTTTGACCTAGTTTGACTTGGATTGACTCCCAGTGATCTAGTATGACCTAGTATGACTTTGTTTGACCTAGATTGACCTAGTTTTGACTTAGACTTGCATTCATGACTTGAATTAGTTTTATTTTTCAGTATTAAGCCCTGTTTGACTCATAGTATCTTATTTTAGGTCTGTGATCACTCTGAGCGTCTGTTCACCTTATCAGCTCAGGACCACAGGCGAGTACATTCACTGATAGTTTTCATTGTCTTGATATCTACTATATCCGATTCAGTTGTAGTGATTTACATGATTCCTGACATGACGGTTCACGAACTAGTATACGTCAGATCCTGTCATGAGATGTTATTCCTGGACTCCCTTGGTATATGAGTATGTGATATTTCTGTGTTTCTGTACTTATATAGACATTGATTTAGGAGTGGGCTGGCCCCCTGCTCTCGAACCCCGTGTCATGACGTGCCATGTCCGGATCTGTGATACTATTCGGGGATGGAAGAATTATTAGGGGTTATGTGATCAAAGCCTCCATGTAACTATATTTTGCTAGCGCCACCCTCACCTCACGTAGGGTGTAGCAGATACCCCATTACCAGTTATCCAGGTTGGACGGCATGACTCTCCGTTGAGGACACCGCGGATTGCCAGGCCAAGTGGATAACCATCTCTTGCGTCCCTAGCCGATCACATATCGCTCTAATAGTTCAAATCACTTTTTTATATTTATTAGCGTATCTTATATTCCAGCTCAGCTTTACTTTCTGTACTTCTCACCATGCTATGTTTCCATTACCCACATGCTCTATCTGTCTTTATACTGTACCATGATTTGAGACTAAGTCCTGTTTGAAAGAAGGGTTACAACTCCGGTCCTTGCTTGGTTCAAGGGTTGTAACTCGGCTTTCAAATGGTTCCCAAGTCGCCTATATCTTTGTCTTGTATTTCATTATTGCTGTCTCTTATAGTATTTTTTAATTCATATGGAACTGCTATTGGTGTTTGTACTTGCTCATTTTCCTGACAGGATACATTGACAAATTTTACAGATGATTCAGAGGCTGATTGCCCGACCTACTATGGGATTGAGTCTGATGGACTAGATTTAGACCGTGGCTTGTTGGTAGAGCCACTAGACTTTGCTCACCCTGAGTAGCATAGTTTAGTTAGGTTTGCCTGGCCTGCGAGGCAGCTAGTACATTTCAGTTTTGTAGTATCTATTACATATATTTTCTGAGACTCTGGATGTTTGTGTTTAGCTCTGACTTGTGAATTTTGGACTCATTTTCTGTTTTATCTTTCATATCTCTTTTCCATGCTATCTACCTTAGTTTGATATATGTGATTGAGACTGTATTGCTATATCACCTCCATTCGGAGTGTATATACTGTACAGGTACATTTATCTGTTTTAGTCGTAGTATTTACAGACCATATATACAGCGTTCTACTGCCGATACTGCGGCATAGGCTGGACGTAACCACGTGCTCGTGCCCCTCTTCAGGGTACGGGTCGTGACACATTTTTGTGGTGGCCCATGCAGGTCTGTGTCGCAACTAGTGTGAAATCGTAATGATGCTCGACCTAGAGTACTAATTACGAGCCTGCAATTAGGACGTAGGATTAGGGTATGATAGGAGTTACTCAATCACATGTTAGGAAATTTCTGATCTTTTGATTACCATGACAAATTCTTTTTGCATTAAATTTAATTGTCCTTTGATATTCCTATCATGTGCCATATTGATTCCTTGTTTCAATCTATCCTCAGGATGACGATCACTCGCTTTCAGGCAGCGGGTTCTAGCGCTGTACCGGAGAGGCCCGATTCGGCAGGACTTCCACCTCCGGCTACGGGAGCTGCACTTGAGGGAGCTGCCCCCTCAGTTCCTGCCCTTCCGGCGGGAGCAGCAGTAGAGACGGTTCCAAGAGGTCTTCCACCTCCAGCAGCGGGACCGTCCCTGGTCATTCCTGGCATTCTTCTACCGCCGTCTCAGTTACCGGCAGATACTCAGGGGATGATGGCTCTTCTGCAGAAGATGCTGCAGACACAGAGAGCATAGGCAGTTGTACAACACCGTCAGGCAGACGTGCTGCGACAGACCATAGAGAACTCGCATCAGCTAGCTATGGCAGCAGTGGAGAGAGGTATACCGACAACAGTTCAGGGAGCACCAGCACAACAGCAGGGTCAGGGGAGGCCCGGTACACACCTCGACTTCAGGAAGATGAACTCGCGGGAGTTCAAGGGTACTGAGGGTATCCTATACGCGGACGACTGGCTAGAGGATGTCCAGCGGAGTCTGGAGTTGGCAGAGGTCCCGAGAGGTCTGTGGGTGACTTCTGCAACGAGCCAGTTTTTCAACATAGTGCTGACTTGGTACCGCACGGATCCGCGTGCGTCAGTGAGAGGTATATCTTGGGAGGACTTCAGGAAGCTCTTTAAGGAGAAGTTCTAACCAGATGTAGCCTTGACGGCTTTGGAGGGGCAATTTGCCAGTCTGGTGCAGGGGAACTCGTCGGTAGACGAGTATGCAGCGGAGTTCTTTCGCCTGAGCAGGTTTGCACCTAGTTTGGTCCAGGATGAGGGGTACAAGGCCCGAAAGTTTCGGAGGGATCTTATACATGCAGTGCGCACTCGCACATCTGGGCGACGAGACGCGACCTTCGAGCAGATCCTGATAGAGGCTCAGATTGCAGAGGAGGACTTCGGCCTCAAGCCGAAGAGGAACAGTGATGCCCTTGGAGCTAGTTCGAGTGTAGGGCCAACGAAGCGCCCACATTTCCAGCAGAGGCAGTTCCAGCAGCAGCAGCCTCAGTTGCAGTTCCAGCAGGCACCGACGCGTGCCCAGCAGCATCAGGGTCAGGGTCAGAGGCCGGCTACACAGTGTAACTTCTGCGGGAAGCCAGGGCACACTAGAGAGGTTTACAGGAAGAGGTTGGGCATCTGCTTATACTGTGGGGTGCCCGATCACCAGCTGAAGGACTGCCGTATTCGAGGAGTCCGAGGAGTCCAGGACAGGGCGCAGCCGACCAGAGGACCAGCAGTTCAGCAGAGAGGTCCTCCACTTCAGACGCAGCAGCAGTATTTTGCGTAGCACCAGAGGGGAGCCCCTGCGGCCAGAGTGTTTACCGTGACAGCAGAGGAGGAGGCAGAGCCAGTAGGCGATGTAGTGGCAGGTCACGTTCTTCTTGATTTATTCCCTATATTTACTTTATTTGATTCCGGTGCCTCTCATAGCTTTGTGTCTGTCTCCTTTGCTCTGAGACACAATATTATTGCTGAACCTTTGGGTAGGACTTGCAAGATATTGACCGGGGAGGCATCATCCTGGTCAACAATATCTGCAAGGGGCGGAGAGTTACTGTAGGAGGCCGAGTTTTGGGTGCGTGCTTGCTCGTAATGCCCCTTCCGAAGTACGATGTGGTACTCGGAATGGATTGGTTAAGCATGCACCATGCTAGTATAGATTGCAGAGGAGGTAGGATTTGCCGGGAGAGCCAGAGATTGTGTTTGCTAGAGGAGCAGCTGAGCCGGGAGATGGGTTCTGCGGAGCTTTACTGGCGGGGCAGGCATTGCCGCATCCATTGATAGCTGACTTCATGGATGTTTTTCCCGAGGAGTTGCCTGGGATGCCGCCGGATAGAGACATTGAGTTCTCTATAGACCTAGTACTGGGTGCTGAGCCTATCTCACAGCACGTCTATAGGGTCAACAACAGCGAGTTGGCAGAGCTGAAGAAGCAGGTCGACGAGCTGCAGGACAAGGGATTTATTAGATCCAGTTCATCGTCTTGGGGAGCGCCAGTCCTGTTTGTACCGAAGAAGGATGGTACGATGTGCATGTGTATCGACTACAGGGCGCTCAACAACCTTACTATCAAGAACAAGTACCCATTGCCGAGGATCGACGACTTGTTCGATCAGTTAAGCGGTGCCAAGGTATTTTCAAAGATAGATCTAAGGTCCGGCTATCATCAGCTAAAGGTGAAGCAGGAAGACATTCCGAAGACAGCTTTTCGGACTCGGTACGGCCAGTACGAGTTTACAGTGATGCCATTTGGGTTGACCAACGCCTCAGCTGTGTTCATGAACTTGATGGACAAGGTATTCCATCAGTACCTTGACAAGTTTGTGGTGGTTTTCATAGACGACATCCTGGTCTACTCAAAGACGCCGGAGGAGCACGAGGAGCATCTGAGGATTGTGCTCGAGACTTTAAAAAAGGAGTAGTTGTACGGGCAGCTGTCGAAGTGTGAGTTCTTCCTGGACCAGGTCGAGTTCTTGGGTCATGTTGTGACCGAGCACGGGATCTCAGAAGACCAAAAAAAGATTGCTGCGGTAGAGTCTTGGTCTACGCCCAGTACAGTTGCCGAGATTCGGAGCTTTTTGGGATTGGCGGGCTACTATCGGAAGTTCGTCCAGGATTTCTCGCGGATCACGGAGCCGATGACTAGACTCACCAGGAAGGACGTGGAGTTCGTCTGGACCGAGGAGTGTCAGGCCGCCTTCGATGAGCTGAAGAAGAGGTTGACATCAGCTCTGATCTTGACATTGCCGTCTGGGACCGGTGGTTTCTCGATTTACAGCGACGCTTCTGGCCGGGGTCTGGGTTGTGTACTTCAGCAGCACGAGAAGGTGATTGCCTGTGCATCTAGGCAGTTACGTCCTCATGAGAAGAACTACCCGACTCACGATCTGGAGTTAGCCGCTGTCATCTTTGCCCTGAAGTTGTGGAAGCACTATCTGTACGGAGAGCGGGTTGAGATCTTTACTGATCACAAGAGCTTGAAGTACGTGTTCACTCAGAAGGAGCTGAACGTGCGGCAGAGATGTTGGCTTGAGCTGATGAAGGATTTCGATATATCCTTGCAGTACCATCCAAGGAAGGCCAACGTTGTTGCAGATGCCTTGAGCAGGTATCCAGTAGCTATGTATCTGACATCATACCGTCATCTTTTGGCTGACCTGGACAGTTTGGGAATCGAGGTGATTATTCCGGGCATAGAGGTGCAGATGTGGGGCTTGCAGATTCAGTCTGAGTTGATGGACAGAGTCAGATCAGCACAGTATGATAATGTTGCCCTGAGGTGCATCAGGAAGCAGGTGCAGACAGAACTGCTTGATGATTTCTATATTGCCGAAGATGGGTCACTGCGGCACGGTGCTAGAGTGTGCGTTCCGAATGGGGAGCTTCGGGAGGAGGTTCTTCAGGAGGCACATCGCTCTCAGTACTTTATGCATCCTGGTGCCAACAAGATGTACAGAGATCTGAGAGAGCACGTTTGGTGGTACGGCATGAAGCGCGATGTAGCTCAATTTGTATCTTGCTGCTTGGTTTGTCAGCAGGTGAAGGTCGAGAGGCAGAGGCCTGGTGGGTTGCTACAGCCACTACCCATTCCTGAGTGAAAGTGGGAGCATATCACCATAGACTTTGTGTCCGGACTTCCACGGTCTCCAGGAGGGAAGGACGCGATTTGGGTCATAGTTGATAGATTGACCAAATTGGCCCACTTTTTGCCTTTCAATGTGGGATTGTCTACGGAGAGGTTGGCAGAGCTGTATGTTCGTTAGATCGTGCGATTGCATGGGGTTCCTGTGAGCATAGTTTCAGATCAGGATAGCCGTTTCACTTCTCACTTCTGGAGGAGTTTGTAGGCTAGCTTGGGCATCTCGCTCAAGTTTAGTACCGCTTATCACCCCCAGACAGACGGGCAGTCGGAGAGGACTATCCAGACCTTAGAGGATATGCTTCGCACGTGTGTGCTAGATCTCGGGGGTTCTTGGGAGGATCATCTTCACCTGGTAGAGTTTGCTTACAACAACAGCTATCAGGCCAGTATAGAGATGTCGCCATTCGAGGCTCTATACGGACGGAGATGCCGTACTCCCTTGACATGGGACGATATTGGCGAGAGAGTGCTGCTTGGACCGGAGATGGTGGTGGATGCATGTCACGCCCCAGAACCAGAATACTGGAGAGCGGGGGACAGACACAGCCAGCTACGTACATTGAAGTGAATCTCACATCGCAATACGGTCACGGCTGTCTAGATGCATGAGGGTTTGCTACAAGCCATCAGTCTCTTAAGGTCAATAACAAGCCTAATATCTCAATCTCAAGCAACAAGTAGATATAACAAGATGGTAGATCATCTGACATACAAGGTAAGGCGTCCCATACATTACATATTCAGATGATCATGAAGCTAGTCATACAAAATACGAAGACTAGCAAGAGTTTAAGTCATACATGATCAACCCTAGGATTTGTCAATCATGCTACAGCCCGTAGGTAGACAGTGGATAAAGTTGCAAACGAGCTAACACTTTTTCGGCGGCTAAACGCCTCAAAAGAATACTTTTACAAGGGAGTGGGAGAGCAAAATAAAACCCACTCGTTGTTGGAATTCCTTCTAGTGTTCACCATCTGGCAGGAAAGTTGGGAGATCCTCTGTAGCTGACCCAAAATCTGGCCATACAAAACCAGCTGGATCAGACCCCAGAAAGAGCAAGTGCCACAAAGGGGGCTTCACTTAAGAACTAAAACCAGCATGTCAGCACATAAATCATAGGTGAAATAACATAAGACATGAGTTAAAGAAAACAGGATGATAAACGATAAGATAACTAAAGGACTATTCCGGTAACCAAGTTACAACCCGTAAACCAAACAAGGACCGGGGTTGTAACCCTTCACCTGAACAGAACTTAGCCTCGAACCAATTATCGATAAAGTAAAGCATAAACAAGCATGTCCGGAGATATCCATGCACTGGATCTAGGCAAGACTAAATAAGATAGGACTCCATCCATCATTCACGACCAAACAAAGAGTACGGCTTGATACTTAACTAACTAGGGTTATCACAAGCTTAGTTACTAGCAAGATGTAATGAGGTACACCTACAGCCATAAGCCCTGCAGACTATCCAGGTTATCCAGATGCAAGGTTCAAGCTTAGAGTTATCATGCCTTGTTAGGTGACTTAGATGCAACACATGACAGTATGCATAGTAATCGTTTCATGTAGTGCTCCACATAATAGTGAGCTGGAAATGTGCCCTACTCGTCGGCAGGCTACAAGTCCATCAAGGAAGGCGCCCAGATAACGGGATTGCTTGTAGCCGAAATACCTCTCTATATGCTCTACTTGATCAATCTAGTCATTAACCTAGTCAGATTCAGTATGAATCCCTGACCGTGGTAACCAGGGATACATGTCCTAGACATAATGCGAGACAAGACTGGTTGCTTATACAAGCATATTCAATACAATCACCCACGGTGTCAAGAATTCACTTAGCATATCAGGTTAGCCGTCGCAACAGCGTATCAAGGTTATCATGTCGGGTTTCTTATCAAGATTACTTATCAAGACAAGGGTGCGTCACAACGGACCACCATCAAAAATTATCATATCAAATTACTTGTCAAGAGTGCACCACGGCGGGTCACTAATCATGCAATTCCATCACTAAGCCTTGTTCCGATTAACATTCATAAATAATGTCATGATCACATCGGGTTCATGTCGAGTTTACATCAAAAGGCGTAAGGATATAAAATGGGTACAAAAATCATAAAAAGGGGAATATGGGGACATAATGCGCCCAAGGGGGGAGCAAGGGGTACTATGGCCAACAAGTGGCATTAGCCAAGTTGCGCCAGGGTAACAGGTTGCGCCAAGGCAAGTAAGGTTAGGTCCAGTTGCGCCTAAACATCAGGTTGCGCCTGAGTCAGACTGCGCTCAAGAGTTAGGTGGAGGAGGAAGAAGAGTTAATGAGAAAGTGGAGGAGAAAGAAAAGTTAGGTGGGTTATAAAGGGGGATGGTGGTAGGTTTAATATGATGAACCAAAGAATAAACCAAGCCATCCCAAAATAAACCAAGTTAAACCATTACATGCCATGATGAACCTAATCATGATTAAACTGAAATTAGCTAGCCAGGCAGGAAAATAAAAATACATGTCAGGATTCCGTATACGTATACTGGAAATACGTAGAACGGAAAACGGGGGTGACAACTCTACCCACCTTAAAAAAATTCCGTCCTCAGAATTTAATCAAGAGGCTTGAGATGTCGAGCAAGCTATATCAATTGCAGGCAATATATGACTAGCAGTCAATCAAGCAATCATTCATGCAAGCAAGGAACTTAAGCATAAGGCATAAGAAAGACATTATACCTTATGTAAACCCCCTAAATTTCTACTACGATTTTTTTTTTAAATTTTGTATATTTTTTTTATTATTTCGTATCTATACGTGCACATGAGTCGCTTTGTCGTATTTACGTAACGTGCGAAATTTGCGTTCGTAATTTTTCGACGAGTGCGAATATGTGTCGAGGTACATACTTTAGAAAAATATTTTATTATAAATTTTATTTTTAGGAAAGGTACATGTTCAAAAATAATATATAATATTTTAATTTCTAAAAAAAGAGTTATTTGTTCGTCGTTTAAAAATGAGTGGTGATTTGAAAAATTGTGATTTATATGAAATATTTTCAAAGGATTTGTGAAAAGTAAATTTTGCTTATTAATATATTTTGTTATCTATAAAAGTTAGATCATGAAGTAATATTTAAATATTTATAGGGATTTTCAAAATTAATTATTTTCATATTTATTTAACTATGAAAATGATATTTTGGATTTGGTTAATTTAAATATTTGATTAAATATGGTAAATTAAATTGCAAAGGATTTATTGACTTTATTTAAAAATAGTTTAAATGAAGAGTATTATTTTCTAGATTTGATTTGAATTGGATTGAGTTATTTTAAATCGGTTTAAATAAATAGGTGATTTATCAAATTGGAATTTAAACAATTCCAATCCCTATCCAACTGGGAATTCCCACCTCCTATAAAAGGAGAGGTACTCCTCCAGCAAATTTTCCATCCACAACTCCATTGTGCATCGTGTCGGTGTCCATCGAATATTTTATTCCATATTTACAAATACAATTATCCCTCGTGTCGGACACACCCCGACACCATCAAATCCTAAAACCAAATCCTATCACCGCCATCACCATCGCCTTCCTCGTCGTAACCGATCACAACCCTTCCCGCACAGGCCATCACCGCCACCATCATCTTCGTCATCAACCCCCAACCTCCATCGACCAAATCCGTCGGAAACCCCCATCACCACCACCCACGACGTCAACCACCATCCTCGGTGCCAACGCGGCCAGCTATATCTACCACAGTCCCGACCACAGCTGACCTCCTCGTTGCCCGAATCCCAACCCTGACCAATTCACCAACAACATCGACAACAATCACCACGACCACAACCACCAAACAGCCCCATCACCGTCACCAACATCGCAACCACCACCACCGACACCACAGCAAAATAGAAGAAGGAGAGCAGAACCCTATGTCACCCTCATTTTCCGTATTTCCTGTATTTCGTATTTATACTTGTATCTGGATTTTGGCATGTATTTTTATTTTTCTCAACTTGTGGAATTTTGGTATTTCTCGTATTTTGGTTTTGGCATGGCTCGATTTTATTGGGGATGGTTTGGTTTGGTTCAGTTTTATGTGTTGGAACACCCTAGCCCTATGCTACACCCTCAACCCACCACAACTCCCCCACTTTATAATCCCCACCTACCACTCTCTCTTCTCATAACTTTCACCATTAATTTCCTTCTTCTTCTTCTTCTCCTTCCTCTACACAACTCTCCCAACCCTAGGCAAGTGCATCTTGCCACCACATGAGAACCCTCTTTGATTTGTCCATTTGCTAGTTTAGGACATGGTGATCAACATTAGGACTTGCTATTTTGTGATTTGGAGCTTCCTTTGTTCTAGATATAGGTGTAGCTATTTTCATATTTTTGCATGTTTTGATCTATTTTAGTTGGATTTTATGGGTTTTTGATGCTTCCATGTGGAAGAGCATTCAGTTTCACCCAAGTTGGAGCTTTAGAAATCCGGATTTGGAGTTCGGATGGCCAAGTTGTGAGCTTTTGAAGCTTTGGGTTCAGCCATGGTGTTCTTGCTATTTGGAGAAGACAGTGAGCAGTGTGTTTAGCTTATGCACTCTGAGCTACGCGCGCTCTTTAGCGTGCGTACGCAGACTTGAGTACGCTTCCTGTTGGAAGCGTGACTCCTTGAGCGTGCGTGACTTTTCACGCACACTGCTCCCTTGAGCGTGCGTGACTTTTCACGCACACTGCTCCTTGAGTGTGCGTGACTTTTCACGCACACTACTCCTTGAGCGTGCGTGACTTTTCACGCATACTGCTCCTTCAGCGTG
Source organism: Iris pallida (assembly GCA_029216955.1). Classification (NCBI taxonomy): domain Eukaryota; kingdom Viridiplantae; phylum Streptophyta; class Magnoliopsida; order Asparagales; family Iridaceae; genus Iris; species Iris pallida. The sequence continues at coordinate 3,196,270 of JANAVB010021799.1, forward strand.
CGTGACTTTTCACGCACACTGCTCCTTGAGCGTGCGTGACTTTTCACGCACACTGCTCCTTCAGCGTACGTAACTTTTCACGTACACTGCTCCCTTGAGCGTGCATGACTTTCACGTACGCAGCTCACTGTAGCGTGCGTGACTTTTCACCTATGCTGCTCTCTGGCGTGCGTGACTTTTTACGTATGCATCTCCCTCATCTTGCGTGACTTTTCACGTATGCAGTTCCCTCAGCGTGCGTGACTTTTCGTACGCTGCTCCCCTGACCCCTTGCTTAACCTATTGACCCTTGGAGTTTTGGTCTTATTTCTTTAAGCTTGGATCTTCTATAAGCCCTGAATATTAATATTTTATTAGATATTTTACGCCCATTTTATATCCTTACGTCTTTTGTCATGAACTTGATTTTACTTAACATGTTTAGAATGACTATTGTACATGACATGGTATGGCAAGGAACTAGCATAACACGACAGTGACCCGTAGTGGTGCACTCCTGACATGACCAACCTGACATGATAGTGGCCCGTCGTGGCGCACTCCTGACAAGTATCCTGACATAATTTATCTTGATAATTTAACTTGACCAGCCTTGACACCGTGGGTAGTTTTTTTCTTGCTTGCCTATTAAATCCACTTGTCCTGTCTTGCATCATGTCTAGGATGGGACTCCTGAGTACCACGGTCAGGAATACCTACTAAAATGGATTAAGGTTAATAATTAGAATAACACAGTAGTCATGAAGAGATGACACAGCTACGGGCAATCCCGTTACCTGGGCGCTCTTGGGATCTGTAGCCTGCCGTCGAGTAGGGAACATTTCCAGCACACCGTCGTGTGTTGCACCCTCTAAGTCACCTAAGGGTACATTTGTCCCCCGGGCGATGTACCCACCTGAATTCAACCCTAACCTTTCGTCCTGGGTAGCCTGGATGGTCTGCAGGGCTTGTGGCTGTGGAACAATCTCACTGTATCTTGTTAGTAATTAGGCCTGTGATAACCCTAGTTAGTTAAAGTAGTAAGCCGTAGGATCTGCTTGGCCATGATTGATTGAATAATGTATAACCAGTTTAGCCCTGTCTTGATTCAGTGCAAGATTGCTTCCTGTCTTGATTACTTATATTATTATCTTGTCGATAAATGGTGGGAAACCAAGTTCTGTTCAGATGAAGGGTTACAACCCCGGTCCTTGTTTGGTTTACGGGTTGTAACCTGGTTATCGGAATAGTCCTATGGTTATCTCGTCGTATATCACCCTGGCATGTTTTCGTAAATTCTAGTTTTAACATTATATTTTCTTGTGCTGAATGCTGGCTTTGTTCTTATTTCGTGTCCCCCTTGTGGCACTTGCTCTTTCTGGGGTTGACCCAGCTGGTTTTGTGTGGCCAGATTTTAGAGCAGCTCCCGAGGATCTACCAAGCTTCCAGCCCAATGGTGAACACTAGACGGAATCCGGGCCAAGAGTGGGTTTTCTATTTTGTTTCGCTCACTCTATTGTAAAGTTATTCTTTTGAGGCGTTTAGCCGACGAGCACCTGTTAGCTCGATGCACTTTACTTACTGTCTGCCTACGGGCTGTAAACATGATTGACAAATCCTAGGGTTGATCATGTATGACTAAACTCTTGCTAGTCCTAACATTTTGTAACGACTAGCTTCATGATCAGTTGAATATGTAATATTTGGGACGCCTTATTATTATATATTTAATGATCATACATCTTGCGACTTTACTTACTTGTGGTGATTGAGACACTAGGCTTGTTCATGACCATAAGAGACGGTTGGCTTGTAGAAAACCCTCACATATCTAGACAGCCGTGACCGTATATCAAGGTGGTTTCCATTTCAATATACGTAGCTGGCTATGTCTGCCCCCGCTCTCCAGTATTCTGGTTCTGGGGCATGACACGATTTAAGTGGTAGCCCATGCAGGTCTTGTCAATCAAGAAATGTGAGGGTTTACCGAATAGATGTCTCAATCAGTATTCGCCCTTGATCTCCGCCCGTATTTTCAATTCCCTGAAATTCTTGCCCTGATTGCATGCTTGTATCGTTGGTCTATCCTGGTCCGTTCTTATTGTTTCCCTGTGTCATCTTCCTCAGCGGTACTGTACCTGACCCTGCCAATCAGCAAGAAAAAGCACCTCCCGTGGGCCAGCAGCAACCTGGAGATCAAGCCCAGCATTCCGAAGTCGCCTCCAGAGTGATACCTACTGGAGAAGAGTCACCAGTTCGGCCCGTCCAGCCCGCAGAGCCAGATGATGGTACCTTAGTAGGCCTCATCAGAACCTTGATAGCTTCCCAGGATCGTCGAAGCGACGCCCTGCACCAGACAGTTTAAGATGCTTTGACCCAAGGCGGACATCCAGGGAACCAGACGGCCAACAGTTTCAAGCGATTGAACCCTCCTTTCTTCGACGGCAGCGAGGATGCGGTTGCCGCGGATGCATGGCTTCAGGATACCGAGGTGATTCTGGAAGCAGCTAGGACACCCGAGAATGAGAAGGTGGCGGTGGTGCGCCTGCAGTTGTTGGACTTGGCTCGCAATTGGTGGGCAGTACAGGCCATGGGATTAGTGGCGCCCATTGCTTGGGCAGTGTTTAGGGAGAGATTCCAGACGAAGTACTTTGATGCTGTGGCTCGGTACGACCTGCAGACCAGATTTACCAACTTGAAGCAAGGAGGCAGATCAGTCGACAGTTATGCATCGGAGTTTTCTAGACTCAGTAGGTTTGCCCCCACCTTGGTGGCGATCGAGTATGATCGAGCCCAGCGGTTCCAACAGGGGCTGCATTTGGAGATCTTGTTGGCGGTTGAGCAGTTCGAGCACCAGACGTTCGATGCAGTCTTGAGATCAGCTAGGAGGCATGAGTACACCTCCCAGAGGATCGTGGATAGGACCGGAGGTAAGAAGCGGTCCCACAGTCAGATGTACCAATCATCAGCTCCAGCCCCGGCAGCTAGGGGATTGACCATTGGAACTCCGAGGCGGGCGGCCTCAGTAACGTCGGTTCAACATTCGACCCCGACGTACCCGCAGCAGCAGAAGCAGACTTCCGCGATGGGATGTTCTCATTGCGGGAAGCCAAGTCATGTGGTGGCAGATTATCGCAGGGTGCAGGGATTGTGCCTGGCTTATGGAGCAGCAGATCATAGGATAGGGCCTTGCCCGAATAGGGGTGGTTCATCCACATCCAACCCTTCTAGCTCTTTGGTGAGAGGACCGGCCCCAGCACCAGTTTAGCAGCAGCAGTATCAGTCTTTGAGGCCCTTGCCGCCTCAGTCTCAGGCATTCCAGCAACAACACTCCCAGCAGTATGCATAAGCCCAAGCTCAGACCCAGAATAGGCAGAAAGGTTTCCAGCAGAGGGGACCAACAGCCAGAGGACAAGGTTAGGCCATGATGATGGCTATGGAAGAAGAAGTTGCACCAGGTGAGGTTGTGGCAGGTACTATTCGCGTCAACTCCTTTCCAGCTTCGGTATTGTTTGATTCTGGTGCATCGTATTCATTTATGTCTGCACAATTCGCGACACGGATAGGATTAGAGCCCGAGTCATTATCAGTGAGGCTCAATATACTTACTGGTAATGGTCTTGTGGGAGTAGATCGAGTATTTTCCTCGTGTCGGATCGTAGTTAGCGGTAGGGAGTTCCCCGCTAGATTCATAGAGTTTCCTATGGCAGACTATGATGTAGTCCTAGGCATGGATTGGTTGAGGAACCAGTATGCTAGGATAGACTGCCATATTGGCAGAGTTGTCTTTAGTATCCCCGACGAGCCAGAGTTTTTATTTTCCAGAGGCGCAGTGGAGCCATCTTCCCCAGCATTGCGGATGGCAGTAGCGGCAGTGCAGTTACCCCGGATAGTTGAAAAGTTTCCAGATGTCTTTCCAGAGGAGCTTCCAGGGATGCCGCCGGAACGGAAGATTGAGTTCACTATAGACTTGATTCCCGGAACAGCCCCAGTATCAGAGCGAGTCTACAGGATGGCGCCTTCAGAATTGGAAATTTTATATAAGATGATTGAAGAACTGAGGACCAAGGGATTCATCCGTACAAGTGGATCGCCTTGGGGTGCCCCGATGCTTCTTGTGAAAAAGAAGGATGGTACGTCCAGGCTATGTGTTGATTATCGTACCTTGAATTCGGTGACAATCAAGAACAGATACCCTCTTCCGAGGATAGATGACTTGTTTGATCAGCTCAGAGGGGCTTCAGTGTTTTCGAAGATCGATTTGCGGTCGGGATACCACCAGATCAGAGTCAGAGAGAAGGACATCCCGAAGACAGCATTCAGATCGAGGTATGGACATTGGGAGTTCTTTGTTATGCCCTTTGGAGCGACCAATGCGTCGGCCGTATTCATGGACCTCATGAATCGCATTTTCATGCCTTACTTGGACCAATTTGTGATCGTGTTCCTAGATGACATCCTGGTCTACAGCAAGAGTGAAGCAGAGCATGAGCAGTATTTCAGAGTCGTCCTTCAGACGCTTAGGGAGCATCAGTTGTACGCCAAGTTCAGTAAATGCGAGTTCTGGCTCGATCGCATTTCGTATTTGGGTCACATCATTACTCGAGGAGGAGTGGAAGTGGATCCCCAGAAGATTGTGGCTATCGAGTCATGGCCGGTACCCAACTTAGTGGCAGAGGTTCGCAGCTTTCTTGGATTGGCCGGCTACTACCGGCGGTTCGTTTTAGATTTTGCAAGGATTTCAGCGCCGATGACCCAGTTGACCTGCAAGGATGTGCCATTTGTTTGGACAGCAGAGTGTCAGGAATCATTTGAAAAGTTGAAGCGAGGTTTGATAACGGCTCCCATTCTCACCCTTCCAGATGGGACCGGAGGATTCACAGTTTATTGCGACGCTTCAGGCAGAGGATTGGGGTGTGTCTTGATGCAGCATGGGAAGATAATATCTTATGCGTTACGTCAACTACGTGATCATAAGAAGAATTACCCGATCTACGACTTAGAATTGGCGGCGGTAGTGTTTGCCTTGAAGTTGTGGAGACACTACTTGTACGGAGATATAGTGGAGATCTTTACTGCATAAGAGCCTGAAGTATGTTTTCACCCAGAAGGACCTTAATATGCGGCAGAGAAGATGGCTCGAGGTACTAGTGGACTATGATGTGGATTTGCAGTATCATTCCGGGAAGGCCAACGTTGTAGCAGATGCATTGAGCAGGAGAGCCGGAGTTTATCTCCTGACGGCACAACCAGAATTATTGGCAGATCTTCAGAAGATGGGAATTGAAGTGGTTCTTCCTACCAGTATGGCATTGATGGCCAGTCTACAGGTTCAGTCCAGCATAGTTGAGAGAATTCGGATGGCGCAGTCAACAGATTCCAAGATCCAGCGACTCAGAGCAGAGTATGAAGCAGGAAGAAGGCCAGAGTTATGTATCCATGAAGATGGTACACTTCGGCATGGCACTCGTCTTTGTGTACCCAGTGGAGATATCAGACAGGAAGTCGTGGCAGAAGCCCACAGTTCACAGTATTCTATTCATCCAGGTGGTACGAAGATGTACCGTGATATTCGTCAGCACTTCTGGTAGAATGGCATGAAGAGGGAGATAGCCCGGTTTGTCTCTCGGTGTTTGGTTTGCCAACAGGTTAAAGCTGAACATCAGAGGCCCGCTGGATTTCTTCAACCCTTACCGATCCCAGAATGGAAATGGGAGCATATAACCATGGATTTCGTGACCGGATTGCCCAGATCTCCGGCCGGCAGAGATGCTATTTGGGTAATTGTGGACAGGCTTACCAAGGTGGCACACTTTCTCCCATTCAGAGTTGGACAGTCGACGGCGCAGCTAGCAGAGATGTACCTCAGGCAGATCGTCAGGCTTCACGGTGTGCCAGTCAGCATCACCTCAGACAGGGATTCAAGATTTATATCACACTTTTGGCGCAGCTTGCAGAAGAGTTTGGGGACTCGTCTTCAATTCAGCTCAGCTTATCACCCGCAGACGGATGGTCAATCAGAGCGCACAATCCAGACTCTTGAAGACATGTTGAGATCTTGTACCCTTGACTTCGGTGGTTCATGGGAGAATCATCTGCACCTGGTGGAATTCTCGTACAACAACAGTTATCAGGCCAGTATCCAGATGGCACCCTTCGAGGCTCTTTATGGCAGGAAGTGCAGATCCCCGCTAGCATGGGACGATGTCGAAGAGAGGCAGATGCTCGGACCCGAATTGATTTCCCAGACGATTGAAGTGGTCAGGAAGGTCAGAGATCACCTCCGAGTTGCCCAGGACCGCCAGCGCCACTGGGCCGATGCCCATCGGCGTCCCTTAGAATTTGCTGTCGCTGACCATATATTCCTTAGGATCTCGCCTAACCGCGGCGTCATTCGCTTCGGCGTATGGAAAAAGCTTAGTCCTAGGTATATAGGGCCGTTCGATATTCTAGAGCGAGTAGGAAATGTATCCTATCGTCTCGCTCTTCTGCCGTCGCTAAGTGAGGTGCATGATGTATTCCATGTGTCCCAATTACGACGGTATATTCCGGACCCGAGCCATATCCTAGACCATTCGGAATTGGTTGTTGGTACCAACCTTTCGTATGAGGAGAGGCCCGTGTCTATATTTGACAGGAGGGAGAAGACACTCAAGAACAAGACTATTAAATTAGTCCGTGTTGCTTGGGGTCATCACTCTCTAGGTGAGTCAACGTGGGAGCGTGAGGACGACATCCGATCGCGATATTCCTACCTGTTTGACTCGTGAGGTATAATGTCTTTCTTATGCCTTACGTTTTCCCTTCCTTGCTTGCATTGTATGATTGTATGATTGAACTGCTTAGTGTAACTTGCCTGTGCTTAGTGTAGCTTGTCGTGACAATCTCTAGCTCCTTGATTAAATTCCGAGGACGGAATTCTTTTAAGGTGGGTAGAGTTGTCACTCTCATTTCCCGTATTTCCTGTATTTCGTATTTATACTTGTATCTGGATTTTGGCATGTATTTTTATTTTTCTCAACTTCTGGAATTTTGGTATTTCTCGTATTTTGGTTTTGGCATGGCTCGGTTTTATTGGGGATGGTTTGGTTTGGTTCGGTTTTATGTGTTGGAACACCCTAGCCCTATGCTACACCCTCAACCCACCACAACTCCCCCACTTTATAATCCCCACCTACCACTCTCTCTCCTCATAACTTCCACCATTAATTTCCTTCTTCTTCTTCTTCTCCTTCCTCTACACAACTCTTCCAACCCTAGGCAAGTGCATCTTGCCACCACATGAGAACCCTCTTTGATTTGTCCATTTGCTAGTTTAGGACATGGTGATCAACATTAGGACTTACTATTTTGTGATTTGGAGCTTCCTTTGTTCTAGATATAGGTGTAGCTATTTTCGGATTTTTGCATGTTTTGATCTATTTTAGTTGGATTTTATGGGTTTTTGATGCTTCCATGTGGAAGAGCATTCAGTTTCACCCAAGTTGGAGCTTTAGAAATCCGGATTTGGAGTTCGGATGGCCAAGTTGTGAGCTTTTGAAGCTTTGGGTTCAGCCATGGTGTTCTTGCTGTTTGGAGAAGACAGTGAGCAGTGTGTTTAGCTTACGCACTCTGAGCTACGTGCGTTCTTTAGCGTGCGTACGCAGACTTGAGTACGCTTCCTGTTGGAAGCGTGACTCCTTGAGCGTGCGTGACTTTTCACGCACACTGCTCCTTGAGGGTGCGTGACTTTTCACGCACACTACTCCTTGAGCGTGCGTGACTTTTCATGCATACTGCTCCTTCAGTGTGCATGACTTTTCACGCACACTGCTCCTTGAGCGTGCGTGACTTTTCACGCACACTGCTCCTTCAGCGTACGTAACTTTTCACGTACACTGCTCCCTTGAGCGTGCATGACTTTCACGTACGCAGCTCACTGTAGCGTGCGTGACTTTTCACCTACGCTGCTCTCTGGCGTGCGTGACTTTTTACGTATGCATCTCCCTCATCTTGCGTGACTTTTCACGTATGCAGTTCCCTCAGCGTGCGTGACTTTTCGTACGCTGCTCCCCTGACCCCTTGCTTAACCTATTGACCCTTGGAGTTTTGGTCTTATTTCTTTAAGCTTGGATCTTCTATAAGCCCTGAATATTGATATTTTATTAGATATTTTACGCCCATTTTATATCCTTACGCCTTTTGTCATGAACTTGATTTTACTTAACATGTTTAGAATGACTATTGTACATGACATGGTATGGCAAGGAACTAGCATAACACGACAGTGACCCGTAGTGGTACACTCCTGACATGACCAACCTGACATGATAGTGGCCCGTCGTGGCGCACTCCTGACAAGTATCCTGACATGATTTATCTTGATAATTTAACTTGACCAGCCTTGACACCGTGGGTAGTTTTTTTCTTGCTTGCCTGTTAAATCCACTTGTCCTGTCTTGCATCATGTCTAGGATGGGACTTCTGAGTACCACGGTCAGGAATACCTACTAAAATGGATTAAGGTTAATAATTAGAATAACACAGTAGTCATGAAGAGATGACACAGCTACGGGCAATCCCGTTACCTGGGCGCTCTTGGGATCTGTAGCCTGCCGTCGAGTAGGGCACATTTCCAGCACACCGTCGCGTGTTGCACCCTCTAAGTCACCTAAGGGTATATTTGTCCCCCGGGCGATGTACCCACCTGAATTCAACCCTAACCTTTCGTCCTGGGTAGCCTGGATGGTCTGCAGGGCTTGTGGCTGTGGAACAATCTTACTGTATCTTGTTAGTAATTAGGCCTGTGATAACCCTAGTTAGTTAAAGTAGTAAGCCGTAGGATCTGCTTGGCCGTGATTGATTAAATGATGTATAACCAGTTTAGCCCTGTCTTGATTCAGTGCAAGATTGCTTCCTGTCTTGATTACTTATATTATTATCTTGTCGATAAATGGTGGAAAACCAAGTTCTGTTCAGATGAAGGGTTACAACCCCGGTCCTTGTTTGGTTTACGGGTTGTAACCTGGTTATCGGAATAGTCCTATGGTTATCTCGTCGTATATCACCCTGGCATGTTTTCGTAAATTCTAGTTTTAACATTATATTTTCTTGTGCTGAATGCTGGCTTTGTTCTTATTTCGTGTCCCCCTTGTGGCACTTGCTCTTTCTGGGGTTGACCCAGCTGGTTTTGTGTGGCCAGATTTTGGAGCAGCTCCCGAGGATCTACCAAGCTTCCAGCCCAATGGTGAACACTAGACGGAATCCGGGCCAAGAGTGGGTTTTCTATTTTGTTTCGCTCACTCTATTGTAAAGTTATTCTTTTGAGGCGTTTAGCCGACGAGCACCTGTTAGCTCGATGCACTTTACTTACTGTCTGCCTACGGGCTGTAAACATGATTGACAAATCCTAGGGTTGATCATGTATGACTAAACACTTGCTAGTCCTAACATTTTGTAACGACTAGCTTCATGATCAGTTGAATATGTAATATTTGGGACGCCTTATTATTATATATTTAATGATCATACATCTTGCGACTTTACTTACTTGTGGTGATTAAGACACTAGGCTTGTTCATGACGATAAGAGACGGTTGGCTTGTAGAAAACCCTCACATATCTAGACAGCCGTGACCGTATATCGAGGTGGTTTCCATTTCAATATACGTAGCTGGCTATGTCTGCCCCCGCTCTCCAGTATTCTGGTTCTGGGGCATGACACGATTTAAGTGGTGGCCCATGCAGGTCTTGTCAATCAAGAAATGTGAGAGTTTACCGAATAGATGTCTCAATCAGTATTCGTCCTTGATCTCCGCCCGTATTTTCAATTCCCTAAAATTCTTGCCCTGATTGCATGCTTGTATCGTTGGTCTGTCCTGGTCCGTTCTTATTGTTTCCCTGTGTCGTCTTCCTCAGCGGCACTGTACCTGACCCTGCCAATCAGCAAGAAGGAGCACCTCCCGTGGGCCAGCAGCAACCTGGAGATCAAGCCCAGCATTCCGAAGTCGCCTCCAGAGTGATACCTACTGGAGGAGAGTCACCAGTTCGGCCCGTCCAGCCCGCTGAGCCAGATGATGGTACCTTAGTAGGCCTCATCAGAACCTTGATAGCTTCCCAGGATCGTCGAAGCGACGCCCTGCACCAGACAGTTCAAGATGCTTTGACCCAAGGTGGACATCCAGGGAACCAGGCGGCCAACAGTTTCAAGCGATTGAACCCTCCTTTCTTCGACGGCAGCGAGGATGCGGTTGCCGCGGATGCATGGCTTCAGGATACCGAGGTGATTCTGGAAGCAGCTAGGACACCCGAGAATGAGAAGGTGGCGGTGGTGCGCCTGCAGTTGTTGGACTTGGCTCGCAATTGGTGGGCAGTACAGGCCATGGGATTAGTGGCGCCCATTGCTTGGGCAGTGTTTAGGAAGAGATTCCAGACGAAGTACTTTGATGTTGTGGCTCGGTACGACCTGCAGACCAGATTTACCAACTTGAAGCAAGGAGGCAGATCAGTCGACAGTTATGCATCGGAGTTTTCTAGACTCAGTAGGTTTGCCCCCACCTTGGTGGCGACCGAGTATGATCGAGCCCAGCGGTTCCAACAGGGGCTGCATTTGGAGATCTTGTTGGCGGTTGAGCAGTTCGAGCACCAGACGTTCGATGCAGTCTTGAGATCAGCTAGGAGGCATGAGTACACCTCCCAGAGGATCGTGGATAGGACCGGAGGTAAGAAGCGGTCCCACAGTCAGATGTACCAATCATCAGCTCCAGCCCCGACAGCTAGGGGATTGACCATTGGAACTCCGAGGCGGGCGGCCTCAGTAACGTCGGTTCAACATTCGACCCCGACGTACCCGCAGCAGCAGAAGCAGACTTCCGCGATGGGATGTTCTCATTGCGGGAAGCCAAGACATGTGGTGGCAGATTATCGCAGGGTGCAGGAATTGTGCCTGGCTTATGGAGCAGCAGATCATAGGATAGGGCCTTGCCCGAATAGGGGTGGTTCATCCGCATCCAACCCTTCTAGCTCTTTGGTGAGAGGACCGGCCCCAGCACCAGTTTAGCAGCAGCAGTATCAGTCTTTGAGGCCCTTGCCGCCTCAGTCTCAGGCATTCCAGCAACAACACCCCCAGCAGTATGCATAAGCCCAAGCTCAGACCCAGAATAGGCAGAGAGGTTTCCAGCAGAGGGGACCAACAGCCAGAGGACAAGGTCAGGCCATGATGATGGCTATGGAAGAAGAATCTGCACCAGGTGAGGTTGTGGCAGGTACTATTCGCGTCAACTCCTTTCCAGCTTCGGTATTGTTTGATTCTGGTGCATCGTATTCATTTATGTCTGCACAATTCGCGACACGGATAGGATTGGAGCCCGAGTCATTATCAGTGAGGCTCAATATACTTACTGGTAATGGTCTTGTGGGAGTAGATCGAGTATTTTTCTCGTGTCGGATCGTAGTTAGCGGTAGGGAGTTCCCCGCTAGATTCATAGAGTTTCCTATGGCAGACTATGATGTAGTCCTAGGCATGGATTGGTTGAGGAACCAGTATGCTAGGATAGACTGCCATATTGGCAGAGTTGTCTTTAGTATCCCCGACAAGCCAGAGTTTTCGTTTTCCAGAGGCGCAGTGGAGCCATCTTTCCCAGCATTGCGGATGGCAGTAGCGGCAGTGCAGTTACCCCGGATAGTTGAAGAGTTTCCAGATGTCTTTCCAGAGGAGCTTCCAGGGATGCCGCCGGAACGAAAGATTGAGTTCACTATAGACTTGATTCCCGGGACAGCCCCAGTATCAGAGCGAGTCTACAGGATGGCGCCTTCAGAATTGGAAATTTTATATAAGATGATTGAAGAACTGAGGACCAAGGGATTCATCCGTACAAGTGGATCGCCTTGGGGTGCCCCGATGCTTCTTGTGAAAAAGAAGGATGGTACGTCCAGGCTATGTGTTGATTATCGTACCTTGAATTCGGTGACAATCAAGAACAGATACCCTCTTTCGAGGATAGATGACTTGTTTGATCAGCTCAGAGGGGCTTCAGTGTTCTCGAAGATCGATTTGCGGTCGGGATACCACCAGATCAGAGTCAGAGAGCAGGACATCCCGAAGACAGCATTCAGATCGAGGTATGGACATTGGGAGTTCTTTGTTATGCCCTTTGGAGCGACCAATGCGCCGGCCGTATTCATGGACCTCATGAATCGCATTTTCATACCTTACTTGGACCAATTTGTGATCGTGTTCCTAGATGACATCCTGGTCTACAGCAAGAGTGAAGCAGAGCATGAGCAGTATTTCAGAGTCGTCCTTCAGACGCTTAGGGAGCATCAGTTGTACGCCAAGTTCAGTAAATGCGAGTTCTGGCTCGATCGTATTTCGTATTTGGGTCACATCATTACTCGAGGAGGAGTGGAAGTGGATCCCCAGAAGATTGTGGCTATCGAGTCATGGCCGGTACCCAACTCAGTGGCAGAGGTTCGCAGCTTTCTTGGATTGGCCGGCTACTACCGGCGGTTCATTTCAGATTTCGCAAGGATTTTAGCGCCGATGACCCAGTTGACCTGCAAGGATGTGCCATTTGTTTGGACAGCAGAGTGTCAGGAATCATTTGAGAAGTTGAAGCGAGGTTTGATAACGGCTCCCATTCTCACCCTTCCAGATGGGACCGGAGGATTCACAGTTTATTGCGACGTTTCAGGCAGAGGATTGGGGTGTGTCTTGATGCAGCATGGGAAGGTAATATCTTATGCGTCACGTCAACTACGTGATCATGAGAAGAATTACCCGACCCATGACTTAGAATTGGCGCGGTAGTGTTTGCCTTGAAGTTGTGGAGACACTACTTGTACGGAGATATAGTGGAGATCTTTACTGCATAAGAGCCTGAAGTATGTTTTCACCCAGAAGGACCTTAATATGCGGCAGAGAAGATGGCTCGAGGTACTAGTGGACTATGATGTGGATTTACAGTATCATTCCGGGAAGGCCAACGTTGTAGCAGATGCATTGAGCAGGAGAGCCGGAGTTTATCTCCTGACGGCACAACCAGAATTATTGGCAGATCTTCAGAAGATGGGAATTGAAGTGGTTCTTCCTACCAGTGTGGCATTGATGGCCAGTCTACAGGTTTAGTCCAGCATAGTTAAGAGAATTCGGATGGCGCAGTCAACAGATTCCAAGATCCAGTGACTCAGAGCAGAGTATGAAGCAGGAAGAAGGCCAGAGTTATGTATCCATGAAGATGGTACACTTCGGCATGGCACTCGTCTTTGTGTACCCAGTGGAGATATCAGACAGGAAGTCGTGGCAGAAGCCCACAGTTCACAGTATTCTATTCATCCAGGTGGTACGAAGATGTACCGTGATATTCGTCAGCACTTCTGGTAGAATGGCATGAAGAGGGAGATAGCCCGGTTTGTCTCTCGGTGTTTGGTTTGCCAACAGGTTAAAGCTGAACATCAGAGGCCCGCTGGACTTCTTCAACCCTTACCGATCCCAGAATGGAAATGGAAGCATATAACCGTGGATTTCGTGACCGGATTGCCCAGATCTCCGGCCGACAGAGATGCTATTTGGGTAATTGTGGACAGGCTTACCAAGGTGGCACACTTTCTCCCATTCAGAGTTGGACAGTCGACGGCGCAGCTAGCAGAGATGTACCTCAGGCAGATCGTCAGGCTTCACGGTGTGCCAGTCAGCATCACCTCAGACAGGGATTCAAGATTTACATTACACTTTTGGCGCAGCTTACAGAAGAGTTTGGGGACTCGTCTTCAATTCAGCTCAGCTTATCACCCACAGACGGATGGTCAATCAGAGCGCACAATCCAGACTCTTGAAGACATGCTGAGATCTTGTACCCTTGACTTCGATGGTTCATGGGAGAATCATCTGCACCTGGTGGAATTCTCGTACAACAACAGTTATCAGGCCAGTATCCAGATGGCACCCTTCGAGGCTCTTTATGGCAGGAAGTGCAGATCCCCACTAGCATGGGACGATGTCGGGGAGAGGCAGATGCTCGGACCCGAATTGATTTCCCAGACGATTGAAGTGGTCAGGAAGGTCAGAGATCACCTCCGAGTTGCCCAGGACCGCCAGCGCCACTGGGCCGATGCTCATCGGCGTCCCTTAGAATTTGCTGTCGCTGACCATATATTCCTTAGGATCTCGCCTAACCGCGGCGTCATTCGCTTCGGCGTACGGGGAAAGCTTAGTCCTAGGTATATAGGGCCGTTCGATATTCTAGAGCGAGTAGGAGATGTATCCTATCGTCTCGCTCTTCTGCCGTCGCTAAATGAGGTGCATGATGTATTCCATGTGTCCCAATTACGACGGTATATTTTGGACCCGAGCCACATCCTAGACCATTCGGAATTGGTTGTTGGTACCAACCTTTCGTATGAGGAGAGGCCCGTGTCTATATTTGACAGGAGGAAGAAGACACTCAAGAACAAGACTATTAAATTAGTCCGTGTTGCTTGGGGTCATCACTCTCTAGGTGAGTCAACGTGGGAGCGTGAGGACGACATCCGATCGCGATATTCCTACCTGTTTGACTCGTGAGGTATAATGTCTTTCTTATGCCTTACGTTTTCCCTTCCTTGCTTGCATTGTATGATTGTATGATTGAACTGCTTAGTGTAACTTGCCTGTGCTTAGTGTAGCTTGTCGTGACAATCTCTAGCTCCTTGATTAAATTCCGAGGACGGAATTCTTTTAAGGTGGGTAGAGTTGTCACCCTCATTTCTCGTATTTCCTGTATTTCGTATTTATACTTGTATCTGGATTTTGGCATGTATTTTTATTTTTCTCAACTTGTAGAATTTTGGTATTTCTCGTATTTTGGTTTTGGCATGGCTCGGTTTTATTGGGGATGGTTTGGTTTGGTTCGGTTTTATGTGTTGGAACACCCTAGCCCTATGCTACACCCTCAACCCACCACAACTCCCCCACTTTATAATCCCCACATACCACTCTCTCTCCTCATAACTTCCACCATTAATTTCCTTCTTCTTCTTCTTCTCCTTCCTCTACACAACTCTCCCAACCCTAGGCAAGTGCATCTTGCCACCACATGAGAACCCTCTTTGATTTGTCCATTTGCTAGTTTAGGACATGGTGATCAACATTAGGACTTACTATTTTGTGATTTGGAGCTTCCTTTGTTCTAGATATAGGTGTAGCTATTTTTGGATTTTTGCATGTTTTGATCTATTTTAGTTGGATTTTATGGGTTTTTGATGCTTTCATGTGGAAGAGCATTCAGTTTCACCCAAGTTGGAGCTTTAGAAATCCTGATTTGGAGTTCGGATGGCCAAGTTGTGAGCTTTTGAATCTTTGGGTTCAGCCATGGTGTTCTTGCTGTTTGGAGAAGACAGTGAGCAGTGTGTTTAGCTTACGCACTCTGAGCTACGTGCGCTCTTTAGCGTGCGTACGCAGACTTGCGTACGCTTCCTGTTGGAAGCGTGACTCCTTGAGCGTGCGTGACTTTTCACGCACACTGCTCCCTTGAGCGTGCGTGACTTTTCACGCACACTGCTCCTTGAGTGTACGTGACTTTTCACGCACACTACTCCTTGAGCGTGCGTGACTTTTCATGCATACTGCTCCTTGAGCGTGCGTGACTTTTCACGCACACTGCTCCTTCAGCGTACGTGACTTTTCACGTACACTGCTCCCTTGAGCGTGCATGACTTTCACGTACGCAGCTCACTGTAGCGTGCGTGACTTTTCACCTATGCTGCTCTCTGGCGTGCGTGACTTTTCACGTATGCAGCTCCCTCAGCTTGCGTGACTTTTCACGTATGCAGTTCCCTCAGTGTGCGTGACTTTTCGTACGCTGCTCCCCTGACCCCTTGCTTAACCTATTGACCCTTGGAGTTTTGGTCTTATTTCTTTAAGCTTGGCTCTTCTATAAGCCCTGAATATTGATATTTTATTAGATATTTTACGTCCATTTTATATCCTTACGCCTTTTGTCATGTACTTGATTTTACTTAACATGTTTAGAATGACTAGTGTACATGACATGGTATGGCAAAGAACTAGCATAACACGACAGTGACCCGTAGTGGTGCACTCCTGACATGACCAACCTAACATGATAGTGGCCCGTCGTGGCGCACTCCTGACAAGTACCCTGACATAATTTATCTTGATAATTTAACTTGACCAGCCTTGACACCGTGGGTAGTTTTTTTCTTGCTTGCCTGTTAAATCCACTTGTCTTGTCTTGCATCATGTCTATGATGGGACTCCTGAGTACCACGGTCAGGAATACCTACTAAAATGGATTAAGGTTAATAATTAGAATAACACAGTAGTCATGAAGAGATGACACAGCTACGGGCAATCCCGTTACCTGGGCGCTCTTGGGATCTGTAGTCTGCCGTCGAGTAGGGCACATTTCTAGCACACCGTCGCGTGTTGCACCCTCTAAGTCACCTAAGGGTACATTTGTCCCCCGGGCGATGTACCCACCTGAATTCAACCCTAACCTTTCGTCCTGGGTAGCCTGGATGGTCTGCAGGGCTTGTGGCTGTGGAACAATCTCACTGCATCTTGTTAGTAATTAGGCCTGTGATAACCCTAGTTAGTTAAAGTAGTAAGCCGTAGGATCTGCTTGGCCGTGATTGATTGAATGATGTATAACCAGTTTAGTCCTGTCTTGATTCAGTGCAAGATTGCTTCCTGTCTTGATTACTTACATTATTATCTTGTCGATAAATGGTGGGAAACCAAGTTCTATTCAGATGAAGGGTTACAACCCCGGTCCTTGTTTGGTTTACGGGTTGTAACCTGGTTATCGGAATAGTCCCATGGTTATCTCGTCGTATATCACCCTGGCATGTTTTTCGTAAATTCTAGTTTTAACATTATATTTTCTTGTGCTGAATGCTGGCTTTGTTCTTATTTTGTGTCCCCCTTGTGGCACTTGCTCTTTCTGGGGTTGACCCAGCTGGTTTTGTGTGGCCAGATTTCGGAGCAGCTCCCGAGGATCTACCAAGCTTCCAGCCCAATGGTGAACACTAGACGGAATCCAGGCCAAGAGTGGGTTTTCTATTTTGTTTCGCTCACTCTATTGTAAAGTTATTCTTTTGAGGCGTTTAGCCGACGAGCACCTGTTAGCTCGATGCACTTTACTTACTGTCTGTCTACGGGCTGTAAACATGATTGACAAATCCTAGGGTTGATCATGTATGACTAAACTCTTGCTAGTCCTAACATTTTGTAACGACTAGCTTCATGATCAGCTGAATATGTAATATTTGGGACGCCTTATTATTATATATTTAATGATCATACATCTTGCGACTTTACTTACTTGTGGTGATTGAGACACTAGGCTTGTTTATGACCATAAAAGACGGTTGGCTTGTAGAAAACCCTCACATATCTAGACAGTCGTGACCGTATATCGAGGTGGTTTCCATTTCAATATACGTAGCTGGCTATGTCTGCCCCCACTCTCCAGTATTCTGGTTCTGGGGCGTGACACTCTAACCTCGGCGACGAGCTCCCTCCGCCACCCGCAAGCCGTGCGCCTCCCCGCGAGTTGCGCAGCCGGACGAGCCGGCCACATCCGCGCCCTGCTCGTCGGCCATCGCCGTGAGCGCTGGCGCGCCACCCCCATCCGCTCGTCGAGCACGAGCCGCTCGACCACCGCCTCCGGCTTCCCGAGCCGTGCGCCCACCGCCGAGCGCAATCGCTCATTGGAAAACCCCTTCCTCGGAGAACCCCCCGATCGTCGCGAAGCTCCGGCCGCCCTCAGCCGCCGCTCCGCCCCAAAACCCCAACCGGCGAACCAACCCCCAGCGCTCCCCTCCGTGCGCTGACAGCCGAAGCGCCCCTCCGCCGACCAGGAGACGTCGGTCGCCGACATCCCTTGCGCCTCCGGGAACACCGCCGCGTCGGAGCCACGCCGCCCTTCCCCGGTGAGAAAACCCCCTCCGACCCGTTCTCTCTCTCTCTCACTCTCCGTCGAGATTTGGGGGAGAAGAGTAGAGTAGGTTTTATTTAATATTATACAGTTACTGTTATGTATTTATTAATATTAAATATTATTAAGTTTATTATTAATATAGAGTACTGTTATTATTATTAATTAAATATTGTTAAGTTTATTATTATTTTTAATAGTATAGTTTACTGTTATTATTATTATTATTATTATTATTATTACTCTTATTATTAGTATTATTATTAATTGATAGGATTATTAATATACTTAGATATATTCAATTTTATGGTTATTTAATTTATATATAAGTAAAAAGATTTTTATACGAACTCCTTATGTATTAAAATACATATTTTGAACAAATTCATATAAGGTTTGTAAATAAGTTTATTAGATATAAATATTTCAAAATAATATTGTAATAGTTTTCAAATATTATCTAGTTTCCAACTTATAGTAATTATGCCTAAAAACGATTTGAGATTTTAGTATTTTCCAAAAACAAATCTAGTCTTAAATTATTATAAATATTTTCTAAAAACTAAGTTATATTTATTTTGCAAATTCCCTTGTTGGTTATTATCATCGTTGATCGTGACTAATCCCAAGTTCCTATTTTCTCGCGATTGGACCACAGCATGACTATGGCTATTGGACCATGCTGGACTTTTCAGATTATCGCACACCAGGCATAATGACAGGCAAGATACCTTACCACAAATTTACTGTTTATAAATTAGTTGCATTTTATTACATATCACTGTTCATATATTTCTAGTTCTTGACTACTGCCTGCTCAGTGATATTAATTATATTTTGTTATTTTATCCTTTGATTGCATATGGACCTAGAGTTAAGGGACCACCTCTAGTCTAGTGCATTACATAAACCTTGACACTGTTGTGCCACGAGATGTGTGAGATATGAGTAGCATATAGTCTACGGACTTGCGTGTTGGCTGATCACTGGTACGTGCAGGACGTACGTTAGGTCTAACTGTCAATAGTGGTGTGTTAGAAGACTTGACGGTTAGTAGTGTTACATGGTCGTGGAGGCGACATGATAGGTACATTGGGTGGGGAGAACATTTTCCTTGTCGTATGGGCTTCGATTGCACTTCCCCTATAACCCGGAAGCTCCGCTGGAGATACGGGTATGAGCCTCTCAGGTTGGCCACTGTCGTTTTTCAACGTCATGCTCTCGGTCATTGGTGCCCAAGTGGGGACTATACTAGATCCCATTACAGCCAGGGCTCATGCAACGAAATGTTTGTTCTTAACTGTATGTTCACATTAGTTGGTTAGTTTACCCTATTTATGTCTTGTCACTTTCTTTGATTGTGGCACATTTTATATTCAGTATTTATATGGCATGTTGATGTATCTTGTTACGTCCCTCTGAGGACCTGATTATCTCGCCAGGTGTGTGTGTTCTTGTATTTCTACAGGTGCTCTAGCCAAGGCCATGACTTACGCTCTATTCTTCGAGATGTTGCTCTTGGATCGTCATCTCCTTGCTCTACTAAATTGCTTTCCTTGTATATTTCGTTCTTATTAAAATTAGTTGGTAGTGGACTTTGTATCCGCCCAACGATTGTATACATGACAAATTCAAAGTTGCTTTTATATCATATTATTCTTTGTGGATGAGATTTAGTACCTTTGTTACTGCATTTACAGCTTATGTATATATACGAGGGTCTATATACTTCGTATGTATACAGCTGGCATGATCACGTTCTAGTCCTACGTATTTTGGGACTGGGGCGTTACATGTTTTTGTGGTGGCCCATGCAGGTCGAGTTTGCCGTTTCGGTTACATGATTGAACCAAACGGACCTGCAATATAGGATTAGAGTTTAGAATCTCATCCACCTACTTGACTTCCTTCCTTGACTTCAAATTCCGAACTCTCGTTCGACCTCCTTGATTTGCATCTTGCTTAACTCCTTCCACCGTAAATTCTTAGTTTCGTGTTTTAGTAAGATGACTACACTAGTATATGCCCATAGGTTAAACACATGGCTAGATGGATTGCATTTGGCAATTAGTATGCATTGGAATTTTTTTGAGTTACAAAGGAATTTATTTCTCTAGAAAGTATGATTTTAAGGATTAGTTAATTTCAAGTTGGGTAGTAGCACATTACCACTTTAAAATAATAGTTAGAATTTTATTTTGCTATTACATGGTGGTGTACACGAGAGAATAGCTAGATCGAGAAAACAATTTATGATTTATGATTTATGATTTTTGGAAATCGTGAAATAGTTTATGATTTATTGGTATATGAACCCGAATTGGAAAAAAAAATCTTTTGACACATGATTTACGATTAAGTTCAAGTTGGATTGAATGTGTTAAAGTTTATCTCGAATTTATTAAAGTGTTTAAATTTTATAAGTTGTGATTTTTTAAACGACTAGAGAATGTGGAGGGTTATGATTTACGGTTCATTAGAGAGCTTGAGGTTTTAAATTGATTCTACGATTTACGAATTATAAGTATTTAATTTTGAGCTTGAAGAGATAATGGTAAAAATTTTTGTTTGAAATATTTTTGGAAGATATGGAATCGACTTTGAAGGAAAAAAAATTAAATATTTAAAATTTGCTCATATGATCTATGATATATAAGTTATAGAGATGTCGAGTTTAAAGCCTTGATTATGGATATTTAAATTTTGTAGAGTAGTTGTGACTTATTGGAAGCTAGATAGACACATTTGAAGGATATATAAATTTGGGAGTTATTTAAATGTTCCATTTTGTAGTATGAATTTCGACGGATAAACTTATTAAATGATGAGTTTACGTTTTGGAAAAAAAAATGGAGGTTATTACCCAAGTTGCGATATACAAGGGTTGTTTCGAGATTGACTAGAAATTTAAAAATTTTGATTAAAGTTGACAATCTAAAATAATTGAAATTTGGCGAAGTATCTTGGAAATATTATTGAGAAAATTTTGAGGAACTTAAAATCTTAGATTAAACCATATATTGGTAGAGGACTAAGAAGCAAGTAAGGTCCCCTAGTAAGATAGAAGTATTCCACATTAAATTGCCATGCCACCTATGACTATAATATTGCATATACACAAGTATAGTTAGTCATCGACCAACCCGATGAACATATCTTTGACTTACTTGACTTTCCCTCGAATCTAGATCATTATTTGTGACCATCTACTTATTTGAAACTTAGAAATGATTAGAGTCGTTCTCTTGACCATACCCTTATCTATGAGACTATTTTCTCTCTAGAAACTGTGCCTCTAACTTACTTTACCTTGACCTACGAGATTCATAATTATCTTTACTTCGTGCCTTAAACCTTTTATTTTTGTGCATTAATTAGTACCTTATGAAAATCTACTTTCTATTTTTGATCATTTGGCGTCCCTATCGTGACTTTGATATTTGGAGCACAACACTAGACTTTTCTTTCCAACAAATTTCACACACAAGACCTAGACAAGCTCATCTTCATGTAGGTATATCATGTCCCACTAAAATACGTCCCCTTGTACTCTATCTTTATGGTACGACTTTCGGGCCATAAAGACTCAATTATAACCTATACCATGGTACCGCTATACTTTTGGCTATATATTGGGCTCAACTATGACTCGATCTTTCGACCCAATATATAACGTGATACGTTAAATGCTTAACTTGCGTTTTATCTTGACTGCTTAACCTTTGTCATTATTTTCATGTTTTCTCGATTCACTTAGACACATAACATCTTTTCCTTTCGCTTGTAGCAACCCTTACTCTTTCCCTTCTCACTAAATTGCGTGTCGTATTTCATCTTGATTCCTCTATGGTTTATGCGATTTTGCTCATGTTATGATTTCCTTGCTCGAAGAAAAATGTGATCATGACAATCTTGGGTTAGTAAAAGATAGATTGGAGAACCCCACAGCATAGATAAATAATAAAGTTGGTACAGATGGGACATGAATAGAAATGTGCGATAAATTCGAATCGATGAAGTAAGGGAGAATATATTATGTTATGATGAAACACTCGAGGATCGCGAATTTCAAATCTTGTTTTAAGGTAACTATATAATCGAGTGGAAAATCTTCTAAAATATTGATGGTTTAAGAACCAAATTTATATATAAAGTTTAGGGATACAAATTTTTGGATAAAGACAATGTTGACATTATGATGATCTTATTTTTCAAGGATAACCAAGTGTTGAAGAAAGAAACCTTATATTTTGATTAAAGTTCTCAATTGATTATGAATAGAAAGTTGAGATGAATTTCATTCCTACCATCAAGAACTGAGATTGTTGAATTCAATTTTTCGAGAGAGTGACTAATAAGTATTTTAGAAATTTTTTTTTTGCAATTGTGATGATAGAAGATTGAGTTATGAAGGTATACGGATAGTTTTCGAGAATTATCATTGAAGACGGATTTTGATACCCATAGATGCATTGAGCAACAAAATACAAATTATAGAAAGAAGATTTTAACTTCTACTTGGGCCAATTGGTTGAAAGTGTTGGAATTTTAACTTTAGAGGAGAATTTTAAAGATATATAAGTGAGCTAGTATAAATGGAAATTATGGAAGTTAAAATTTGAGACTATCGAAAATTCTATGACGAAATAGAGGGAATTAGAAAAACATTTATAATCATATTGGTTTTGTTTAAGGGGACGTGGAACGGAAGAAATTTTTGGAAAGAACGATTATGATAAGTGAATATTGATGATATCAAGGGATTAAGGAGTTGTTGCCTACTTGTGAGGATGCTTTTTTTTTAAGAAGATAGTGTTAGAGTTGATCAAGCTTAGTCATTGATCGATTGTCATGTGCATGATCGTAATCTAAAACCATCGAAATTTTATTCTAGTCGATCGAATGACACGTTGCCATTGAAATGTCACTCGCCTCCCCGACGAATATTACGTTTGCATTCTTGTGATCTCGTATATCTATTCAAATAAACACTTTCCATCCTCTTCGCCCTACCTACCCTATCTATCCCTAAATTTCGAGGACGAAATTCTTTTAAGTTGGGTAGGATGTAAACCCCCTAAATTTCTACTACGATTTTTTTTAAATTTTGTATATTTTTTTTATTATTTCGTATCTATACGTGCACATGAGTCGCTTTGTCGTATTTACGTAACGTGCGAAATTTGCGTTCGTAATTTTTCGACGAGTGCGAATATGTGTCGAGGTACATACTTTAGAAAAATATTTTATTATAAATTTTATTTTTAGGAAAGGTACATGTTCAAAAATAATATACGATATTTTAATTTCTAAAAAAAGAGTTATTTGTTCGTCGTTTAAAAATGAGTGGTGATTTGAAAAATTGTGGTTTATATGAAATATTTTCAAAGGATTTGTGAAAAGTAAATTTTGCTTATTAATATATTTTGTTATCTATAAAAGTTAGATCATGAAGTAATATTTAAGTATTTATAGGGATTTTCGAAATTAATTATTTTCATATTTATTTAACTATGAAAATGATATTTTGGATTTGGTTAATTTAAATATTTGATTAAATATGGTAAATTAAATTGCAAAGGATTTATTGACTTTATTTAAAAATAGTTTAAATGAAGAGTATTATTTTCTAGATTTGATTTGAATTGGATTGAGTTATTTTAAATCGGTTTAAATAAATAGGTGATTTATCAAATTGGAATTTAAACAATTCCAATCCCTATCCAACTGGGAATTCCCACCTCCTATAAAAGTAGAGGTACTCCTCCAGCAAATTTTCCATCCACAACTCCATTGTGCATCGTGTCGGTGTCCATCGAATATTTTATTCCATATTTACAAATACAATTATCCCTCGTGTCGGACACACCCGACACCATCAAATCCTAAAACCAAATCCTATCACCGCCATCACCATCGCCTTCCTCGTCGTAACCGATCACAACCCTTCCCGCACAGGCCATCACCGCCACCATCATCTTCGTCATCAACCCCCAACCTCCATCGACCAAATCCGCCGAAAACCCCCATCACCACCACCCACGGCGTCAACCACCATCCTCGGTGCCAACGCGGCCAGCTATGTCTACCACAGTCCCGACCAAAGCTGACCTCCTCGTTGCCCGAATCCCAACCCCGACCAATTCACCAACAACATCGACAACAATCACCACGACCACAACCACCAAACAGCCCCATCACCGTCACCAACATCGCAACCACCACCACCGACACCACAGTAAAATAGAAGAAGGAGAGCAGAACCCTAACCTCGGCGACGAGCTTCCTCCGCCACCCGCAAGCCGTGCGCCTCCCCGCGAGTTGCGCAGCCGGACGAGCCGGCCACATCCGCGCCCTGCTCGTCGGCCATCGGCGTGAGCGCTGGCGCGCCACCCCCATCCGCCCGTCGAGCACGAGCCGCTCGACCACCGCCTCCGGCTTCCCGAGCCGTGCGCCCACCGCCGAGCGCAATCGCCCAATGGAAACCCCCTTCCTCGGAGAACCCCCCGATCGTCGCGAAGCTCCGGCCGCCCTCAGCCGCCGCTCCGCCCCAAAACCCCAACCGGCGAACCAACCCCCAGCGCTCCCCTCCGTGCGCTGACAGCCGAAGCGCCCCTCCGTCGACCAGGAGACGTCGGTCGCCGACATCCCTTGCGCCTCCGGGAACACCGCCGCGCCGGAGCCACGCCGCCCTTCCCCGGTGAGAAAACCCCCTCCGACCCGTTCTCTCTCTCTCTCACTCTCCGTCGAGATTTGGGGGAGAAGAGTTGAGTAGGTTTTATTTAATATTATACAGTTACTATTATGTATTTATTAATATTAAATATTATTAAGTTCATTATTAATATAGAGTACTGTTATTATTATTAATTAAATATTGTTAAGTTTATTATTATTTTTAATAGTATAGTTTACTGTTATTACTATTATTATTATTATTATTATTATTATTATTATTATTATTACTCTTATTATTAGTATTATTATTAATTGATAGGATTATTAATATACTTAGATATATTCAATTTTATGGTTATTTAATTTATATATAAGTAAAAAGATTTTTATACGAACTCCTTATGTATTAAAATACATATTTTGAACAAATTCATATAAGGTTTGTAAATAAGTTTATTAGATATAAATATTTCAAAATAATATTGTAATAGTTTTCAAATATTATCTAGTTTCCAACTTATAGTAATTATGCCTAAAAGTGATTTGAGATTTTAGTATTTTCCAAAAACAAATCTAGTCTTAAATTATTATAAATATTTTCTAAAAACTAAGTTATATTTATTTTGCAAATTCCCTTGTTGGTTATTATCATCGTTGATCGTGACTAATCCCAAGTTCCTATTTTCTCGCGATTGGACCACTGCATGACTATGGCTATTGGACCATGCTGGACTTTTCAGATTATCGCACACTAGGCGTAATGACAGGCAAGATACCTTGCCACAAATTTACTGTTTATAAATTAGTTGCATTTTATTACATATCACTGTTCATATATTTCTAGTTCTTGACTACTGCCTGCTCAGTGATATTAATTATATTTTGTTATTTTATCCTTTGATTGCATATGGACCTAGAGTTAAGGGACCACCTCTAGTCTAGTGCATTACATAAACCTTGACACTGTTGTGCCACGAGATGTGTGAGATATGAGTAGCATATAGTCTACGGACTTGCGTGTTGGCTGATCACTGATACGTGCAGGACGTGCGTTAGGTCTAACTGTCAATAGTGGTGTGTTAGAAGACTTAACGGTTAGTAGTGTTACATGGTCGTGGAGGCGACATGATAGGTACATTGGGTGGGGAGAACATTTTCCTTGTCGTATGGGCTTCGATTGTACTTCCCCTATAACCCGGAAGCTCCGTTGGAGATACGGGTATGAGCCTCTCAGGTTGGCCACTGTCGTTTTTCAATGTCATGCTCTCGGTCACTGGTGCCCAAGTGGGGACTATACTAGATCCCATTACAGCCAGGGCTCATGCGACGAAAGGTTTGTTCTTGACTGCATGTTCACGTTAGTTGGTTAGTTTACCCTATTTATGTCTTGTCACTTTCTTTGATTGTGGCACATTTTATATTCAGTATTTATATGGCATGTTGATGTATCTTGTTACGTCCCTCTGAGGACCTGGTTATCTCGCCAGGTGTGTGTGTTCTTGTATTTCTACAGGTGCTCTAGCCAAGGCCATGACTTGCGCTCTATTCTTCGAGATGTTGCTCTTGGATCGTCATCTCCTTGCTCTACTAAATTGCTTTCCTTGTATATTTCGTTCTTATTAAAATTAGTTGGTAGTGGACTTTGTCTCCGCCCAACGATTGTATACATGACAAATTCAAAGTTGCTTTTATATCATATTATTCTTTGTGGATGAGATTTAGTACCTTGGTTACTACAGCTTATGTATATATACGAGGGTCTATTTACTTCGTATGTATACAGCTGGCATGATCACGTTCTAGTCCTACGTATTTTGGGACTGGAGCGTTACACCTTACGAGTCAAATAGGTCGGGATATCGCGATCGGATATCATCCTCACACTCCCACGTTGACTCACCCAAAGAGTGATGACCCCAAGCAACACGGACTAAACTAATAGTCTTGTTCTTGAGTATCTTCTCCCTCCGGTCCAATATGGATACGGGTCTCTCCTCATACGAAAGGTTGG
The DNA here is from genome assembly GCA_029216955.1 of Iris pallida. Classification (NCBI taxonomy): domain Eukaryota; kingdom Viridiplantae; phylum Streptophyta; class Magnoliopsida; order Asparagales; family Iridaceae; genus Iris; species Iris pallida. Next base: position 3,222,853 of record JANAVB010021799.1, read on the forward strand.
TACCAACAACCAATTCCGAATGATCAAGGACATGACTCGGATCCGGGATATACCGTCGTAATTGGGATACATGGAAGACATCATGCACCTTACGTAACGACGGTGGAAGAGCGAGACGATAGGACACATCACCTACTCGCTCAAGGATATCAAACGGCCCTATATACCTAGGACTGAGCTTTTCCCGCATGCCGAATCGAATTACGCCACGGGTAGGCAAGATCGTAAGGAATACGTAGTCGTCGACAGAAAATTTAAGGGGACGTCGATAAAAATCGGCCCAATGACGCTGGCGATCTTAGGCAACTCGAAGATGATCTCTGACTTGTCTGACCACCTCAATAGTCCGCGTCACCATCTCTGGTCCAAGCATTTACCTCTTACCGATATCGTCCCAAGCTAAAGGAGATCTGCACTTCCTGCCGTACAAGGCCTCGAAAGGTGCCATCTGGATACTAGCCTGGAAACTGTTGTTGTACGAGAACTCTACGAGATGCAGGTGATCTTCCCACGAACCACCGAAGTCGAGTGTAGATGACCGCAGCATGTCTTCAAGAGTCTGGATCGTGCGTTCTGACTGACCATCTGTCTGCGGATGGTAGGCTGAACTGAACTTGAGACGAGTCCCCAAACTCTCTTGAAGACTCCGCCAAAAGTACGAGGTGAATCTTGAATCTCTGTCGGACACAATACTGACTGGCACTCCATACAATCTGACTATCTGCCTGAGGTACATCTCTGCAAGTTGATCCATCGACTGACCGATTCTGAAAGGAAGAAAATGAGCTACCTTCGTGAGACGATCAACTACAACCCAGATGGCATCTCTCCCAGCTGGGGATCTAGGTAATCCAGTTACAAAATCCATGGTAATGTGCTCTCATTTCCATTTCGGGATCGGTAAAGGTTGAAGAAGTCCAGCTGGTCTCTGATGTTCGGCCTTAACTTGTTGACAAACTAAACAACGATAGACAAATCGGGCTATCTCCCTCTTCATGCCATTCCACCAAAAATGCTGCCGAATATCACGATACATCTTCGTACCGCCGGGATGAATTGAGTACTAAGAACTGTGAGCCTCTGCCATGATCTCCTGTCTGATATCACTACTGGGTACACAAAGACGTCTCCCATGTCGGAGTATATCGTCCTTATGAACACATAACTCTGGTCTCTGTCCTGCCACACATTCTGCCCTAAGCCGCTGAAGCTTAGAGTCCATGGACTGAGCTAACTTGATCCTCTCAACTATACTGGACTGAACTTGCATACTGGCCATCAATGCCACACTGGAAGGAAGAACAATTTCAATACCTATCTTCTGAAGATCTGCTAACAACTCTGGCTGCACCATTAGAAAATAAACTCCGGCTCTCCTGCTCAATGCATCTGCTACCACGTTGGCCTTCCCAGGATGATACTGCAAGCTGATGTCATAATATACAAGTAGCTCTAGCTATCTCCTCTGACGCATATTAAGATCCTTCTGGGTAAACACATACTTCAGACTCTTGTGGTCGGTGAAAATCTCTACCCGATCTCCATACAAATAATGTCTCCAAAGTTTTAATGCAAAAACTACGGCTGCTAACTCCAGGTCATGGGTTGGGTAATTCCTCTCATGTCACGAAGTTGACGTGACGCATAAGCGATTACCTTACCATGCTGCATCAAGACACATCCTAATCCCTTGCCGGATGCATCGCAATAAACTAAAAATCCTCCCGTCCCGTCGGAAAGAGTGAGAATGGGGGCCGTCATCAATCTCCGCTTCAACTTCTCAAATGAACTCTGACACTCTGCTGTCCAAGCAAACTGCACATCCTTACGGGTCAACTGCGTCAGTGGTGCTGAAATTCGAGCAAAGTCTGACACAAAACGTCGGTAATAGCCGGCCAATTCGAGAAAACTCCAAACTTCTGCGACGGTGCTAGGTACTGGCCATGTCTCTATAGCCACTATCTTCTGGGGATCAACTTCCACTCCACCTCTGGTGATGATATGACCCAAGTACGAGATACGATCCAACCAAAACTCGTACTTACTGAACTTCGCGTACAACCGGTGCTTCCTGAGAATCTGAAGAACTACACAAAGATGCTGCTCATGCTCTGCCTCGTTCTCGCTATAGACTAAGATGTCGCCTATGAACACTATCACGAACTGGTCCAAATAGGGCATGAAGATACGATTCATGAGGTCCATAAAAACGACCGGCGCATTGGTCGCTCCAAATGGCATAACAAGGAACTCCAAATGTCCATACCTCGATCTGAATGCTGTCTTCGGGATGTCCTGCTCTCTGAATCTGATCTGATGGTACCCTGACCGCAAGTCAATCTTCGAGAATACTGCCGTTTCATGAGCTGATCAAATAAATCATCTATCCTTGGTAAAGGATATCTGTTCTTAATTGTTACAGAGTTCAAGGTACGATAATCAACACATAATCTTGACGTACCATCCTTCTTCTTTACAAGAAGCATCGGAGCTCCCCAAGGTGATCCGCTAGCACGAATAAATCCCTTGGTTCTAAGTTCTTCAATCATCTTGTACATGACCTCCAACTCTGATGGTGCCATTATAGACTCTCTCTGACACTGGTGCCGTCCCTGGAATCAAGTCGATAGTGAACTCTATCTCTCTCTCTGGGGGCATGCCTGGAAGCTCTTCGGGAAATACGTCAGGAAACTCTTCTACAACTCTGGAAAACTGAACTGCTGCTACGGTCATCCGCAATGCTGGGGAAGAAGGTTCTACTCTGCCTCGAGAAAAGGAAAACTCTGGCTCACCGGGAATACTAAAAATAATCTTACCGACATGGCAATCTATTCTAGCATACTGGTCCCTCAACCAATCCATTCCTAGGACCACATCATAATCGGCCATCGAAAACTCTATCAACCTAGCGGGAAACTCTCTACCACTAACTACGATTCGACACGAGGAAAACACCCTATCTACACCCACAAGTCCGTTACCAGTAAGTATATTGAGCCTTACTGATAATGACTCGGGCTCCAGTTCTATCCGTGTCGCGAATCGTGCAGACATAAATGAATGTGATGCACCTGAATCAAATAATACTGATGTAGGAAAAGAGTTGACGAGAATGGTAACTGCCACCACCTCACCTGATGCCAACTTCTCCTCTACGGTCAAAGCCATCGCTTGACCGTGCCCTCTGGGTGCTGGTCCCCTCTGCTGGAAACCTCTCTGGCGGTTCTGAACCTGAGCTTGGACCTGGGCATACTGTTGCGGTCGCTGCTGCTGGAATGCCTGAGCCTGAGGCAACAATGGTCTCAGAGGCTGATACTGCTGCTGCTGCACTGGTGCTGGTCCCCTCACTGAGGGACTAGTCTGGGCCGATGAGAATGAACCGGCTCTTTGTGGACAGGACCCTATCATGTGATCCGGTGCCCCACAAGCCAAACATAATCCTTGTGCTCGGCGACATTCTGACACTACATGCCCTGGCTTCCCACAATGAGTGCAGCCCATTGTGGAAGACTGCCTCCACTTCTGCTGCTGCAGATACATCAAAGTCGAATGCTGAACCGACGTAACTGATGCTGCCCTCCTCGGAGCTCCAATGGTCAAGGCCCTAGCTGCGGGGGCTGGGGCTGAAGACTGGATCATCTGACCATGGGACCGCTTCCGTCCTCCAGTTCTGTCTACAATTCTCTGCGAGGTATACTCATACCTCTTAGCTGCCCGCAAAACAGCATCAAAGGTCTGATGCTCAAACTGCTCCACTGCTAGAATGATCTCTAGGTGGAGTCCCTGCTGGAACCGCTGCGCTTGATCAAACTCGGTTGCCACCAAAGTGGGAGCAAACCGACTCAGTCTTAAAAACTCGGCCGCATATCCATCGACCGTCCTGCTCATCTGCCAGAGATTGGTGAACTTCGTCTGCAAGTCATGCCGAGCCACAGCATCGAAGTACTTGATCTGAAACTTGTCACTAAATACCGCCCACGGAACAGGCGTTGCCAATCCAACCGCTATCATCGCCCACCAGGTGCGGGCTAGGTCCAATAACTGTAGACGTACCACAGCTACCTTCTCTCCTTCTGGAGTCTTGGCTGCATCTAAGATAATATCAATGTCCTGGAGCCACGCATCAGCTGCAATATCGTCTTCACTCCCATCAAAGAAGGGAGGGTTGAGGCGCTTGAAACTGCTAGCCGCACTGTTCCCTTGATAACCAACACGGCCCATGGCATCCTGTACTGCCTGGTGCAGGGCATCGCCCCGACGATCTTGAGACGCAAGCAATGTCCTGATGAGACCCACCAAGGTGCCATCGTCAGGCTCTGCAGGCTGGACTGGGGGCTCTGGGTCCCCGAAATGCATGACTCGGGAGGCCACTCCAGAGTGCTGGGCTTGGTCTCCAGGTTGCTGCTGGTCCACTGGAGGTGCTCCGCCTTGCTGATCGGTAGGACCAGGAACAATGTCACTGAAGAAATGAGATGGGGAATAATAAGAAAGGACCATGATAGATCGAGGATACAAACATGTGATCAGGTCAAGGATTCTGAAAGATCAGAAGGCACGAGTAGAGATCAAGGGCAAGTGCCGATTGAGACATCTATCCTGTAAACCCTCACACATCTTGATTTACAAGACCTGCATGGGCCACCACTTAAACCGTGTCACGCCCCACATAACAGTGAGCTGGAAATGTGCCCTACTCGTTGGCAGGCTACAAGTCCATCAAGGAAGGCGCCCAGATAACGGGATTGCTTGTAGCCGGAATACCTCTCTATATGCTCTACTTGATCAATCTAGTCATTAACCTAGTCAGATTTGGTATGAATCCCTGACCGTGGTAACCAGGGATACATGTCCTAGACATGATGCGAGACAAGACTGGTTGCTTATACAAGCATATTCAATACAATCACCCACGGTGTCAAGAATTCACTTAGCATGTCAGGTTAGCCGTCGCAACAGCGTATCAAGATTATCATGTCGGGTTTCTTATCAAGATTACTTATCAAGACAAGGGTGCGTCACAACGGACCACCATCAAGAATTATCATGTCAAATTACTTGTCAAGAGTGCACCACGGCAGGTCACTAATCATGCAATTCCATCACTAAGCCTTGTTCCGATTAACATTTATAAATAATGCCATGATCACATCGAGTTCATGTCGAGTTTACATCAAAAGGCGTAAGAATATAAAATGGGTGCAAAAATCATAAAAAGGGGAATATGGAAACATAATGCGCCCAGGGGGGGCAAGGGGTACTATGGCCAACAAGTGGCATTAGCCAAGTTGCGCCAGGGTAACAGGTTGCGCCAAGGCAAGTAGGGTCAGGTCCAGTTGTGCCTAAACATCAGGTTGTGCCTGAGTTAGACTGCGCTCAAGTCAGGCTACGCTCAAGTCAGGCTGCACTCAAGTCAGGCTGCACTCAAGTCAGGCTGCGCTCAAGTCAGGCTGCACTCAAGTCAGGCTGCGCTCAAGTCAGGCTGCGCTCAAGTCAGGCTGCGCTCAAGTCAGCGTATACAAGACATACGTCTCCAAAAGGCAGTGTATGTACTCTATACGACTCCTCATCAAGGCAGCGTATGAGGTCCATACGACTCCTTGTCAAGGCAGCGTATACAAGACATACGTCTCTAAAAGGTAGCATATGGACTCCATACGACTCCTCATCAAGGCAGCGTATGTACTCCATACGACTCCTCATCAAGACAGCGTATGAGGTCCATACGACTCCTCGTCAAGGCAGCGTATGAGGTCTATATGACTCCTCATCAAGGCAGCGTATGAGGTCCATACGACTCCTCATCAAGGCAGCATATGTACTCCATACGACTCCTCATCAAGGCAGCGTATGAGGTCCATACGACTCCTCATCAAGGTAGCGTAGGAGTCAGACTGCGCTGTGCTAAAGAGCGCGTGCAACTCAGTGGCGCAAGCTAAAAAGCTCGCGCATACTGCTCACTGTCTTCTCCAAATCAGCAAGAACTCCATGGTTTGAACCCAAAGCTTCAAAAGTCCATAACTTGGTCAAAACAAGTCTAAATCCAACTTTTCAAAGGTCAAAATTGGGTAGAATAAAATTCTCTACAACATGGAACCATTAAAACTTGAAAACAAAGAAGTTTGATAGATCAAAACCACCAAAATCCAAAAATAACTAATTTCTAGATCTACAAAAATTAAAGCCTCAAAATGGAAAATGACAAGTTCTAATGTGTCTTAGAAACATGAGGAGAAGCTAATGGAACAATAAAAATGGGCTCTCTTGTAAAAGCAAGTTGCACTTGCCTAAGGGGTGTTCTTGGTTGGTGGTGGGTTTAATGGAGAAGGAAGAAGAGTTAATGAGAAAGTGGAGGAGAGAGAAAAATTAGGTGGATTATAAAGGGGGATGGTGGTGGGTTTAACATGATGAACCAAAGAATAAACCAAGCCATCCCAAAATAAACCAAGTTAAACCATTATATGCCATGATGAACCTAATCATGATTAAACTAAAATTAGCTAGCCAGGCAGAAAAATAAAAATACATGTCAGGATTCCGTATACGTATACTGGAAATACGTAGAACGGAAAATGGGGGTGACAATGCAGCTGAGAAGGTCAGGCTGATTAGAGACAGACTTCGGGTGGCTCAGGATAGGCAGCGGCATTGGGCCGATAGCCACCGGAGACCGTTAGAGTTCGAGGTTAGTTTCAGTTCCTGTTTGTAGGTGCTTGTAATTTTGTTTGTCCTGTGTGCTGAGTTTATTTTATATCTAGGCTGGTGCTTTGGTGTTCCTGAAGATTTCTCTGACATGGGGCACGATTCGCTTTTGCGGAGGCGGGAAGCTTAGTCCACGCTACATCAGAACTTTCACCATCCTTGAGAGGGTCGGTGTAGTGGCTTACAGGCTAGACTTGCCGCCTACGCTAGAGGGGGACACAACGTATTCCATGTGTCGCAGCTGAGACGGTACGTGGCGGACCCCAGCCATGTATTGAACCATTCAGCGATCGAGGTGGGGCCTACTCTTTACTATCCAGAGCAGCCAGTGGAGATTCTGGATTGTAGGGAGAAGGTGCTCTGGAACCAGGTTATACCCTTGGTTCGTGTTGCATGGAGGCATCACTCTCTATGTGAGTCTACCTGGGAGAGAGAGGACGACATGCAGGAGCGTTTTCCTTATCTCTTCGAGCCCAGAGATATAATTTCTGTTTCTGCTTTATGATTCAGTGTATGTTTATTTTAATTTTGAGGATAAATTTTTTTTATAGGTGGATAGATTTGTCAACCCCAGTTTTCATGAACAGGAATATTTTGGTAATTTTCCACTTTAAAATTATTTTGGAATTATTTATTTATTTATTGTATTATTTTGGGGTTATTTGAGTCGGGTTCGAATTTCAACTCATTCCGACTTGTATCGGGGACCCGGGGTAGTGTTGACCTTAGCGGGCCCACACACTAGTTAGCCATGGCCCACATGTTAGTTATTTTAGTTAGTACTAGACTAATTATTTTGGTTAGGATTAATTAAATTAGAGTTAGTTGGAATGACCAAACTACCCCCGACTTAGAAGCCCTTCCATGTATTAACTAATAGATTAGTGTAGGGGGCTTTTGGACCTTTCCTACTAAGACAAAAAGCCCTTTATGGCCGGCTATGACAAGTGGATAGGGATTAGCCACTTTATTATTTCCTCTTCCATTCTCTCTCTTGTTCTTCCCCAATTTTTTCTAGAGAGCAAACCCTAGAAATTTCTTCACCAAATCTTCCCATTTCTTCACCAAATCTTCTTCCTTCATTCTCCATTCTAGCCAAGGAAGGAGCTCCCCAAGTTTGAGAGGATTCGGAGCTTGTTCGTGTCCGTTTGGGATTCCTACGTGTCGGTAGCATTTCGATATCGATTCGAGTCACCGGAAGGTACAAATCTCTTCTCCTTCTCATTATTTTCATGCACTAGGGCGGTTTTGACCCATAGGAATGACTTCCTTGGTTTTGTGTCCATTTGAGTCCATTTCGTGTCCATTGGACACTTGTAGAGGTGTCCAATGTGTAGGATCGTGTCCTAATGGGAAAACCCCCTATTTGGACACATGTAAATTATTTGTGTATTAATTTTAGTGTGTTCTAATATTAATTCCAGATTTTCATGTGTTTAGAAATGAGTTTGCCTATGTATCATAATATATCATATTGTTAATATCTATCTATATATATATGTGGTGATATATATATTAATCTCTATGTGTGTATATATATATATATATATATATATATATATATATATATATATATATATATATATATATATATATATATATATATATATATATATATATATATATATATGTATGTATATATATTGGGTTATATATACATATGTGGAGATGTTATGGTGGGAATATGGTGTGTATATTGTGTTGGATGGGGGCACACAGGTTCGGCCAGGTGATGGAATTTGTGTGTGTGTTTGTGTAGATTGAGAGTGGTAGTGAGTGGTGCTAAGGGGGAGGGGATAACCCAGCCACAGCAGCAGTACATAGCCTGATTTGGCTGTCAATTTTACCCCATATTTCAGTCCTAACATAGTCCTATACTTGGCTGTCCATTCAATCCATAGTTGGCTGTCCCTTAGTCCCCAAATGACCACTTAACAGCCCCTAAACCCCCCTTACTTGCTGTCCTGCACAGCCCCATTTCAGTCCTTCTTAACCATAAAACAGTCCTAACTAAACCCCCACAAATCATCCCTTGAACTGTCCTTAAGCCATTCATGGCTGTCACTTAAATCAGTCCCATTTGGTATATGACAGTCCCCATTTCACATACCCTGCTGTCTAGATTTTTCCCATCTATGTGGCTGTCCAAATTGTCACAAGACAGCCCCAACCACTGTCCAGATATGCCCCTAAACCCAGTTAAAACCTGTCCACTTAAATCCTCTAAACAGCCCAGGTTTTACCCCATTTGGCTGTCCCCAATACCCCCACATTGCTGTCCTAAAACCTCCATATTGCTGCCCTATAACCCCCCAAGTTTTAGTCCTAAAACACTCCATAACAGTCCATAACCATAGCCACATTTCAGTCCTCATTTCTACTTCAAAACCTGTCCATAATTTGCCTATGTGTGTGTGAGTGTTTGTGAGCTTGTGAGTGTGAGTGTGAGAGCTATTGAGTGTAGCTAGTAAACCATAGTTTAGCCTATGTGTAAACTAGTAGGAAAGCCTATAGGAGAGCCTATTAGAGTGTGATATTTGTGAGAATGTTGTGTGTGAGTTGTGTGGGTAGGTGTTAGAGTGTGTGTGAGGATATATGATATTGTAAAGGTAAAGAGATAAGGTAGATAACTAGTACATATTCTAACATAGGCTAGATACCTAGGATACCTATATTTCTTGGTAGGTAAACCTTAGATAGGATAGTATCTAGCTACCCTAAGGAGCCTAGGCTAGTATCTTGGGTATTAGCGGGGTTTCCTTGGTATTGGACAAGGTATCGGAATTTACCTTGGTAAGGTAATGCTAGTTTTGCCTATGAATAGGGTATTTGAGTTAGGAGTCTAAGATGGGTTAGAACTTGATTTCCTTGGTTGGTAACGATCAAATATGGTGCTCATAGACTAGTTTTGACGTCGGTTGACCTTTTTGACCAAAAGTCAACAAAAGACAACCGAGAGTCAAACTTAGCCTTTAAGCGACCCGATTTGACCGAAACCAAACCAGAGTTGACCAGTTGACTGAAAGTCGACAGTTGGTCAGCATTAGACTACTTTAACCTAGAGTTGACCTAGAGTTGATCAGAGTTGACTTTTTGACCAAAAGTTAATTGTACGTCAACCTTTGAACCAGTTTGACCTAGTTTGACTTGGATTGACTTCCAGTGACCTAGTATGACCTAGTATGACTTAGTTTGACCTAGATTGACCTAGTTTTGACTTAGACTTGCATTAGTTTCCTTTTTCAGTATTAAGACCTGTTTGACTCATAGTATCTTATTTTAGGTCTGTGACCACTCTGAGCGTCTGTTCACCTTATCAGCTCAGGACCACAGGCGAGTACATTCACTGATAGTTTTTATTGTCTTGATATCTACTATATCCGATTCAGTTGTAGTGTTTTACATGATTCCTGACACGATGGTTCACGGACTAGTATACGTCGGATCCTGTCATGAGATGTTATTCCTGGACTCCCTTGGTATATGAGTATGTGATATTTTGTGTTTCTGTACTTATATAGACATTGATT
>JANAVB010021799.1:3238081-3336473 GCA_029216955.1 Iris pallida
CAGGAATTCAATTTAAGGAAACTGTGTATCAGAGGTTGAGGGAATCTCCCAATTCGAAAACCAATCCTTGTGTCAACATTAACCTAATCCTACAACTAATACTCAGTCATGTGTAGGTTAATTAGTATTGTAAATTAATCCTAAGAAATTTAGTTTAAAATATATTTAATCCAGAAAACTCAAACAATGTACACTGTATCAATTAAAATAGGAAAAACCTCAATTTCGAATTGTAAAACCCAAATAAATTAGTAAACAAAGTATGAAGTCAGGTGTACACATAATATGTGTCATGGGGAGGGTGTTCGTGTCCAACAAGGTGGACACGAACGTGCCCAAAACAACCACACATCACAGACACAAATCGTGTACACAATCATCGTGCACGCGTGCACGTCATTTGTGGACACGACACTACACGAATTATGACTCGTGCTCGTGCCTATAGATTCGCCTAGGATAGGGCTAAGTGTCTGAGGGCCTGACACAGAACCACAACGTGTCCACGTATCGCACGAGGCGCGTGTCAGGGTGAAAAACTCGCGTGTGTGCAGTGCGTGCACGACAGGGAGGAATCGGTGCGGGTCGAATATTTCCCTAACCAATCAATAAAATCCTACAAAATTTTATGGGGCTCGTATCAGTCATCTAGGGAACGTACACACAAAAATTTGGGTCACGAAGTATCGTTTCCGCGGAGAACTGGGACACGGGCAGCAGGGCATGTGTACGGGGCTGTGCGCGTGTGTGCGTGTCCAATTCCGAAACGAATAAGACACGAAATTCATTTCAATCTTCATAAACATTATCATACACATATAGACCTAGGTATCTATGTAATTAGTTTTTCAAAAATCGAAAATAAAATCTTTTGTGACATTTTAACAAACACCTACACACACACATCATGATACGTGTCCGATACAGACACCAAACGGACACGAAATCCACCCAAACTCTAGGGATAGCTAGGGGACTCCTAGATCTAGCCTAATATGCAAAGAAATTGAAATTAAAATACAATTTAAGGAATTTTACCTATAGGTGCAAATAGCATGAAAAAGCTTCAAATAGGGGGTGTTCTTCTTGATGGCCAAGTGCTCCAAGTTGATCCCAAACTGAAATGGCTCTCCACCAACAGTCCATAAACATCAATTAGAACCCAATGCAAAAGACTAGAATGAAAAAGGAGGTTAAATGAGTAAAATGGGAATTTTGAAGAAGGGAACAAACCTTGGTTTTTGTCAAATGAAGAAATGATATAAAAGAGGCAAGAACAATAGAATGAGAGATTTTATAGGGTTGGAATGACCTAGTGGCTGGTCACTTAGGGTTTAGTTAGGGTTAGGGCTTCTAGTTATGGGCCATGGGCCAAGTTTCATAAGTCATAGAACCAATTCTAAGTCTCAAGCCTATGGACCAAATCACTAAGCCTTCTATTCAAGTCTTGATTCCTACATGACTAACTTATATTAACTTAAGTTAGACTAGGGTTTCTCCATGCTAATCAAGTCACCTTAACTAGAGTCAACATCTAGGTTAGTCTCTTAAGTCACAACTAGCAAAAGTCAAAATCAACAACCGTCAATCTAATAAATAATCAAATAATTCTAATAAGTCAAAATGACCAAATTACCCCTAGGCTAAAAATAATAAATAAAAATTCCAATCACATGGTTAGGCTCTAGGGTAGACAGTCTCTAGGGTTTCACTAGCTGCACATCAAAATCACAAGTCATAATTTTTAAATAGTTTTAAAATGATTAAAAATTACCAAAAATTATATTATTATTTAAATATCATTAATAAAAGATTAAATTTTCAAAATTACCTTCATTTAGAAAACTGGGTGTTACACTTGGCCTAAGCAACCATTCGAGAAAACTATATCTTGTGCACAAGTTGTCCAATGAACGTTTTCGTTTTGCAGATCATGAAATAATTCTCTCTTTTTTAGAACTTTATCTTTTCTCTTTTTGAAGTGAAACTTATATTATTAGAGTAAATTACTCCAAATTGATACAAATATCTCGAGTTATCTTTAGGAAGTGTTTCGTGAAGAATCGTATCATAATTCATTGATTCTATATTATGGCAACAAGTATTGCCTTTGTATTGCATTTTTGACTTTGAAACAGAGGGTCGAGACGAAGGAGGTCAGTCACTCACCTTAGTCTTTGCTTCAGGCGAGGGACTGGTTGGCTGCGCATAGACGTCGCCTACGGAATTACCTGTAATCGCATAAGCAACTGATTAGAATACTGCATTATTCAAGGAGTTTGATACGAATGCGAAGTTCGAAAACGTAAGCAATAAAAATCATCAAAAACATTTATGAAAGTGCATTCACAAAAACCAAAGCCAAAGCCAAAGTATGTGCGACATGAAAAGCAGAGCAATGGGAGGTCTCTCCTGACTCAGCCGCAGAGCCAATCCTCAAGGTGCAACCCGCTGAATTTGGGACTTGATTCCGAAGAAATCTTTCCATAATGAGAAAATTATCTTAATTCAATCGTTCCCGTTCGGCTGATTCAACCGATCCCGATCTATCAGTTCCAACTGAATCGGTAACGACAGTGTTCCTTTCTTGCGCATCTCGTGGACAAAAATGGGGCACGATGTAGGGACGGGGCACTACACCATAACCAACTAATAAAAAGTTTTGTTCTCAAAACTTAAGAAAAGAACCTACCACTAAGAGAATATTGAAAGAAAATTTTTCTTCATCTCTGATTCACACTCCCAGGTTGATTCCTCGACCGAACGATTTCTCCAGAGTACGCGGACGAGAGGGATCATTCGATTTCGTAGCAGCTTATACTTGCGTTCCAAGTTTTGGACTGGCACTTCAATGTAGGATAAGTTTGCCTTCAACTCCAGTTGACCAAAATCTATCACGTGGCTTGGGTCATGCACGTAGTTTCGCAATTGAGAGACGTAGAAGATATCATGCACATCTGCTAGCACTGGTGGTAGGGCAATTTAATAGGCCACTGGGGGACTCGCTTGAGTATTTCAAACGGCCCAGTAAATCTCGGGCTCAACTTTCCCTTTGCACCAAACCTACTAACTCCTCGCATGGGCATCATATTAAAAAATACGTGATCGTCTTCTAGAAATTCGAGGGGTCGACAATGAATGTCCGTGTAGCTTTTCTGATGACTCTGTGCAGTCTTTAATCTTTCTCGAATGAGCCGAACTTTCTGCACAGTCTGTTCCGTCAGATCTGGGACGATAATCTGCCGCTATCCGACTTCGTTCCAGCAAATGGGTGTCCTACACTTTCGTCCGTATAAGGCATCGTATGGCACTATCTGTATGTTGGATTGATAACTGTTATTGTATGCAAATTTGCCTGAGGTAAATGAACATCCCAACTCGACTTGTAGTCAATTGTATAGAGCTGTAACATGTCTTCGAGAATTTAATTCACACGCTCCATTTAGCCAACGGTCTGGGGATGGTAAGCTGAGCTGAACTGCAACTTAGTACCTAGAGCTGACTGAAGGCTACTCCAGAAGTGTGATAGAAATTGCCCATCTCGATCGGAGACTATGGATACAGGAACTTCGTGTAGTCGCGCTATCTCGTCAAGATAAATCTGAGCCAGGCGATCGACGCTCCAAATAACTTTGATGACAATAAAGTGCATTGACTTGGTTAGTCGATCGACGATTACCCCAATGACATTATTTTTCCATGGCGTCTTCGGCAGACCAACAATGAAATCCATGCACACGTGCTGCCACTTCCATTCCGGAATCGCCAGATTCTGTATCTCTCCATCCGGCCGCTGATCCTCAGCTTTCACCTGCTGACAAGCCATGCATTGCGACATGAAGAGTGTCACATCTTTTTTTATTCTGTGCCACCATAAGGTCGTACGGAGGTCCTTGTACATCTTGGTGCTGTCTGGATGCAAGGAGTACTTTACATAGTGCGCTTCTGTCAATATTTCTTTTTTGAGTTCTGTGTCATCCAGAATGCATAGTCTACCATTCAATCGAAGCATGCCGGTTTTATCTTCCGCAAAGTTGGGCGTACTACCCATTGAGATTAACTCCCGTATCTTGTTCTGGTATGGATCGTCCTTCTGAGTGGTCTTGATCTTTTTTTTGCAAGCTCGACAACGACGCCATCTCCACATCCCTGAATCAAACCCGGAGGTCGATACCATCTCTTCTAGGTCCCGCATCAATCTTCGTTCGATGGATAGAGAGATAATATACTTCCGACTCAGAACATCTTCCATAACATTTCCTTTTCATGGCGTATAGTCAATTGTCAAGTCGTAATCTTTGATTAGTTCAAGCCAGCGCCTTTGTCACAAATTCAGCTCCTTCTGAGTAAAAGATACTTGAGGTTCTTATGATCGATATAGATTGCACATGCCATACCATAAAGATAGTGACGCTACAGTTTTAACGCGAACACAATCGCCGCTAACTCCAGGTCATGCGTGGGATAGTTCTTCTTGTGCGACTTTAGCTATTGGGAAGCAAAAGATATTACCTTATTCCGTTGCATCAGCACATACCCCAAACCCTGACCGATGCATCATTAAAGATCTAGAATCCTTCAGTCCCTTCTGGAAGTACGAGTATCAGGGCCGAGATGAGCCGTTGCTTTAACTTCTAGAAGGAAGCTTCACAGTCGTCTGACTATTCAAATACGACTCTTATGTGAGTGAGACGAGTCAGAGGCGATGCAATCTTCGTAAAATCTTTCACAAAGAGTCTATAGTATCCCGCCAAGTCGAGAAAGCTTCGAATCTTGTCGACTGACGCTGGCCATTTTCAATCGACAACGGCTTCAACTTTCTTTGGGTCGACTGCAATGCCTTCGGATAAAATAATGTGTCCGAGGAATGCGACGCTGCTCAGCCAAAATTCATACTTGCTTCACTTCGCATACAACTAATTTTTTCGAAGGGTCTCAAGCACGGTCTGTAGATGCTCAGCATGTTGCTGCTTGTCCTTCGAGTAGACGAGTATATTGTGTAGTGCCCCATCCCGCTCAGTTAGTCGGAGGAATCAAAATGCCAACGGCGTTCGGACTTAGCCTTACAACGGATACTCGAAGGCTCACTCGGTCGATGCGACTCTTCGAATCAGGTGGGGTAGTTTCGGTGAACTCGCCTCATCTTTTCCTTCACATAATAAATCGCATATTTTCAACTTGTACAAGTAGGCTTGATAATAAAAGAGATAAATCTACATAGATAAGAAAATAATCCCGATAGGTCGAATTGAGTTAGAATATGGAAAGGTCCAACGGTAGGCATAGAGTTGGTGCATAACGTGCTTTGAAAATGACATCGTTTCTTAGTCCCGTGGCTTGGAAGAAGGAAAAGTTGGTCTTCGACACAAACAATGAATTAGCCTAAGTCATAGGTGTCGCCCATGTAAATGCTCGATAAAGTATGCACGCTTCCACGATACAAGGCTTGGCACAGCCTTTACTCGTCCCTCGGGTTAAGTTGGAGGCTTGAGTAAGTTAGGCAAAGTTATGCTGGTTAACCTAAGTCATTCCAAGTGTTGTCCCGCTCTTTCTCCGGTTGTCAAGTTAAATATTCCCAAGATTCCAAGGCCCGTCATATAAAGTATGACTTGGGCAATAGTGTCACGTAGAACACGAGTTGGTTTAAGGCACGAGCCACGGTTGGTTTAGTGGGAAGTTAGCCACGGTCTGTTGACACTTAAGGAACACGTTATATTCAAGTTAAGTGGGAAGGCTATGCCGTAGCCGTTCCCTGAGTTCAAAGAATGTTAAGCTCGAGCGATGGTGAGTCGCCGAGAAAAAATGTGACTGTGCTGTAAGTCAGTCGCCGAGGCAACCCTGGTTTGGGCTCTGCAAGAGAGGTATGGTTCCAAAGCAAGGTTTGCTAAGTTTGGTTGCATCGTTCCACAAATTAGGCCTTACATTTATGAGAGTCTAAATGTTGTCGTAGGTGCGTGGTCATGGACTACTTGTCGACAAGGGGTGCTTTTACCATTTTTTCGGATCGAAAAGCCTAGGCCAAGGAACCGATCCGGCCATGGAGGAAACGAAGATAGCCGAGCTGGATAAAAAGAAGCCGATAGATTGGGGTCTTGCTTCGGAGCCTGCTACTCGTATTTGCAAGACAGCTTTCGTCTACTAGGCAGCAACCGGTAGTGCGGAGACTTGCTTTGGAGTTAGCTACTCGCATTGCAGGGGCCGCCGACTACCAGGCTATGTCCAAAATGGCTTGGGCCAGTGACCAGTTCATATAGATAGGTCGGCACGGGCGACAATGTACGTGTGTGCCTTTGGATTGAGTCAAGTTGTATGTGTGTACAGTCAGAATACAAAGTTTGGGCCTAAGATTTGGCTACAACGTAGACATCATGCCTCGATATGAGGGTGGCATCGAGATTGTGAGTTTTCCACGCAAGTTCCACAAGTCGAGTTGGTCTCGGGTTAAGTTGGAAAGGGACGTAGGACAAATTTGGTTATGTTATCTTGAGTTGCAGGGTACGACCTCGAAATATGAGGCACGGTCGCGTTGTCTTAACACAAGTATAGGCAAGTCAGTAAGTGGCAAGGCACTGCCTCAAAGAGGTAGCACGGTTACATGGAAATTGGGTACTATCGCGTAGTTGCGTCTCTGATTATGGTCGAAAGGCAAGCACGACTTGATAGGTTAACGTTGTTGAGTTGACATTGTTGTCGCAAGCACGGGATGGTCTAGAGACACAAAATAGGCCAAGGCATCTGTCCTAAAACTGATACTAAGGCAAGACTAGAAAGACAATCAAAAGGGTTATGTTGTACAAAGTAAATGAATGTGTCGATTTTGTATGGATGGGCGAGGAGCTCATTCCACCAGTATAGTTGAAAACTGACACCCATACAATTTTTATGTGCAGGCACATGTAGAAGCTCGTGGTGCGGAGCTCGCTTGGATGCGTCGAGGCACGGAGTTCCTTGGCGATTTGAAGCGTACGGCCGCATGGAATCAAGACTTATACGGGACATAATTTATGGACGTCGCCTTCCAAAGCATCCGTTGGCTCGAGACATGTATTGAGAGATGAGAGAGAGCTGAGCGACTTGTAATATGAGAAAAGTGAGCTTGAGTGATTATAATCTTGGCCTTGTGTCCCATTGTAATCCTTGTTTCAATATCAATAAAGAGCCGCTTTTGAATGACTTGTGTTTTGTTCTAAATTTTCGTTGGCTTATTCAATATCTCTGCTTGGGACTTCTGTGCAACGAACCCATCGCAGCTGCTATAATCGGCCGTTATAGAACCCGCCTTGCACGTGCACAATCTAGGCTTGTGTGGCATCACGCCTTAGCGAGGACAATCGCTTCTACGGGAGCGAGGACTGACATAATGGTATCAGAGCACGGCTCTACGTCCTTGGACTATCGAATTCTTTAACTTCGATGTTGTTTGCCATTGATTATCAAAGAACAGAACAGTTTTATGGGAGGACTGAACTTTAATTCACAATACAAACTCGCTCGTACAAAGAGAGCCTAGAAACAAAACCTAGGAAAAGCAATCTAAGTACAATTGTTTAGTTTTTGATTCTGGGGGGTGACGGTAGAGGCTCGGGAAAGTGATATCAACTCTGCCTTACTCTTTGGACGATCGAACGCGGCCTTGGCTCCGTCGAAGAAGTGCTCTCTCTCTCTATCTGTATATTGCTCTGTAGGATGCTCTCTGTGTATTTCTCCTGCTCTGTGTATGTAAAGAAATAATCCTATGCTATTTATAATAATTTGTGCTGAGTGGGGTGTGGTCACATCCTTGTAACTGCGCCTTGAAAAGTGGGCAATTGGGGATTGGTTAAGATTAACTTTGATCTATTTGTTGAAAATCAATCTAGGCCGTTGTGTTGGTTGTAATAAATCTGCATTGTTATGATTTGTTGGTTGCAATAAATTCGCGTGGATAAGTCCTAGTCAATCTTCTGCCACGTGTCTCAACTGCCATTATGCTGCGAGCCGCATGAACGGGGCGTCCTGGCAGAGCCGCATGAGTGTGGCCTCACAACTGAGCCGCATGAGGATGGCCTCACAACTGAGCCACATGAGGGTGGCCTCACAACTGAGCTGTATGAGGATGGCCTCACAACTGAATCGTATGAGGGTGGCCTCACAACCGAGCCGCATGGGGGTGGCCTCCACAATCGAGCCGCATGAGGATGGCCTCACAATCGAGCCGCATGGGGGTGGCCCCCACAATCGAGCCGCATGAGGATGGCCTCACAACTGAGCCGCATAAGGGTGGCCCCCCAACTGAACCGTATAAGGGTGTCCCCCACAACTGAGCCGCATAAGGGTGGTCCCCACAACCGAGCCTTATAAGGGTGGCCCCCACAACTGAGCCGCATAAGGGTGGCCCAGGCGGTCCGCATAGAGAACTTCTTTGGACTTTGTGAACTGCGCCGACTATCTCAGAGATTTTTTCATCTTTTGATGAGCATGACGCGTCTCTTCATTATGTCAGTACCGTCAGAACTGCCACTTTATGTCAGAGCATTTAATGGCCAGCTGCAGGGAGTAATTATGGCCAGCTGTAATCGGCCTATTTTGAGCCGTATGGGGCCACGTGGCTCTTCCTGAGCCGCATAAAAATCCTGAGCTGCATGTGGCTCTCTGGGATTTTTCGAGCCACATAAAACTCTTCAAGCTTTTGAGCCGCATAGAGTTTCGTGTTGAATCAGGGCCGCATATGAATTACTATTATTTTCCATGCTTCTACAAGACCCCCTTCAAAGTTTTTAATTTGAAAAATTGAAATACTTTGAATAAGAAGCATGTCCACGTAATCTCTCCATGCCGTATAGACTTCTCTGGCCGCATGGACTACTCTGGACGCATAGACTTTCTAGCCGCATAGACTGCTCTGGCCGCATAGACTTCTCTGGCCGCATGGTGTCCTTCATGCCACGTAGGCGTCTCATTAATTGCTCTTGATTGGTTTTGATTTAAAGCCGTCTTTTGGGTAGGATCCCAAGAGTCGGCATTAAATATTTGTATTTGCCTTGATGATTCCGAGCATTCTTTTTTGTATGAGAGGGGATAAAATCCCAAGAGTCGGTTTTATCTTCTAGGCAGCACATAATTTGAAGCGCCTATCGGTCCACGTGCCCCCCTGTCCGCCTATAAATATGAGTAATTTTTAGAGAGAGACTCTTTACTCTCTTCTCTTGTTCAAGCCTTTCTCGCCCTAGTTGCCGTCTTCTTCTTCTTCGATCATCGATGGATCCCAAGACTTCCTCTAGTGCTGCGAAGGGTAAATGAGTGGCCTCCTCGTCGACTGCAGCGACCCCAGTCCACTCCGATGTTCACCCCGCCATTGATGGTAAGAATGTTGGAAGAAACTGTATGAACTCAAAACCCTAACCATCATGGCTACACCGCATGTTTTGTGTACGGGCCTTCTTCGTCTTTATTGAACTGTTCATGTTCATTGTGATGAATCCGCATACTGTGTTGTATGTGCCGCATGTATATCTCATGTCCGAGCCGCATGGGGGTATGCCTCATGTCCGAGCCGCATGAGAGTCATCTTGTGGCTGCATAAGCACTTTGCAAACTGGGCCGCATGAAGACCCATCGAACAGTGCCGCATACGCTTCCTTTGAACTGTACCGCATGAAGTTCTAACAAACAGGACCGCATAAGCTCCCTCAAACTGTGCCGCATGAGACCTCCTCAAATCAGAGCCGTATAAGCTCTTTCAAACTGGGCCGCATGAGCACCCGCTAAACAGAGTCGCATAAGCTCACTTGAACTAGGCCGCATGAGACCCCGCTAAACCGAGCCGTATAAGCTCATTTAAACTGGGCCGCATGAGCCCCCCCCCCAAATAGAGCCGTATAAGCTTCTTTAAATTTTGCCGCATAAGGACCCGCCTAATCAGAGCCGCATAAGCTCGAAAATACTAAGCAGTTTTCTCTGGCCATCTTCTAACTTGTTTCTTTTGTCCTTTTTTCAGTGAATTTGCCAGTCAATCCTGCGAGAGAGCCCTTGATAGGTCGCGCCCAATCTGCTGTGGGCGTTAGATTCGACCATATAGTCGAGTATGTGGTGAACCAGCTTCCCAAAAATGAACCTGTGGAGAGGCTGAGAGACATTAAAAACCAGTCCTTCTTCTTTCTCTCGAGCATGATGAACTCGGGACAATTGGGGGAAAACACCTAAAACCTGCGTTCCTCTTCGGGGATGCCCTGACTGTGAAGAACTCCCAAGTTTTGGATATCTCTGAGAGTTGGAGTTTTACTTCTGACGGGATGGTGATCCATATTCCTCAGATGGAGCGTCATTTCCCGTTGTCGTGGTTCAACATGCTGCCAATAGACAAAAATGGAGGATTCCTTGACTCCGAGTCGGTCTGGGATATTTGTGGGCAACATTCACTATAACAACAACTTGGGGTCAGTGTATACGGGCAAGGTACCGGTTAGCCGCTACGTGATGGGGTTGGCCCCAGGCAATTTCTTGAATGTGCAGGGTCCCAACTTCAAGTTCTCCCAAGCTGACACTTTCATGAACCAGCTTGCTCAGAAGGGGTCCTATCCCACTGCCCGGTTGTCGCTACCGAGTTGGATAAACCCTATCCCTTCGTGGACCAACTTGTCTATGTGGATTGCGCGGACATACGAGACTCTCCTGTGCGAGATTGGCCTCTATTATGCTATTCGGGGAACCTGTTACGGCTTGTCCATAAACAAGAAATTGTTCTTGGCTCTGCTAGAGATGTACAATTGCCGTACGGGGACCTTCTTTACACCCGTAGGGGAGATGGGGCTTGCTCTCCACGAGATGCATGACGTCTCCAAGCTGCCTTAGGGAAATAAAGTTTTTGAGGCGTATACCCCGACGAACGAAGAGTTAGGATTTGGAGCAACGGTTCCCGGGCTTTGTAGCTGTCTACCGGGAACTACTATGTCACCATAGTATGTGTCAGCAAATGTCCAAGAAGAAGGACAATAGCTCGGAAGGGAACCTTCCTCACACTAAGGCTTAGCTGAGTTATCTCTTTACGCTGAGCGCTGCAGACCGGGTTTCTCTCAGAAGTCCTCAAACCCGGGAGGCAGTACAGGTCCAGGTGTCGACCGCCAAGAGGGTGAAGACCACCAGCGATAGATTTGGAAGTCAAACTAACTCCCTTAATTATTTCTATCAGGACACTCAACAACTGCCAAAGAAGGCACTCATGACAGGATTCCTGATGGTATGGCTGCAGAACTGCGTGGTCTCATGAGGGGCTGGTTCTATTGAGAGGATCAGCCGTAACTTTATCCTCCCTGCTGTGAAGCTGGTCTTTGGGGTCAGACTAGCTCTTCTCCCGGCCATGGTGTGCAGCATACATCGTAGCCTTCGTACTTTCTCGTCCAAGGTCATTGCCCGTGACACGACGAAGGACTTTGAACGCATTGAGCTGCCCTATCATTATCTGATGGGGTGACTGTTGATACATTATCGGTCTTTGATGAGGCCTGGTCCCGAAGATGGCATAACTGCTGATGATGCTTTCATCTTCCAGTATCGTCGCATGCCTCGGGATTGCGAGACTATACGTGCCTGTCGGATGGCGCTGGCGAGAGTGGACAGATACACTTTTTTCGTGTCTGTTCCTCAATTTACTGCTGAGGAAGTGAGGGCCGTACATCTTGATGGTATTGGGCCTTCCCACTTCTTATCCGACAAAATGCTCCTTTGGTTGTACAACATTCGTCCTGCCCATCTGGTATACCGCAACCGCAACACTGTCTACTTGGAGCCTTACTTGTCCAGTAGGTTCTCCCGACAGTTTGGGTATAGCCAGCTATTCTTGGACAGTCCCAGCTCTTGCCTGGGTTTTGAAGGTAGCATCCTTGACGGGATCAGGGCCTGGCACTATTATAACACGGTTCACACCCATACCAGCTTCTCAGTTCATGATGCTAGGGAGTCATGGCGAAGAAGCCTCATATTGATTTTGACCCGAGTACCAGCTTCATTGTTGGTACTGGCTTGGAGGAGAAGCCCAAGGGGTCTAAGGCGAGGAAGAAGAGGGAGAACACGGTTGCTGTGTCGGACTCGGAGTCTACCAACGTGGATGAAGAGGATGACGAGCATGATCCCGATAACTCTCTTCCTCCTGCAGAAGATGTGGTGGCGGATCAGCCGCTTGTCGTGCCTGGTCCTTCACGCAAGCAAATCAGGCATGAGTCCACTGTTGGCGGCATAACTTACTTCATGAAACGGGCTGCGGTTAAGCCTCGCGGGCTGCTCATTAGGGAGAGACGCGAGGATGTTGACACTATTTTGGAGGTAAATTGAATTACAACCATCTTCTTCTTTAGCTCTTTTTTTCCTGAACTATGACCTAATCAATTTTTTTTCTCTGTAGGCATCAGGAGAAGGGGACTCTCCAGAGCTGGCTGCTGCCTCTGCGGTCGACCCAGCTCTAACTACTCTAATTAGAGATATGAGTGTCGAGATTCTTGCTGCCGGGATTCTTCCTGCGATGGCTGAGGTTCCTCCAGTTGTTGACGTCCCAACCCAGGACGACGTGGGCTCTGCTGAACCCGTCCCTGAGACTGCTGAATTTCAGTCGGGTGACGCTGATCCAGTTGTATCTCCTTTCGGGACGGGTGTGGCAGAGGAACCAGCTGTATTCGGCTCGGATGTCGCTGGTAAAGAGGCCACGGTGGCTGTGGGCGAACCTCAGCCTCAGCAACTCTCCCCTGGTAAGATAAGTTAAGTCTTGACTAGTGAGGAGGTTCATTTGCTCTATCATCACATCCTTCGGGTTAAGCTGATTGATGGTTGCTCCGGACATACAGGTCTTGCTCCTTCACTGCCAACGACGGACATTATCGGAGGAGAGTTCGCTAGAGGGGATCTGGTGGAAGAGAGTGAGCCTCCTCCCCCTGCAACTTATATTGAAGGACCTCCCGCTGAATCGAGTTCGGGAGAGCATACGGCGGACCGGTCGGGGCGAAGAGAAATGGTCCCTGCACCCTCCTCTGTTCATGTGGCTCCGGAGGTCGACCTTTCCGCCCTGCCGAGTCTCCAGATCCTTCGGGCTGCGGAGGAGGAATTGGCTGCTATTCAAGCGTCTTTTCGCTCGGAACTTGTTTTCCTTTTGGCAGGAGCATCAAGTTCCGGTGCATCTTCTTCGACACTGCCAGCTACACTTCCTTTGACGCCGTCTTCTTCAGAAGTTCTGGATGAATTGTCAAAGGATGTGGTTGACAGTTTCTACTGCCACCTGAAGCGAGGGGTTGAGGCTGCCGTGGAGAGGGGGACATCTTTTGCCTTGGCCCGTCAATGAGCCCATGGCCAAATTGAACTCCTTAGAACCCTTCCCGGTGGGACAGGGATAGTTGAGCTTTTGGAGCCTAAATTGCTAGAGGCTGATCAGCTTGCGGCCCAGTTTCAAGTACTGCGACAAATTGATCTGTCTTCAACAATAGATCAGGAGCGTTCCTTCCTCATAACTGTGGTAGAGAAGGTAAGGGTTTTTTGGTATACGTCCAAGCCGATTATAATGAAGGACCTCCACAATCTGTCTCTGCAGTACGACCAGTTGAGCCGCATGGGAGAGGATTGCATTGCTCTGGAAGCGGCCGCCTCCCGTAGAATAATTGATACGAGAGAGCAGATCCTCGAACTTCAGAGGAAATTGACTTTCTTGGTGCGTGGTCTGAAGAGGCTTGAAGACGGTTGGCAGGCACACGCACATCTGGAGGATGCATAGAGGTTGACCTAGGAGGCCGAGCGCCGGGCCAAGCAGCGGTTTGAGCGGTCGACGGCCCTACTGAAGGAACGTCTTAGAGAATTATGTGTCGCCGAACCATAGTCGACCTTTTTTCCTTTCTTTCTTTGTTGTTTTTTCTTCATTTTGATAGGGACGCGGTCCCCGAACATGTAGTACTTTTATTTCTTTCAATAAATGACTATATTTACATCATTCGTCATCTATTTTGCTTGTACCGTATTATGATGTTTGCCCCACTGGGGGACTTTTGTGGACCTATTACCCTTGGCATACCTTGGTTTTAGGTATGGATAATAAGTTTAATTGAGATACCTAGAACGATTCCATGGTGAGACATAGAAGTTCTTATTATTGGGCGAAAGAATTCCATGAAACAGCTGGGCTCCAAAGGCATGTGATAATGAAAAAAGAGGCGCATATACTAGGGGACCTAGTATAGCATTTGTGGTCAACTGCGGACATTTGTGGTAAACTGTGGACATTTGTGGGCCTATTATCCTCGGCGTATCCTGGTTTTGGGTACGGATAATAAGTCGAGAGAAAACCAACATACTTACTCAGAGGTAATGAGGACGTGGTAAATATGAGGGTTTTTTCAATGGAGTCTTCCTACTCAGAGGTAATGAGGACGTGGCAGGAGTGGACACCATGAAGGGTACATAGAACAACTCAAAGGTAATATGGACGTGGAAGTTCTACGTGAGGGGTGGTTTGTTTTTGATGAAAGTGAAACTGTGAGACCCGTCTCACTGTATCGGTATTTTATACGGATACGTATTTATTTGAGCCGTATTTCGTATTTTTCGATTTGTGTGATATTTTAGAATTTTCCAAGATATAGGAATTTCATGATTTGGTTTAACTTAGACTTGGTTTTATTTGGTTCGGTTCCACTTTGACTTGGTTTGGTTTAGTTGGTTTCTCATGAGCTGAGGTGTATGGCTTAGATTTAGTAGAGAGGAATGAATGGTGGAAATCACTTGAGCTTGTTATATAAGCCACTTTTCTCTCTCCCTCCTCATTCACCCTCATTCATTTCTTTTCCACCAAACCCTAGCCATTGGAGAGAGACAAGTACACCTTGCTGAATGTTGGACGATTTCAATTTCGTTTGTTCCATTCTCTTTATTGTTGAATTCTAAGCATGTTTAGAACTTGGAGTTTTTCATTTTGATGGCTAGATTGTGGTAGATCTAACTTTGTGGTACTTTCAGTTTTTATAAGTTTTGATCTGTTAAACTTGTATATTTTTGTCAACTGATGGTTCCATGTTGTAGAGAATTTCGTTCTACCCCATTTTGACCTATGGAAGTCCAAATTTGGACTCCTGTGGAAAATTGGGTGGCGTAGAGAAGCCATGGTATTTTCTATGAACTTTTCTCAGTTGGCAACAAAATGTTGCTGGCTTGCATTTGTTTTGGCCGCAGGAGTCTTGCCTAGCCGCATGGGCATAGCAGCATTAATTATTTTCTGACATGATGGCACTTAATAGCAAGCAATTAGTTTTGTATGCATTATTTAATGCAATATTAAAAGTCAGCCGCATGAGGCATTTGGTTGTAGCCGCATGAGCTTGAAGTAATAGATGCATTAAATAATGCATGGCCTTGGGTCTCCAACCGCATGCCTTAAGCATGCATTTAATGCATTTGCACCTAATGTATTCTTAAGTACAATTCCTACTGCACTTTTCTTTACCTTCCAATGCTTTCCTGGGTGAGCCGCATAGGCTTTAAAGGAAGTATTTAATGCATCATTCTTAATGCATATATTTTTATGCATTTTCCAAGTTCTCCTGATGCTAGCCGCATGGGCTGAGAAAGGGAGAGCAATTAATGCATTCAAATGCACTTTCCTAGTGCATTTTCCAAGTTCTCTAAGGCCAGCAGCCGCATAGGCTTAAACCCAAGCCAATTTTGTCCTTATATGCATTTTTGTCTTATATGCATTATGTGCTTGGAAGCACAGCCGCATAAGCTCCTGAGAGCTTAATGCATTTTCATTTGAGACCTTACTTTAATGCATATTGCATTCAAGTCCTTTCTTTATAACTTAATGCCTTTTTGCATATTAATCCTTACTTTATAAAGCATGCCATTAAGTCTTAGTAAAGTAATTCTTGCATGGAATTCTAGTGTAGCCGCATGCATTGCTTGCATGCACGCACAGTAGTGAGCCGCATGGCCATTGTACTTTTGAACTTTGAATTTAATATTGGACCGCATGGCTTTGTGGAGTTGCCTGTACTTGCAGGATATATTTTATTATATGTCATCATTGCTTGGCCACGTGAACCAATATTTAAATGGTTCACGTGAACTTTTCTTATTGCATTGATTGTGGGGGGTCCCACATAGCTTCCTTTAGTTGACTTGCTTGCTGAAGTGGAAGCTTGCATTTATTGCGGGTCCCACTCTCTTGTCTTTTCTGATTGCAGGAATATTTCTTGCTGGCATTTAATTTTGGAGCCGCATGGCCTCCCACCCATTCTTGGCCGCATGCACCATTGTATGCTAGCCGCATATGGCTTGCTGGCCTTGAAATGTTTGACTAATTGCATTTAAATAATTTCGGAGCCGCATGGGTGGCCTCCCACTCTCTTTGACCGCATGTTTGTTCTCCCACTTTTGGACCGCATGGGTCCCACTTTGATTGTTTAAATGTTTTATTTGCCTGAATTGTGGTCAGAATTTCTTCCTACTTCCAACATGAAAATTGTAGAGTTTTTCCTTGGCTTCAAGAATATATATATTATTAATATATTATTATTTAATTGTGCAAGTTTCTTCCTTCTTTGATAAATGACATGACACGACGGTGACCCGTAGTGGTGCACTCTTGAAATGAACTTGACATGATATTCTTGACATGATATTCTTGACTTAATATTCTTGACATGATAACTTGACATGATAATGACTTGATAGTGGCCCGCCGTGGCACACTCTTGACATGATAAACCTGACATGATATCTCTTGAAAGGCTGTTGCGACGGCTAGCATGACTTGATAAGATTGAATAACTTGGACACCGTAGACGATTGTGCTTGTACAAATGAACCCGTCTCGTCTTGCATCATGTCTAGGACATGAATCCCTGGTTTCCCACGGTCAGGGATTCATACTGAAATGGACTAAGGCTAATAACTAGAATAATACAGTAGTTCATGGAGAGACTTTCCCAGTTACCTGTTGCCCCTTTGATCCCGGCCTTATATATATATATATACATGGAATTTGTTGCTATCCGTCGAGATGAGCGCACTTCCAGCCCGCCGTCGAGCGTGGTACCTTAGGACACATGTATCTTACTACAGTGTGTCTGCTATATCATGCTATCTTTTTCTTTTCTTTGCTGGAGTCATTCAGGTAGTAACAAACAGGTAACCGGACTTGGAAGAATCTCGTTGCATCTTGCTAGTAACTAGGCCTGTGATAACCCTAGTTAGTTAAAGTATCAAGCCGTACTTATTGCTTGGCCGTGATTGATTGAATGGAGTCTAACTCAGTCTAGTCTTGACTTGATCCTGTACAAGATTGTCACATGACCTGATTGTTCATATTCGTCCTGTCTTGTACATGATCGTTACATGTCCTGATTTCTTATTTTATCTTGCCGATAAATGGTGGAAGAAACCAAGTTCCGTTCAAACGAAAGGTTACAACCCCGATCCTTGTTTGGTTTACGGGTTGTAACCTGGTTATCTGAATAGTCCCATGGTTATCTCATCGTATATCACCTGCCCAGTTCTATTTATTTATCATGTTCTCCAGTTTACTTTATGCTCAATAATGATTTACTTACTGTCTTCCTATGTTCGGGATAAGTGCATTGGTACTGCACGAATCTCGATCCTCCCTTACTTATTGCTTGTTGTTTGCTAATGATTGCTGGTTTTAAGTTCATAGTTTGGCCTCCTTTGTGGTACTTGCTATTTGGGGTCTGACCCCACTGGTTTTGCATGGCCAGGTTCTGATAGAAGAGCCCGAAGGGTCTACCGCACCATCTACTCGACGGTGACCAGCCGGAGCACCAGAGTGCCTCAGTGGGTTTCTTCTTCGTCCTCCCACTGATATGTAAATTCTTCTCTTGTAACGTTTAGCCCCGAGCACGTGTTTAGCTCGTGTTTTGGTATTTTTCTTGATAATGTAGCCTACGGGCATAAACATGATATGTGTATTCTAGACTATAGCTAGTCCTTATCATGTACAACTAATACTCTAGCTAGTCCTCAGTTCTGTGGTACTGGCTTCATGATCAGTCATGTATATATGGTTCGGGATGCCTTACTATTGTATGTATGATGATCGTACTCTTTGCTCTTGTATAATTGTCTGTGATTGAGATACCTAGGATTGTTAAACCATAGGATTGACTGATGGCTTGTAGAGTAACCCCCATGTCTTGACAGCTTATACGTGATTTCAGAGTATTAACGTACTTTGGGATTACGTAGCTGGCTATGTCTGCCCCCGCTCTCCAGTATTCTGGTTCTGGGGCGTGACATGGTTTTAGTGATGGCGCCATGCAGGTCTGAATCTCGATTTTCAGATTTGTGGGGGTTACCATGTTTAGATATCTCAATCACGATTATCCTTATTGATCTCCTTCGGATTATTCTCTATCTCTGATACTTGACTTGATATCTGTTTTGATCGTTGTTCATTCCTGTCCCCATGATTTGATCTTGTGTCCTTCAACTTTCAAGGGCACTGTTCTTGATCCTTCTGATTGTCTTGTTCATGTTTTGCCGAGGGCAGCTCAGCATTCTTCAGCCAGGCTAGTTATGGAGGACCAGTCTCAGCATGCAGGCAGAGATGTTAGTCCATCCCGATCAGCCAGTCGCTTCTGTCATCGTAGTTGAAACAGACTCATTGGTACGATGACACGTCCTGGGTAGAGTCATGTCTTGAACTAAGTCATTGGTACCGACTTATCTTGAGGCTTGACCTTATCCATTTTTGGGAGTCAGCTTAGGCCAGCGAGGACGTTGGTTTCTACACAACTGACTCAGGAGTCATATTGATCCATATGCCTCCAACCCTTCTTGATCATGATTGTATTTGTTCTTGTGCATTTATTTACCGCTTACGCATTTAATTATATTACTGATTGTTTTACCTTACTTATATGCCATGCTTGATTTATTGAGATTGTTGAGTTTTCTGGAGCTTTTGTTTTGTTATCTTGCTCGACTAGCCTCAGGAAATTCCGAGGACGGAATTTTTCTAAGGTGTGGAGAGTTGTGAGACCCGTCTCACTGTATCGGTATTTTATACGGATACGTATTTATTTGAGCCGTATTTCGTATTTTTCGATTTGTGTGATATTTTAAAATTTTCCAAGATATAGGAATTTCATGATTTGGTTTAACTTGGACTTGGTTTTATTTGGTTCGGTTCCACTTTGACTTGGTTTGGTTTAGTTGGTTTCTCATGAGCTGAGGTGTATGGCTTAGATTTAGTGGAGAGGAATGAATGGTGGAGATCACTTGAGCTTGTTATATAAGCCACTTTTCTCTCTCCCTCCTCATTCACCCTCATTCATTTCTTTTCCACCAAACCCTAGCCATTGGAGAGAGGCAAGTACACCTTGCTGAATGTTGGACGATTTCAATTTCGTTTGTTCCATTCTCTTTATTGTTGAATTCTAAGCATGTTTAGAACTTGGAGTTTTTTATTTTGATGGCTAGATTGTGGTAGATCTAACTTTGTGGTACTTTCAGTTTTTATAAGTTTTGATCTGTTAAACTTGTATATTTTTGTCAACTGATGGTTCCATGTTGTAGAGAATTTCGTTCTACCCCATTTTGACCTATGGAAGTCCAAATTTGGACTCCTGTGGAAAATTGGGTGGCGTGGAGAAGCCATGGTATTTTCTATGAACTTTTCTCAGTTGGCAACAAAATGTTGCCGGCTTGCATTTGTTTTGGCCGCAGGAGTCTTGCCTAGCCGCATGGGCATGGCAGCATTAATTATTTTCTGACATGATGGCACTTAATAGCAAGCAATTAGTTTTGCATGCATTATTTAATGCAATATTAAAAGTCAGCCGCATGAGGCATTTGGTTGTAGCCGCATGAGCTTGAAGTAATAGATGCATTAAATAATGCATGGCCTTGGGTCTCCAGCCGCATGCCTTAAGCATGCATTTAATGCATTTGCACCTAATGTATTCTTAAGTACAATTCCTACTGCACTTTTCTTTACCTTCCAATGCTTTCCTGGGTGAGCCGCATAGGCTTTAAAGGAAGTATTTAATGCATCATTCTTAATGCATATATTTTTATGCATTTTCCAAGTTCTTGTAACGCCCCAGTCCCAAAATACGTAGGACCAGGTACGTAGACATGCCAGCTGTATACATACAAAATACATGGACCTCGTATGTATACATAAGCTGTAAATGTAGTAATCCAAGACAACTAAATCTCATCCACATTGAAAGGAATAATAATATAAAAATAAATTTGAATATTTATGAAACAACCGTTGGGCGGAGACAAAGTCCACTACCAACTAATTTAAATAGAGAGAAAAATATACAAGAAAGTGATTGGTCGAGCGAAGAAAATGACAAGTCCAAAAGCAGTCATCACGATGGAAGGAATGGTAGCACCTGCAAGAAATCACGAAGACACACACCTGGAGAGATCACCAGGTCCTCAGAGGGACGTAACAAGACACATAATATCATGCCATAAACTGCATAAATAAAGCTCAATAGGAAAAGTATGCATGTATAAAGGTTCCTAACCATTCTATGTGGATTTCAATTTAGAGGACAACGTTCTACGCAGGGGCTGTCTCAAGCATGTAATAAAGAGTGGCCAACAAGTAGCGCTCATCCGAGACACTATCGACCGGGTAACACGTAGCGCTCATCCGAGACACTATCTCCCAAATGTGTAAAATAATAGTAGCCCCTACGCTAATAGCTGTCCCCTCCCCCCCAATGATACTATATGTGCATCGTAACCACGACACACCAACACGTGTCATTTCCACAACACGGGTTTATAATAGATAACTGTCAAGTCTTCTAATATGCATCTATTGACAGTTATTCCTACGCATGCGCACGGGTGATCAGCTAACACACAAGTGACCACTACATGATACTCACAACTCTCACACACAACTCGTGTACCATCGTGACAAGTCAATGAGACACACTAAATTTGACGGTAGTCCCTTAACTCTAAGCCAGTTTTATAAAATATTGTAATTTGCATCTACATATAATTTAGAAAGAAACAACTTAAAAATAAACAAAACATGCATGATATTGAGCAGGAAATTTAAACAGTAAAGGCAAGGTGTCTTGCCTGGGGTATCGCCTGGTGTGGTGATCTGACAGGTCCCAATTAGTCCACTAGCCATGTCGATGAGTAAAGGTACGAATGCACAAAAAATAGGAAGCATGATTTAGTCACGATTAATGGTGAGAAGAAATTGTGTAGAAAATTACGTGCCATATTTTTGGAAAATATTTATAATAATTTTGGAAATTATACTTTATTAGTAAGAATACTCTAAGTTGTAAAATAAGATTGAGGCGGAAACTATATTTCCCAATTTAAAATATCTATTTTAGATAAATATAAAAAAATTTCTAACTCATTTAGACCCAAAAATAAAATTTGGTCATTTATGGGTACCTATAATACCAAAATATTTCTACTTTTCAAAAAAAAGCTAATTTGAAATTTTTGCTAGAAAATAGTAATGTAATAATAATATCTAATGAACAACACTAATATATATGATTAATAAAATATTGACACCATTTAAAATGAGGATAATGCTAATATAATAAATATAATAATAATAATAATAATAATAATAATAATAATAATAATAATAATAATAATATGTAAATTAATGATAAGAATACTAATAATAGTATTATTAATAATAATTAAACAGTAATTATTGATGGTAATAATACTAATAATAATAATAATAATAATAAAACATAATAATTATTAATATTATCTATATACTTAATCCGGTTAAAAGTCTCATCCTCCAAAATATCCAGAGAAGAGAGAGAGTGAGAAGATGAGGGGGCTTTACTCACCGTGGGGTTCGCCGGAGACGGAGCACGGGTCGGTGGCGCGTCGCGTGCTGGCTCGGCGGTTCTCGGCGGATCTGGCGGTGGAGAGAGAAGCGCGGCGGAAGAGCGCGGAGTTCGGGGCTGTCGCGCGCGCTCGCCAGCGCGCGCTCGCCGGAGAAGGAGGCCAGGCGGTGTGTTCGCCGACCTGGCGGAGGGTCGTCCAGCGCTGGACGTGTGGAGAAGGCGGAGGTCGAAGGGGAACAGTGGGTTTAGAACGGAGAGCTGGTTGCGGAGAGCCCGAGGAAGGGGGTTCCGCGGAGGAGAAGGCGGTGGAGCGTCGCAGGAGAGCGGCGCCGGTGGTGGCCACTCGCGGCGAAGCTGGAGGCGGGTCGCCGAGGTGGTTGCGGAACCCTGGGAGGTCGACGGCGAAAGTCGAAATTTCCGGAGGTGGTTGGGGGGGAGACGCCTTGGCGGAGCGTGGAGGAGGAGCACGCCGACGGCGGCCAGCGCGGGCGGGCGCTGCCGTGGTCGTCGGCACCACATCGACGGGCGGATCGAGACCGCGAGCGGGGTTGCAGGCACCAGGGTTTCTGGTCCAGTGCTGACGGCTCGGCCCAACGGTGGGAGACGAGCGGCGGATCTCGCTGAGCTTGTGTCGAAGCGGCGCGGCGACGGTGGTGAGGTTTTATATTTATTTACTTTTCTTTTCTGGTGTCTGGTGGTTGCGATGGTTGTGGTTGTTCTGGGCGTGGGTTCGGTGATGGCGAAGGTGGTTTGGTTGGAGGTGAAGGGGATAATGACGATGAGGATTGGGCTGGCAGTCGGGAGAGAGTAGTCGTGGTCGGAGGTCCGGGATTGTCGGACCCAAGAAAATAATGTATTTGTATTGGGGGTGATTTATAGTGGATGGGAGTCACGGACACAATGCACAATGGGGTAGAAATATTATGGAGGAGTACCTGCCTTTATATTATATAGGATGTGGGAATACTCAGTTGAATAAAGATTTGGTTTTGTTTAAACCCAATTAAATAAATCATAATTTAATTAAAACAATGAAATCAAATTAAATCCAATACAAATCAAATTTTAAATCAAATTAAATTCAATTATTTAAACTCGTTTAAAAACCATTTTAAACTTTAAGCAATTCATAAGGAAGTCATAAAATCTCTTCTCACTTAATCAACATCTTTTGCTTGCTATTTAAATTAAGCAACATTTTTAAAACATATTTTTCAGCATAATAAATAATAGCAATAAATAAATTTCGAAAATTACTTTATATTTTCCAAATATATCTTCATAAATAATAAACTAATTATAATTAGTTTTCGAAAAATCGAGTGGACACGAAATAATTTTCACGTCACTCGCCTACAATAATATATTTATTGAAACCAAATTACTACTTATATTTTTAATAAAAATAACATTTTTAAATAATGTGTGACAAGTGATGCGATAAACCAAATATTAAATACTTATATATATTTTTTTTTATACGAAATTTTTTTAAAATATTTAAATAACCAAAATGTATACGATTTCACCATTTCGTACGTGACGTACAAATACGAACGACACGAACTCGTACGCGACGTAAAAAATAATTAAATAAAAAAATTCGTAGTAAAAATTTAGGGGGTTTACAGTTCTCCTGATGCTAGCCGCATGGGCTGAGAAAGGGAGAGCAATTAATGCATTCAAATGCACTTTCCTAGTGCATTTTCCAAGTTCTCTAAGGCCAGCAGCCGCATAGGCTTAAACCCAAGCCAATTTTGTCCTTATATGCATTTTTGTCTTATATGCATTATGTGCTTGGAAGCACAGCCGCATAAGCTCCTGAGAGTTTAATGCATTTTCATTTGAGACCTTACTTTAATGCATATTGCATTCAAGTCCTTTCTTTATAACTTAATGCCTTTTTGCATATTAATCCTTACTTTATAAAGCATGCCATTAAGTCTTAGTAAAGTAATTCTTGCATGGAATTCTAGTGTAGCCGCATGCATTGCTTGCATGCACGCACAGTAGTGAGCCGCATGGCCATTGTACTTTTGAACTTTGAATTTAATATTGGACCGCATGGCTTTGTGGAGTTGCCTGTACTTGCAGGATATATTTTATTATATGTCATCATTGCTTGGCCACGTGAACCAATATTTAAATGGTTCACGTGAACTTTTCTTATTGCATTGATTGTGGGGGGTCCCACATAGCTTCCTTTAGTTGACTTGCTTGCTGAAGTGGAAGCTTGCATTTATTGCGGGTCCCACTCTCTTGTCTTTTCTGATTGCAGGAATATTTCTTGCTGGCATTTAATTTTGGAGCCGCATGGCCTCCCACCCATTCTTGGCCGTATGCACCATTGTATGCTAGCCGCATATGGCTTGCTGGCCTTGAAATGTTTGACTAATTGCATTTAAATAATTTCGGAGCCGCATGGGTGGCCTCCCACTCTCTTTGACCGCATGTTTGTTCTTCCACTTTTGGACCGCATGGGTCCCACTTTGATTGTTTAAATATTTTATTTGCCTGAATTGTGGTCAGAATTTCTTTCTACTCCCAACATGAAAATTGTAGAGTTTCTCCTTGGCTTCAAGAATATATATATTATTAATATATTATTATTTAATTGTGCAAGTTTCTTCCTTCTTTGATAAATGACATGACACGACGGTGACCCGTAGTGGTGTACTCTTGAAATGAACTTGACATGATACTCTTGACATGATATTCTTGACTTAATATTCTTGACATGATAACTTGACATGATAATGACTTGATAGTGGCCCGCCGTGGCGCACTCTTGACATGATAAACCTGACATGATATCTCTTGAAAGGCTGTTGCGACGGCTAGCATGACTTGATAAGATTGAATAACTTGGACACCGTGGACGATTGTGCTTGTACAAATAAACCCGTCTCGTCTTGCATCATGTCTAGGACATGAATCCCTAGTTTCCCATGGTCAGGGATTCATACTGAAATGGACTAAGGCTAATAACTAGAATAATACAGTAGTTCATGGAGAGACTTTCCCAGTTACCTGTTGCCCCTTTGATCCCGGCCTTATATATATATACATGGGATTTGTTGCTATCCGTCGAGATGAGCGCACTTCCAGCCCGCCATCGAGCGTGGTACCTTAGGACACATGTATCTTACTACAGTGTGTCTGCTATATCATGCTATCTTTTTCTTTTCTTTGCTGAGTCATTCAGGTAGTAACAAACAGGTAACCGGACTTGGAAGAATCTCGTTGCATCTTGCTAGTAACTAGGCCTGTGATAACCCTAGTTAGTTAAAGTATCAAGCCGTACTTATTGCTTGGCCGTGATTGATTGAATGGAGTCTAACTCAGTCTAGTCTTGACTTGATCCTGTACAAGATTGTCACATGACCTGATTGTTCATATTCGTCCTGTCTTGTACATGATCGTTACATGTCCTGATTTCTTATTTTATCTTGCCGATAAATGGTGGGAGAAACCAAGTTCCGTTCAGACGAAGGGTTACAATCCCGATCCTTGTTTGGTTTACGGGTTGTAACCTGGTTATCTGAATAGTCCCATAGTTATCTCATCGTATATCACCTGCCCAGTTCTATTTATTTATCATGTTCTCCAGTTTACTTTATGCTCAATAATGATTTACTTACTGTCTTCCTATGTTCGGGATAAGTGCATTGGTACTGCACGAATCTCGATCCTCCCTTACTTATTGCTTGTTGTTTGCTAATGATTGCTGGTTTTAAGTTCATAGTTCGGCCTCCTTTGTGGTACTTGCTATTTGGGGTCTGATCCCACTGGTTTTGCATGGCCAGGTTCTGATAGAAGAGCCCGAAGGGTCTACCGCACCATCTACTCGACGGTGACCAGCCGGAGCACCAGAGTGCCTCAGTGGGTTTCTTCTTCGTCCTCACACTGATATGTAAATTCTTCTCTTGTAACGTTTAGCCCCGAGCACGTGTTTAGCTCGTGTTTTGGTATTTTTCTTGATAATGTAGCCTACGGGCATAAACATGATATGTGTATTCTAGACTATAGCTAGTCCTTATCATGTACAACTAATACTCTAGCTAGTCCTCAGTTCTGTGGTACTGGCTTCATGATCAGTCATGTATATATGGTTCGGGACGCCTTACTATTGTATGTATGATGATCGTACTCTTTGCTCTTGTATAATTGCCTGTGATTGAGATACCTAGGATTGTTAAACCATAGGATTGACTGATGGCTTGTAGAGTAACCCCCATGTCTTGACAGCTTATACGTGATTTCAGAGTATTAACGTACTTTGGGATTACGTAGCTGGCTATGTCTGCCCCCGCTCTCCAGTATTCTGGTTCTGGGGCGTGACAGAAACAACTCAGAGGTGACATCGACGTGGTTGTTTCGGGAAATTTTTGGACTGTTACCCTTTTTATGTACTGAAAGTGCGGGTAATAGATCATGAGGAATATGCTCTTTTAGAAAGGAAGTTCAGAGGTATGATCATACATGACTTACTACCCAGAAGATGCGATATAGATTCATTTGGGATGACCAGAGTGTAAGTTCAGCGGTACCTGGGGGAACATAACTTAACAGTCCGATTGATTTGAAGGATGTCATTTAGACATGATACTTTTCAGGAACTTGTCATTGACAGGCATCATGAGCAAGTCTCCATATTGTTTTGCGAGGCGGTAAGCACCATTGGAGAATACAGCCTCGATGCTAAATGGGCCTTCCCACTTTGGCTGGAACTTGCCGGCAATTTTGTGGGTCATAACCATCGACGTCCGAACTGCCAGAACGAGATCGCCTACTTGGAATGTTCTGAGTTTAATCTTCTTGTTGAAGGCTCCCGAGATACGTGCTTGATACAGCTCGATTCGTTGTTGAGCTAACATGGGCTTCTCATCTAAGGCCTCCAACTCTTGTAGCCGGCGACGGTAATTATCATCCGTCATCAATTGATAGGTGAGGGCGACGCAGAACGAGGGGATTTGAGTCTCCAGTAGGAGAACTGCCTCACTCCCATACACCAAAGAGAATTGTGTGTTCCCGGTGGCCGTCCGGACTGTAGTAAGGTACGCCTATAAGTATTCGCCAAGCTTTTCATTCCAGTCGCGTTTGCTGGAAGACACGAACTTCTTGAGCAACTTGATTACAGTTTTATTGAATGCTTCTGCCAACCCATTCGCCGCCGGATTGTACGGTATTGAAGCAACATTCTGGATTCGGTATTTGTCGCAAAATTGATAGAAGGCGTGGCTTGTGAATTGCGGACATTGTCGTAGATGATCCTTCGAGGCAGTCCGAAGCGATAGATGACATGATGCTTGAGGAAGCTGATTATATTTGATGTCTTTACCTCTGTAAGTGGGACAACTTTTGCCCATTTGGAGAAGTAATCTGTAATTGCCAGTATGAAGCGGTGCCCTCTGGATGAAGGTGGGGTGATAGGACCAATGATATCCATTTCCCATGCCTCAAATGGCCAGGATGCCACCGTTGGGTATAGGAATTCAGATGGTTGGTGTATGAAATCTGCGTAGACTTGACAAGCTTTACACTTTCTTGCGTAGTCTATTGCATCTTCCACCATCGTAGGCCAGTAATAGCCCATCCAGCGAAGGCGGTCTTTGAATTTTGGGCCAGGCTGATGGGCCCCGCAGATGCCGTCATGTGCTTCACGTACCGAAGCAGTAATCCATCGTATGATCGCCGATATAGCATCTTTGTTGCTGTATCGTAGAAGAATCTGAGAGAATGTCTTCTGATAGAGGTGGCTTCTTTCGGGTTCTCCGGCAAGATGCCATAAACTGCAAAGTCGATAAATGGGAGCCTCCAATCCTGTGTCTCGTCGACCACCAGGGCAGAACAGCTCTCAGCAAATTGGACGTTGTTCTTGGGACAGACCATCTCATGGCCTATTACGTCCACCAAATGATGAGTATATTTTGGGACCGCCAGGAAAGCGGCCAGTCCTGCTAAGGCGTCGGCTTCAATATTTCGGAGTCTCGGAACATGTTCTATGAAGAACCCTTTCAGAGACGTAATAATGGCGATCGCTACTTGATGATAGGGGATCATGTCTTCATGACAAACTTCATATGAACCCCGGATCTGATTGACGATTAACAGTGAATCGCCATATGCCTCTAGGTACTCTACCTCCAGTTCTTTTGCAAGTCGGAGGCCGATAACCGAGGCGTTGTACTCGACTACGTTGTTCGAGCAGGGTTCTGTAAGGGAATCTGTCCGATTGATCACCAAGCCAGAGGAAAAAATCAGTACCACTCCGACCCCAATGACAATGTTGCCCTTGGGCCCGGTTCTTGAAGCACCGTCGAAGAACATTCGCCAGACAGAATCATGGGAAGCCATGTTTGAATTTGCGACCTCGTCTGGAATCTCTTCATATATTCTGTTTGACTCTGAACTTGGATGGGCTGCTAAAAAGTCCGCCAGAGCTTGACGTTTAACAGCCTTTTGCGGAACGAAGACCATGTCGTAGAGAGACAATAATATCGCCCAGGTAGCAAGGCGAGAGCTGAGTGCACCCAGCTTGGTCATGAGAACCCTGAGGGGATTAACTCGAGATATGACATGGATGGTTTGTCCTGTAACATCGTGTCGCGTCTTCTGGATAGCGAACACCAAAGCAAGACATTCTTTTTCCACGACAGTGTATCTATGCTTAGGCCCAATCATCATTCGGCTGAGGTAATAGATAGCTTGTTCATGCCCCGTGTCATTATTTTGTGCTAGTAGAGCACCGAGTGAATGCTCCATCGCTTGTACATAAAGCAAGAACGGCTTTCCAGCAACCAGGGGCCCCAGAACTGGAGGATTTGACATGTATTCTTTGATGTTTTCGAACGTGCGTTGGCACTCTTCATCCTATGCGAATGAGATGCCCTTCTTTATGAGGTGGGTGAATGGTTGACATCGTCCGGAGAGGTTAGAGATGAACCTCCTGATGTAAGCTAGCCTCCCTTGAAGGCCTCGGAGTTCACAAAGATTTTTCGGGGGTCCCATCTCCATGATTGCTTTCGTCTTCTCCGGATCTATATGAATTCCCTGGACAGTAATGATAAAACCCAGGAATTTTTCACTAGATATGCCCAAGAAGGATTTGGTAGGATTCATCTTCAAGTTGTGCGCTCGTATCAGGTCGAATACCGTCCTCAGATCCTGCTGATGGTCTCCCTTGGAGCGGCTTTTGACAGCGATGTCATCAACATAACACTCCACGGTCTTATGCAGGTAATCTCTGAAGATGACACTCATGGCTCTTTGATATGTGGCATCGGTATTCTTTAAACCGAAGGACATAACTGTGTAACAGTACACGCCAATCGGTGTTCAGAATGATGTATGCTTTTCGTTGTCAGGAAATATCTTGATTTGGTTGTATCCTGAGAAGCCATCCATGAATGACATGCGCTCAAAGCCATATGTGTTATCGATCATGATGTCCGTGATGGGAAGAGGGAACTCATCTTTAGGACATGCTTCGTTTAGATTTCGGAAGTTGATGTAAATTTGAATCTTCCTATTCTTCTTGAGGACTGGTACTATATTGGCGACCCAGTCTGGATGTTGCTCCTCCCGGATGAAGCCGTTGGCTATCAGTTTGTTGACCTCAGCTTCGATAGAATTCATGATGTTCGGACGAAAACGTCTTTGCTGTTGCTTGACCAGTTTTGCGTCTGGATGAATATTGAGTTTATGAAGTACAACCTCGGGGTTTAGCCCTGGCATGTCTTCATAGCTCCAGGCAAACATGTCAATGTACTCTCTGACGAGTTGCAAAAGCGCCTCCCGCTCTTCGTCTGTCAGGCTTTTGCTGACAAAGATTGGCTTTGAAGAGGACTCATCACCGGGGTCAACTTGCATAACCTTATCTTCAGTAGGAGGTTCACGAAGTTCGAAGCGTTTCTCCCATTGTGCATCTAGTTGCTGGACCCAAGGTTCTAACTCGAAAAGTTCAGGTACACCTTCATCTTCTTCGTAGGCATCAGCAAATGCCATATTGACAGACAGAGCTTGCCTGAATACGTCCCCGATGCTGACATCCGAATCAGATGTTGGTGATCCGATTGAGTGTGAATGCCAGTCACATTCCTCATCTGAGCTTTCAGGGGTCGTTGCAGGTGTAACATAACCTAGCCCACGTCTGGTCTTGTTGTAGTAATCCCGTAATTTTCCAGTCGGAACTGGCAACTGTAAGGGTAACCGCCGACCAGTGCCGTAGTTTAAGCCTGGCGTAGTCTCCAGATCATACCCCTATTTTTGCATGAGGTACTTGGA
The DNA here is from genome assembly GCA_029216955.1 of Iris pallida. Lineage (NCBI taxonomy): Eukaryota > Viridiplantae > Streptophyta > Magnoliopsida > Asparagales > Iridaceae > Iris > Iris pallida. The sequence continues at coordinate 3,268,201 of JANAVB010021799.1, forward strand.
TCGGGAGCTATATAAATAAAGGGGCAGTCTCCCGGTGTCGGGTTCGAGATCAACTTCTTCTATCCTGAAGGGCTGTGGATCATTCTTCCGGCCGAAGATGATTGGATGATCCTTTCCTTCGACTATGAAGCAAGCATCTTCCACGGGAGTAAGTTGGTTTGCGGTGTAGACATTTGTCACCTGTGTGTGTAGGTGGGTGCCTATACCGTGTTCCATAGCATATATTGTACAAAGCTTATTAAGCTCGAGGTATTTCAAAGATAGCCCTTTATTGATGAAGTAAGGTATCTTTTCCGGTAGAATTACATCATCTGCGGACGGAACATCAGTGTGAGTAGCCACATACTTGGCCATCTCTAACTCCTCGTCGGCCATCCCCTGTATTAATAAAGACTGGGAGGATGACCTGGGCAGCTTAATCATCAGGGGCTCCACTAGTGGAGCAGAACGTGGAGTGTTGGTGCACTAGTGACCCCCAGTTTTGTGCTCGGTGCTGGGCGGGGAGTTGTTGGCTCGCTAGCAGTCCCTGGCTTAGCGCTAGGCAGTTGACTTATCCTGGGAAGATGATTCGTCAGTGTCTTAACAGAAGGATTGGACTCTTCTCTTTTTTGTTGACCGGCCCTAGGCAGCCTGATTGTCAGCGGCTCCGTAGTGGGTCTCGGCCCTTGGCCAGACCTTGGCAGTCGGATTATCATCTGCTCCTTTTGTGCAGTGAGCACCGGGAGACTCGTTGTTTCTCTACGCAGAGTGGCTGTAAGAGGTGCAGTCCTGCCTGGTTTGCGGGGTTGGAGATGGATTCTCAAGGGTTCCTCAAGCCCCACAATGGCCTCCGTATGCTCTTGCACATCCTCCTTGATTAAGTGCCTCTTTGACTTCTCATATAAGCAGGAATCTGAATAGTAGGATTCGACCCCTTTGAAGGGATCGATGTCGGCAAATTCTGTCCTCACGAAGCCGTGCTTGTCGACGTACTTGAAGCATTGGTGCAATGTAGAAGGCACGATCATATAATCATGTATCCACGGATGCCCCAGAAGAATACTGTAGGAGGTGTCTGCATCGATGACATAGCAGGTTACTTCTGGCTGAAGGTCGCCAATTTGGCACTTCAGGCAAATCTTTTCGATGGGATAGCTTCTCCCTGAATTGAAACCGCTAATTGCGGTGCTGGTAGGAGTCAGCCGATGCATAGGGATGCACAGATGGTGAAGCAAGCTCTTCGAAATAATACTTATCGAAGAACCGGGATCAATGTGCATCTGATCCACCTTGATGTCGCCGACGTATCCAGTATAATACAAAGGACGATCGTGCAGGTTGGTCTTGATAAGCATATCCTGTGGAGTGAAGACAATATTGGGCATTGCACCTGTGCAAGCGCTGTCCTAGAGATCCGCTGGCGAGCTCTCCCCTGTAAGATTGGCCTGAGCCAGATATGCGTCAGCATTCTGGAGTGCTTCGCTCAGTGCGACGCGAACATCTTTGGAGAGTCTTAGGAGCTCATATAATGACAATTTGGCTGGTGTGTTGGCCAATTGTGCCAAAATGTCAAAATTGTATGGCTTCTCCAGCCCGTGAGGTGTGTCTTTCCGGAGTGGCTTGTCAAAGCGGGTCTTCTTTGGCTTGGGCTTATCGGCCGGTGGAGCCTGAGAAGGTCCTAGGTATCAGTAATAGCTGGCTGACGTTCTTAAGCCGAGTTACCCGGTGTGGGTTGAGTTTGTGCACCAGACCGGGTAACGACAGCTGTCACTTCTTCGACGTTGGCCGAGATTGTGCTGCAGGACTTGACTTTCCCGCCCTTTTTCTTGCCAGCAGAGGGTGATGCTGGCTGGGTTACTTTAGATACTAAGTCCGGGTGGACCCACATGATCTCCCCTCGTGATGTGGTGAGGGGTACCTGTACTGCCCCGTCCCGTTCAGTCAATCAGAGGAATTGAAACGTCGACGGCGTTCGGACATAGCCTTGTAACGGCTGCTCGAAGACATCGCTCGGTCGAGGCGACCGCTCGTTCAGGTGGAGTAGTTTCGGTGAACTTGCCTCATCTTAGCCTTCACATAATAAATCGCATGTTTTCAACTTGCATAAGTAGGATTGATAATAAAAGAGACGAATTCACATAGCTAAAGGGAATAATCCCGACGGGTCGAATTGAGTTAGAATATGGAAAGGTCCAACGATCGGCTTAGAGTTAGTGTACGACGTGCTTTGAAAATGACACTCGGTCCTTCGTCCCGTGGCTTGGGAGAAGGAAAGTTGGTTGAGTAGGCGAAGGCATGAATCGTAGCCAAAGTCATAGGCGTCGCCCGTATGAATGCTTCATAAAGCATGCACGGTCCCATCGTCCACGGCTTGGCATAGCCTTGACCCGCCCTATGAGTTAAGTTGCGTCGCACGACTGCTAGAGTAAGTCTAGGCGCCCAAATAATTTGGTCGTTCAGAAGTCGAACGCATGCGCGACACGTTTTCGCAATGCGAGGCTTGACGCAGCCTTTGCTCGTCGAGTCGTGCATTTAAGTTAGGCAAATTATGTTAGGCTATCGGAGTGGTAGCAAGCACGGTCCTACGAGTTCTACGGTTGGGTATAACCACATAGTCTTACTGTCTAAAGGCCCGTCATATAAAGTATGACTTGGGCGATAGCGTCGCGTAGATCAGAAGTCGGTTTAAGGCACGATGCACGGACTTAGTGTTTAAGGCATGAACCACGGTTGATTGAATGAATTTTGGAGAAATGACTATCGAATAGGTATTGAGTTAAATGAAATGATATGGTAACATGGAAAGAATGCTCGCGACCGTGGGTCGTCGAGGGGTCTCAAATGATAGAAAGAATGCTCGCGACCGTAGGTCGTCGAGGGGTCCCAAATGATAGAAGTCTTGATATTGGTTTGAAAGAGATGGTAACATTGGAAGAGGAATGACTGTGTGAGACGTCAGTTTGTGTCGAGTCTTGCATGGTCATTGGACAACTTGTCGATAATGAGGAGTTTCCATGAGCGGTAACCCTGGGCGCCATGGGACCGCATCGTTCCGGAGGAAAACAGGTATAGCCGTAGCTGGACGAACCGCTCGAGTCATTCAGGAACTTTCAGCGGGGCTAGCTACTTGCGTTAAAAGGGTCGCCGAATGGCAAGGCTATAGTTCAGGATAGCTTGTGATGTTAGTGACCAATTCATATAGATGGGTCGGCACGGGCAGCAATCCGCATGTGTGCCTTTGGATTGAGTCAATTGGATGTGTGTACGGTTAGAACACAAGATTTGGTCCTAAGATTTAGCATCAATATAGGCGACGTGCTACGGCACGAGATGCGGCATCGATCTTAAGTTGTTGGCATATAAGTTGCATAAGTTATGGTTTGAGTTGTCTTGAGTTTAAGTCAGGAATGCCGCAAGGCAAAGTCGGTCGAGTGGCACTTAGCCTACAAGTCTTAATTTGGGTCAGTTGGTGATCAAAGTAGAAAGGGCCTCGAGGCGGCAAGGGCCGCGAGGCGGCGATATGATCGAGTCTCAGGATTTGAGTTGCGAGGCACGGTCTCAGCAAGGGTTTGAAGCACGGTCACACGAAAATGGAGTCTCATCGCATAGTTGCGTCTCTGATTTTAAGCCGTAAGGCAAACACGACTCGATAGGTTAACGTTCTTGGCACGAGAAGGGTCTTGAGGCAAAGTATGAGTTAACGATGTCGTTGTAAGCACGGGATGGTCTAGAGACATAAAATAGGCCAAGGCGTCGGTCCTAAAATAATCCTAAGGCAAGAGTAGAAAGACAATCTAAAGGGACTATGTTGCAGAAAGTAAATCTAATGTGTTGGTTTTGTATGGGTGGACGAGGAGCTCATTCCACCAGTATAGTTGAGTACTGACACCCACATAGTTTACATGTGCAGGCACAGGTAGCTCGCTTAGATGCGTCGAGGCACGGAGTTCCTTGGCGATTCGAAGCGCTCGGCCGCATGAAGTAAAGACTTATACGGGACATAATGTATGGACGTCGCCTTCCGTAGCTTCCGCTGGCTCAAGACTTGTAATTGAGAGATGAGAGAGAGCAGAGTGACTTGTAAAGTGAGAAGAGTGAGCCTGAGTGATTGTAATCTTGGTCTTGCGCCTCCAATGTAACCGTTGTTTCAATATCAATAAAGAGCATCTTTGAATAACTTGTGTTTTGTTATAAAATTTCTGCTGCATATTCAATGTCTCTGCTTGGGACTTCTGTGCGATGACCCCGTCGCAGCCGCAAAAATCGGCCGTTATGGAACCCGCCTTGCACGAGCGCAATCTAGGCTCGTGCGGCATCACGCCTTAGCGAGGACGATCGCTCCTAAGAGAGTGGGGCGTACAGTACCAGCCCAGCAGCCTGGTCTCGGGGAGGTGGAAGATTAGCATTTTTGCTCGAGGGATGGGTACTACGCCGTCTTGTGTCCTCGTCGACGGGAAGCTGCCGAATTGGACTGACACCATGTTGGCCGCCACGGTCACCTCCTAGAAATCAATGGCCAGGGCCTTAGAATCGATAAGGTTCTGGATGTACCGCTTTAATTGGAAGAGTTCTTGTGTAGCGTGGTGGACGTAACGGTAGTAGTGGCAGTACTTTGGGCTCTCCATCTCTACAGGTCGAGGTTCACGCCTTGGAGGAGGGAGATGAATTATGTCTTCTTGTAAGAGCATGTCAAAGATTGGCTTGACATGACTATCCTCGAAGGAGTAAGTCATCTGCGGCCATTGCTTTTCTGTCTGTTTTGGTTCAGGCTTTGGGGCTGTGTCGGCCACCATAGCATGTTTGCCCATGTCGTCTCGGTTGTTGGAGGAATTACCGTTGTTGTTGTTGGCATTAGGGCGTTTGTGTCACGGCCCGCACCCGGATATACAGATACGAATACGTGGGCCACGCCCAGCCTATGCCGCAGTATCGGCGGTAGAACGCTGTCTAGTATCCAATAAATATACACTACATCTAGAAGGTCCATGAACTACAAATGTACTCAATCACAACCCAACATCCAAAGAAGATAAGACAGAAAAGATAACTAAGGCACAAGAACAATAGAAACTACTAGAAGGAATTATAAGACAGGAAAATAAAGAAGAAAAAACAAGACAAACTAAGGATAACTACCAGGCAACTCACATAGAATAATAGTGAGATCCACCTCAGCTAGCAACATCATGAAGTCCAATAATGGTATAACAACTCCTAAATATTATCAACGGTATCCTGTCAAAAAAATGAGCAAGTACAAGCACTAACAGCAGTTCCATATGAATTGACAAATTCTATAAGAGACAGTAACATGAAATACAAGACAAAGATATAGGATAACTTGGGAACCATTCGAAAGCTGAGTTACAACCCTTAAACCAAACAAGGACCGGAGTTGTAACCCTTCTCCCGAGCAGAACTTAGTCTCCCATCAAGGTACAATGTAAGGGCATGTAGAACATATGAGTAACTGTATATCATAGCATGGTGAGAAAGTACTGAATGTAGAAAAGTGCAGGACATAAGATAAGATAAAGTAAATATAAAATGTGCCTCGAATATTATAGCATAATGTGATCGGTATGGGTCAAGATCAGGCTTCCAGCCGACCGGCTACAAGTACGTGGACTCGGCCCGGCCGGGATGGCAAGCTATGGAGCAAGTAGTAGCACAGGTCAGGCTATACCCATCGTGAGGTGAGGGTATAGCTATGATACAAGTAGTAACTCAAGGTGGGCATTGATCACACTATCTATAAAATTTGCCATTCCTCGAATAGTACACGGATCCAGACATGGCACGTCATGATGCGGGATTCCGTAAGAGGGGAGCAAGTCCTCTTCAGGAATCAGTGTCAATACAAGTACAAGAATTAAGGCCAAGCAAGTACCAGTATTCCAAGAAATCCAGGATTGGCATCTCATGACAGGAATCCAAAAATACTAGTCCGTGAACTATCGTGACTGAGAATCAAGTACACTACGACTGAATCGGATATAGCAGATATCAAGACAATGAAAACTATCTGTGAATGTACTCGCCTGCGGTCCTGAGCTATCAAATGGGGTCGATGCTTAGAGTGATGCCACGGACCTAAAAATAAGATATATATATAAGCTAATTAGGGTTCAACAGTGTTAGGCTTGATTCTATAGTATAAGCTACGTAATCTATGTCAGTCTCAGTCAACTAAGTCAAACTAGGTCACACTGAGTCACACTAGGTCAAACTAGGTCACAAGAAGTCAAACCAAGTCAAACTAGGTCAAACTGGGTCAATGGTTGACTTATATTTGACCTTTGGTCAACTGGTCAACTCTAGTCAACTCTGGTCAACTCTAGGTTAAACTAGTCTAACCTAGGTCAAATGTTGACTCTACTTCGACGTTCAGTCAAAGTAGTCAACCATGGTCAAACAGGGTCAAAGCTAGTCTAAGCACACTATTCCTAATATTTACCTACCAAGATACCATATATCTTGGTCAAACAGGATCACTCTAATTGAGAATTAAAATATCAAGTTGCACCTCGTTATACGTACATCGAAACCTACGACACACAAATCGAGATAAGATAATCAACAGTAAGGTTAATAATCTTATCACAGTGATCCACATGATCATCTTGCCAATTTCAGCGATGTGAGATCACTGGAATCGACTGATCTCAGTTTCGTTGTACTAATTCCGAAATACGAACTAAATAAGAATTAATTATATTAAAAGGTAATATATAGAGAAATATCTACAAACATTATCGGATGATAAAACAAACATTATTAACGTGTCCAGAATGGTCAAATCGGCTAGAATAGCCTATCCATAAGTCCAATTTGGATACAGGGGAAAGGTAATTTCGTGTCAAAACGGTGTCCGTGTCGGACCCACTTTGCACCGAAAAACGTACAAGAAAACTAGTCCACTAAACCTAACAAATTATATGTCCTAACAAATTATATGTCCACGGATCCAGAATGACGATACGAACTCAACGGTATATCCGAAATTGGATTCCGATGACCCGATCTCAGATTGGTTCGTTGACCCGGATATTGGAATCTAATTTGCACCGAAATGCGTATCGAAACCAATGTCCACTAAAACCTAGCAAATTATATGTCAACACGTCCAGAATGACGATACGAACTCAACGGTATATCCGGAATTGGATTCCGATGAGCCGATCTCAAAATGACCCGTTGACCCGGACTGTGGGGCCCACTTTGCACCGAAATGCGTGTCGAGGCCCACGTCCTCCAAATCTGACAAACTTTATATGAAAACGTGCCAGAACGATGCCACGAGTCTAGTGGTGGTGTCAGAATTCGAATCCGGAGTCCCGGGTTCAAAAAAAGAATTTAATAACTTGGAAATTACGAATTCGGACAGCCAACTTCGGCGTCGAATTCAACCAATCAAACGTGCTCACAATGAAACAAAAGTGGAGGGGTAGGAAGAAGGTTATACCAGCTTCGCATAGGAACCAGTGGCACGCCAGACGGAGCTGCGACAACGGAGTTACGAGGTGACGAAGTCGGCTCCATGAAACTGTCCAAAAATAGTTCAATTTAAAACGTCAACTTGGTGGCCGGTTTTGATGTATCAAACGATAAAATTAACAGACAAAAATTGAGGGGAGTAAAGATGGATATACCGAGATTGTAACGGAGCGAAGAAATCACCGATCCAACGGTCGAATTTCTTAAAAATGTGCGCAAAGTCGCTGCGACGGAATGCTATTTCAACTCCGGTTCCGAGCTCGTCACGACGGGAACCCGTGCCAAACGTACGAAACACCTAGATGGCACATCCCGGAGGACGGTGGCCGCCACATGGAGGTGTGCCATACCCACGCGCAGCCCGGGGGGGCTCGTCGGCGATGGCGGCGACCGCGACGACGCACGGTTGCCGGTGCGCGTGCGCGGCTGCCATGCGCTGCTGCTGTTATGCGCTGTTGCTGCGGCTTCGAGCAGCAGCTGCTGCATGCTGCCATGGCAGCGGCGACGCTGCCTGGCACGGCGGCAAGTCGACGGTTGAGGGTGGCTGCTCGGCGACGAAGCAGAGGAGGAAGAGGTGGGTGATGGGGATAGTGAATGGTGATGATGGTGGTAGTGAATGGTGATGGTGATGGTGAAATGAGGAGGAGGAGAGGGGCCTTGCTCGGGAGGAGGTGGTGGTTGGCCATCGGCCATGGGAGTGGAAGGAGAAGTGGAGTCGGGGAGCTCAGCCATGGAGGGATGGTGTTGTGTTGTGTAGTATTGGAGAGAGAAAGGGAATTAAAGTGAGAGAGAGAAAGTGAATTAGTTGTGTGTGAGAATAAATAATGAGAGTGGGAGAGTGAGATTGAGAGAGAAAATAGAGAGAGAAAAAGGGGGTGTCGGCCACATGAGTGGGGGGGTTGTCCTGATAGGAGAGGGGAGAGAATTAATATATATATATATATATATATATATATATATATATATATATATATATATATATACACATATATATATATATATACACACATATATATATATATATATATATATATATATATATATATATATATATATATATATATATATATATATATATATATATAAGATAAAGAAAATGAGATATTTATATATATAGAGATATTTTTAGTAGAGGAAAATATCAGTAGGGTGTATGGGCAGTCATGATAGGGAATACACCAAATTAGATTGGGTGTTAGGCCAAGTTTGGAAAAGCTTGGGGCCAAGATTTAATTAAAATAATAAATTTAAACTATTAAAAATTATGGACGAAATGGGAGCACAAGGGAAATCAATTCGATGGCACGCAAGTGGCACGTGCACCGATGTCGGGCCCAAAAATTAAGTTGGAAATTAAATCACAAATTATGACAAACGATAAATTGGTCTAAATTGACCTGAAAGTTGCGTGAATCAAATGGAGCACAAGGAAACAAGTTCGAGTGGGACACGAAATATCAACATAAATATAATCTCGTCTACTACAAACTTCAAGAAGGAAGTTTCTAGAGACTGGCATCCCTGATGCTCTAGAATTCCAAGTCACGGTAAAGAGCATTTAAATATCAAAATAATTAAATAAAGTGAATTATCAAAAATAATTCATTTAGAAAATTCGAAAATAAATCCCAAAAATTCAGGGGGCTTACATCCTACCCACCTTATAAAAATTTTGTCCTCGAAATTAAAGGTTGGTAGTGGGGTTAAAACATGATAGAAGATTTAGGCAATATTTTAGGCACGATCTAAGAATGACGAGTTTTGCACGATCAAGATAATCAATTCAAATGTTCAGGCACGATGATGAATTTTGGCACGATAGAATCATGATACGAACAAAATCATATGTGCATGATTCAGAAATAAGTCAAGTCACTGGGGCACGATTTTAGAGACGATTAGAAGAATCGAAGATATACATGAAGTTCAAGTACGGGGTGATTTGTAGGACTTAGGTTGATGGAGAATCAACCTGAAAGTTGCACAAGCCCGATCAAGACGAAAAGCTAACCATGACCAAAATAAGGTTTGGCATGGTTGAGATGAAATTTCAGACACAACAAAATCGAAGTCAAGGTCTTATAGACCCGATCAAGGATTAGGGAGTATGATTAATAAAATCATGAAATACGATCCAAGTTCGGACGTGATTAAAATTGAAAATAGTCTAAGTTTACTTGGCACGATAGAGGATGACAACGAAATCAAAACTTGGGCTTTGTCCGATTACAATCAAGTCAAAAATTTGATTAACAGGATTTCAGGTCGATGAAATTAGATTTAGGATTATACATAGGCACGATCAAGATAAAAATAACGTGATTGGGCATTGTTAGGAATAATCAGATGTTTAGCACAAACATTGATCAAAGATTAACCATCTGGTCATGAGTGAAACCAAGACTCAGACGCGTTAAAAATTTGTGATGATTAACTACTTAGGAATGATTTGGAATAGAACGAGGAAAATCGAAAATCTAGTCTTGATCAGGAATGAAACCTGAGCACGAGCGACTAGAGAATCAAAATTCAAGTACGAAGGAGTCTATTTCGACATAGTCGATTAGGGTTCAAGATTTTTAGCACGATTTGAGGGTTAATATTATCAAGATCATGAAAATCAAAGTCGGATAGTCATGATCTAAAACAGGGCTAAGAGAAGCAAATGGAGAGAAAAATTTGAGTATAGCACGATTGAGAGATAGATTTGATAGAAATCAGATTATAGGTCACATAAGCACGATCAAGGTCCAAGTTCAGTTGTGAATGCCGATAAAATCATGAATTCGAAATCAAGGTCCTAAAAGCACAATTTAAGAAGGAACCCAAGTCAATTAGGCACGGTAGAAAGTCAAACATGTTTAATTCTGACACGAATAATTTCGTAGTCACACTAGTTAGTCGTGATTGAAAGTCAAAAAATTTTAGGCACGAGTTTGAGGCAAGATAAAATATATAGTTATGATCGTTAAAATCACGGTCAAGGAAATCATAAGTTGTCTTAGTCATGCCAAGTCATCTAGGCACGACTAATCACAAGGAATTTGGATGTAATCAGGAAATGAAATCAAGATCGAAAAGAGTTTAGACACGAGTGTCCAAAATCCAACATGATCAAATCGAAAGTCAATGCACGAGGGTTAATAGCATTAAAATCCAACCACGATAAAGAAATTTGTCTCAATACGATCTAAGTTGATCAACTTTCGAGTAAATCAGAATTTGGGCAAGATTGAGAATAAGATCAACGAAGGCTGGTCACGAGCATCCAAGGATGAAAATCTAAGTCACAAAGGAATTTGAAGTCATCTAGAGTCTAGTCGGCAACCAAGACTCTTTGGCACGATAAACAAGACAACCAAAATCGACTGGTCAAAATCAGAGAAGATTAAATCTTACGATATTGAATTTTAGAAACAGTTCAAGGATAAGGAATTGAATTTCTTCTGTTAGGGAAGAAACCCAAATGTAGGATTGTAGAAGGAAGTCGGGGTAATCATCTCGCTCAGCTTTGACTACTACCAAGATCCAACGTCTACTCCGAACCAAATGATTACGATACTTCCTCGACTTTTTCCAAGATAAAAAGATACAAGAGCTCAAAAAGATTTCAAAGTATAGATGACAGAAGTAGATACGAGATAGTTGATTGGTGTAATCAAAACATAGCTAAACAAAGCAAAGGAAATGACGGTAAGATGAGAAAATCATCATGCGATAGGAGAGAAAATAATGATAAACAAGAAATAATGGTAGGAATTATCTTGCTCAATTGGTAAAAGAAGTGAATCAACTTAAGATATGACCTGATAACCATACACGTCCATCCAAAATCATGTTGCCAGAATTTACGCCACGCCAGTAAACGTAGCTGCAATAAACGATAGAGTCCATAACTAAGGTATACACCCTATAATTATGTCATCTAGATTCCTTACCACGCCAACCGGTATGGCTGTAAAAGAATCTAAATGCCATAATTAGGATAGTATATCCAAAATCAGGCTCCAGATCTTTGTCAGGCTAGCTAATATGACTGCGATAAATTTTAAACTTCATAAATAAAGTAGACATTTATCGTTCTCATCGTCTCCATCAAATATGTTTATCAGGATATCTTAACTCAATCCTTAAAAACTTATCTTCAAACAGAATCAAAATCGAAGTCAACAATGAACGAACATCAAGATTTCCAAAATTTTCAACAACGAATCAAGGATAAGTAGATGGAAAACTAGCGGAAACAGATCCCGAGGTAGAGTTTAGAAGAAAATTCGTAGGAGATATCCAAAGGTACTATCTAGGTCAAGATAAAAGGAAATTATTGGAATATAATCTAAAATAATCTCAACCTGATATGAGACTGGCAAATCATATTCTTGTCTCAACCTAGAAGATATATAAGTTCAACTTATACCTTCCCTCTGGGGTCCACAACTCATTCCAAGAAGAATAAAGTTGATAACAGACAGATGTTTCAGAAATCAGGACAGACAAAACAAATGGGAAAAGTTTCGAAAAGTTCGAAATAAGATTCTCAGGGGTCATCCCTGGAATCTACCAAGAGTTCCTAATATGTGACTGAGTACCAAATTCTTAAAATATTCCATGACTCAACCTTAATCCTAGGCCAGGCTCGCAGTAGTATAGAAAAGCTCAAGTACTACCACGACTTCGTATTAATTGCAAAGACTGACCTGCATGGGCCACCACTAAAAACGTGTCATGACCAACACCCGGATATACGGATACGAATACGTGGGCCACACCCAGCCTACGCCGCAGTATCGGCGGTAGAACGCTGTCTAGTATCCAATAAATATACACTACATCTAGAAGGTCCATGAACTACAAATGTACTCAATCATAACCCAACATCTAAAGAAGATAAGACAGGAAAAATAACTAAGGCACAGAACAATAGAAACTACTAGAAGGAATTATAAGACATGAAAATAAAGAAGGAAAAATAAGACAAACTAAGGATAACTACCAGGCAACTCACATACAATAATAGTGAGATCCACCTCAGCTAGCAACATCATGAAGTCCAATAATGGTATAACAACTCATAAATATTATCAACGGTATCCTGTCAGAAAAATGAGCAAGTACAAGCACTAACAGCAGTTCTATATGAATTGACAAATTCTATAAGAGACAATATCATGAAATACAAGACAAAGATATAGGATGACTTGGGAACCATTCGGAAGCTGAGTTACAACCCTTAAACCAAACAAGGACCGGGGTTGTAACCCTTCTCCCGAGCAGAACTTAGTCTTCCATCAAGGTACAATGTAAGGGTATGTAGAACATGTGAGTAACTGTATATCATAGCATGGTGAGAAAGTACTGAATGTAGAACAGAGCAGGACATAAGATAAGATAAAGTAAATATAAAATGTACCTAGAATATTATAGCATAATGTGATCGGTATAGGTCAAGATCAGGATTCCAGTAGACCGGCTACAAGTACGTGGACTCGGCCCGGCCGGGATGGCAAGCTATGAAGCAAGTAGTAGCACAGGTCAGGCTATACCCATCGTGAGGGGAGGGTATAGCTATGATACAAGTAGTAACTCAAGGTGGGCATTGATCACACTATCTATAAAATTCTCCATTCTTCGAATAGTACATGGATCCAGACATGGCACGTCATGACGCGGGATTCCCTAAGAGGGGAGCAAGTCCTCTTCAGGAATCAGCGTCAATACAAGTACAAGAATCAAGGCCAAGCAAGTACCAGTATCACAAGAAATCCAGAAATGACATCTCATGACAGGAATCCGACAATACTAGTCCGTGAACTATCGTGACTGAGAATCAAGTAAGACACTACGACTGAATCAGATATAACAGATATCAAGACAATGAAAACTATTAGTGAATGTACTCGCCTGCGGTCTTGAGCTGTCAAATGGGGTCGATGCTCAGAGTGATGCCACGGACCTAAAAATAAGATATATATAAGCTAATTAGGGTTCAACAGTGTTAGGCTTGATTTTATAGTATAAGCTACGTAATCTAGGTCAGTCTCAGTCAACTAAGTCAAACTAGGTCATACTGAGTCACACTAGGTCAAACTAGGTCACAAGAAGTCAAACCAAGTCAAACTAGGTCAAACTGGGTCAATGGTTGACTTACAGTTGACCTTTGGTTAACTGGTCAACTCTAGGTCAAACTAGTCTAACCTAGGTCAAATGTTGACTCTACTTCGACGTTCAATCAAAGTAGTCAACCATAGTCAAAAGGGTCAAAGCTAGTCTAAGCACACTATTCCTAATATTTACCTACCAAGATATCATATATCTTGGTCAAACATGATCACTCTAATTAAGAATTAAAATATCAAGTTGCACCTTATTATACGTACATCGAAACCTATGACACGCAAATCGAGATAAGATAATCAACAGTAAGATTAATAATCTTATCACAGTGATCCACATGATCATCTTGCCAATTTCAGCGATGTGAGATCACTGGAATCGACTGATCTCAGTTTCGTTGTACTAATTCCAAAATACGAACTAAATAAGAATTAATTATAATAAAAGGTAATACACAGAGAAATATCTACAAATGTAGCACCCAGTTTCCCAAATGAGGGTAATTTTGAAATTTTGTGTTTATAATTATTTTAATAATAATATTTAATTCATGATATAATTTTTGGTGATTTTAAATCATTTTAAAATTATTTAAATCAATGACTTGTGGTTTTGACGTTTTGCTAGTGAAACCCTAGAGACTGTTTGACCTAGAGCCTAACCATGTGATTATGATATTTTAATGTCATTTTTGGCCTAAAGATATTTTTTTATTTGACCTCTTTGAATTATTTTGATATTATTTTATTATTTATGATATTGTTTTGGGGTTATTTGAGTCGGGTTCGAATTTTAACTCAATCCGACTTGAAACGGGGACCCGGGGGTAGTTTGACTCTAGTACGACCCACACACTAGTTAGGCATGGCCCACATAATATTAATTTTAGTCCACATGATAGAAATATTTTAGTTAGAGGTTAGACTAATTATTATGGATAAGGTTAGTGTGATTAGAGACTTTAGAATGACTAATTTAGCCCCAACCAATTAGCCCTTTCCTAATACTCATAGAATAGGTTAGTGGGGGCATTTTGGACCTTACCATAATAGGACAAATAGCCCATATGGCCAGCCACTTTGGGAGAGGATAGGCTCAAGTTCATTTCATTATTCTCATCCACAATCTCTCTCTTGTTCTTCCCCAAATTCCTAGAGAGCAATCTCTAGCAATTTCTCCACCAAATCCTTCCATTTTGCCACCAAATCTTCTTCTTTTCTTCTCCATTCTAGCCAAGGAGGAAGCTACCCAAGTTTGGGAGGATTCGGAGCTCGTTCGTGTCCTTTTGGAATCTCTACGTGTCGGTGTCGCTCCGGGAAGGCTTTTCTTCGATTCGATCTACCGGGAGGTATAAATCCCTTCTCCTTTTTATTTCCTCATGCATATAGGTCTATTTTGAACCTATAGGAATGACCTCCATGGTTGTATCTCCATTTGTGTCCATTTTGTGTCTATTTAGAGGTCATAGGAGTGTCCTTTGTGTTGTGGTTGTGTCCATGTAGGAAAATCCCAAATTTGGACACACTATGTGTTGTTGTTATGTATGAATGAATTATTACATGTTTAATCTCATATTTTTGTATTGGAGATGTGTTCTATAGTGTCTCATATATATATATTAGTGTAGAGAGTGAGTTCTTGATATATTATGTTATATACTTGTGTTCTTTTGTCTCAAACTACCCAAATCCGTCATGATTTTTATCCACATTTTTAATTTTAGTCCTAACTTAGAAATGTCATAACTTCTAGCTCAAAGCTCGATTTAATCTTCTATTTTTTTTAAAAGAAGCGTATTGAAGTTAGCTTTCCAAAAACATGTATTAATAGGCCTAATTCTTTCTATAACTTTCTGGAGAATTATTTGAGTGTCAGTTGTACGAAAGACAAACGCATTCTCGGTGTTTTCGCGATTCCGAGAGTTTTCGGAAACTAAAACGCTATCCGTTTGAAGTTTCGGAAAGCTAACACATAGATCTATAACATACTTTAATCCTAGAATTTAATTCATGCTGAGTTGGTACAGTATTGATTATTAGTAGGAGTTACTATTCGGCATATGCATTTTGTGCACCCTTGTGTGTAATATAATGTTCTATTTGATTTTAACCCATGTTAATATATATACATTATGTAACTAAATAGAGAATGCAAGTATGAGTAAATGATTAAATAAATAATGTATAAGGTGTAAGTATCCTATCTAATGTAAGCATGTATAAGTATGGCTTGTAATGAATATGTAGGTTCTATAGTATGTAATGTATGGTGCATATAGTAGTGCAAGAGAATAAATGAATGATGAATGAATGCAAGCATGAATGTAATGTAATAATAGATGTAATGTATGCAATATACAAGTTAATGAGATGTAATGTTCTATGTTAACACAAATCCTATATTACCTCATGTACCCCTTACACTATGTTGACACTATCACACTTGACACTTTGTTCACTTACACTTTGACACTCTTTGATATGTATACACTATGTATGCCCATTTAACCCTCACTTGCCCCTTTGCCATGTTCACATACACACACATAGCCTCTTAAATAAGTATTTATGAATATAGTTAACTTAGCTATGTATGTATATTATATATATGTTAGCATATTGTATTGTAATATATAAGTTTATACAGCCATTTGAAATGCCATGATTATAGACCTAATGTTGAATACCAATATATGCATGTGTATATATGTGTAGACATGTATAGCTTAAAGTAATAGATTACCTAGTGTATATCTAATGTAAATTCTTGCCTATTTGAGTATTGAATAATTGCATGCTATATAGAGTTGGGTGTATGTTGGCTTGTATAGCCTTGTATTGATGTGTGCTTGCTTGGATAGTCTTGGTTAGGCCTAGTAAGACTTGCTGGGTTAGGACATGACCTAGTTTGACCTAGTTTGACTAGTGCAGTTGACCAGAGTTGACCAAGGGTTGACTTTGGTCTAGTTTGACCTAGATTCATGTAGAATGTATTATAGTACTTTATATTACCCTTCTGGACATGTTGTGACTTGTGCTGTTCTAATTAGGAGCCAGACACCTCTCATCGGACAGTATCTTTACCTTGGACATACAGATATCAGGCGAGTACATTCTCTGATCATTTCATATCTTGTTTAGGATTATATTTCCTACTTTAGATTACTTTACATGATGCTGACACGTTGGAAATACGGATTAGTACTATATGGATCTTGTTGTGCGATGTTATCCCCTTAGCGGATACATCGGGTATTCGTGTTCGTGTACTTTATCGTGAGCATCGTGTACTCCTTGTATTTGTGACATTCGTGTACAAATCGTGTGAAATCGTGTATATTCATGTATTCATATGATCTCGTGTGCGACTATACTTCGTGTGCAATAACATATCATATCTAGATCCTTGTGTATTGATTGGGGCGGGAGAGTAGAAGTGGTTATGTAATCAATCCAGTAGATTACTCGTGTACAACCTCTGTAGATTACTCGTGTACAACATCGTACCGTTTACATAACCATCTTGTGCTCTGAATTACTAGTCACGGATAGTTCTCTATATAGTGTAGCTATTTACTTACAGTCTCTCTCTTTTTCATCATGTTATTTCTTCAGATCATGTATCTTACTCTCTAGCATGTTTATATTTCCTAACCTGTTATGATATTATTGAGATGTACTGTACTCGCTCCTGTCCTGACTGGACCCGTTGATAAATTTTACAGATAGCTTAGAGATTGCCTGCTAGCCTAGAGGAGACACATTAGAGGTTGTTTAGTTAGCTATTTTTAATTGTCTGGAGTTGTATTTACTTTATGGATTACTGTATCTGATTTTGGAGATTTGAGATGTATTTTTGGATTTGTGTATCTTAGATACTTAGATTTCTCTCTGTTGTACCTCTTTTGGATTTTATGT
This sequence comes from Iris pallida, assembly GCA_029216955.1. Taxonomy (NCBI): domain Eukaryota; kingdom Viridiplantae; phylum Streptophyta; class Magnoliopsida; order Asparagales; family Iridaceae; genus Iris; species Iris pallida. The sequence goes on from JANAVB010021799.1 coordinate 3,285,708, forward strand.
TTTATCTATCCTTATCATGCTCTACCTTAGATGTGATTGAGTTTGTATCTGCTATATCACCCCCATTCGGGGAGTATAAACTGTTTAGCCTTATACTGTTAGATGCATGAGACCTAGGACAGCGTTCTACCGCCGACACTGCGGCGTAGGCTGGACGTACCCACTTCTCGTGCCCTAACTCTAGGGTGCGGGTCGTGACACGTTTTTAGTGGTGGCCCATGCAGGTCGAGATTCGCATTAGTACGATTTCGTAGTAGCACAACGACTTAGTTGTACTACTACGAGCCTGCTATAGGATATATAAATTAAGGTGTTAGGATGAGAGGATACTCAATCACTGTTAGGATTCCTTAAGAGATTCCTGGGATGACCCTTGAGAATCTCATTTTGAATTCCGATTTAAACTCCTTTTTCTTGTTTTGATTCACCTTTTTCCTTGATTTGAATTTGATTTTGTGGATTCATTGTAGAACTTTGAATTCTGGTATTAGTTGATGGTTTTGATAAAATTTTGTAGTTGTTGATTTAATTTTGTATTTAGATTAATATTTTTAAATCCAAGGTACTCAATCACACTTAGGATTCTTTGAGAGATTTCTGGGACGACCCCTGAGAAACTCATTTTGAACTTCAATTAGAATTCCTTTTCCTCTTGTTTGGATTCACCCTCATTCCTTGCTATTGAATTTAAGCTTGATGGGTTCCTCTCGTTTGAACCGATGAGAAGGAACATATCTTCATTATTCTTTCTCGCCATTATTCCCTTGCATTCTTATTTACCTCTTATCTTAAACTTTGTCTTATTAAATTAATTACCCATATCTTGTCGTCCCTACCAGATGTACTTCGAAACCCTTGAATCTTCGTATCTTTTGTATGGGGAAGGCTAAGGAAGTGACGTAAATCATGTAGCTCAGAGAAGACGTAACTGGTTATTATATGATGATCTAAAGGAAATCAAATGTGGAGTGTTCCATATGGAAACTTGAGATAGAAATGTGGTAAAGGTCTCGAATAGAATAAAGAGATGTATACTGCCAATCTGGAAACAATCACATTTAGAGAAAATTTTGGGGTTATGAGATAGTTTATAGGTGTATTCAAAACTGACAAGGATATTCAAGGTCAACCTAGATTGGAGAACCACGAAATTCTGGTTATTGATTCTTGGGAGGTTTTACCCTAAGGCTATGTAGAAGGTTAGTAATGGAAAAGAGAAGTTAATTGTGTTTAATAAGGATATTAAACAAGATGTTGCGAGAAAATGACTAGGGATAGAGAGAACACAAAGTTATGGAAGTTTAGAGGTTGTTGTGAAATATTTTTAGAAGAATAATATTCAAGGGTGTATGTCGAAGAAAATACGAAAGTTGATTTTATGATGGAAGATAAGTTTTGTAAGGCCTAGAGATTTAAATTAAATAATACGAGGAGAATAATTTGAACAAGTTCAAGGAATTCGTAAACGGGATTTAGAGGTTTTGGGTCAAATTTAAGACAAGGTGAAAGAACTTGGAAATTTAAATAAATGGTTAATGTTGATTCCTAAATGTGAGGGTTGTGCTTCAAGAGTGATGTTTGGAATTTGGGAATTGCCTACGGTAGTCATGGTAAGGGTTTAAGTAAAGGTTAAATTTTCATATGGAGACTGGTGAGGTAAAGATATGATTGGCAAGTTATGACCAGATGAACTTAAGAGTATCAGATGCAGATGACTAACTTGATCTTCATTATTTTTTGTGCATTAATTACCACCTCTTGAACTCCCACTTTCTAATTGAGATCCTTGACGTTCCTTATCGTGACTTTGACATTCGGAATGTAATACTAGCTGTTACCCTCCAACAAATCTTATATGCAAGACCTAGACGAGCTCACCTTCGTGTAGGTATATCATGTCCCACTAAAACCCGTCTTCTTGTACTCTATTTTCTTGATATAATTTTCTGGTCAACTGGCTAAACTATAACCTCTACCATTATACTAAATTTCTTCTTATTTCAATTAGAAATCCAGCCTTAACTCAATTCTTTCGACCCGACATGTGATGGTGTTCTGTTAGTTTCCTTAGATGCTTAACCTTGTACCTTATCTGATTACTTGACCCGTTGGTTAAGAAACTTGGACTATGTAATTCCTTTCATCATTACCACCCTTATATCTTGTGCTGCTAAATTAGCCTTAGTTTTGCAAGCTTATCTATTTTCGAGCTTGGTCATGACATATTTTATTGGGTGGCCACCCACTAACATATTGTCTAATCAGAACTGGTACATGATGGTCTGATCAACCTATTGTACTTTGGTTCGCTTTTTCGTGTATCAATCTACGAGAATGGAGACATAGTTAAACTTGACCCTAGAGTCACATTCGCGACAGCCTTGACAATTCTTCTTGAAATCTTTTCATCGCCTATGAACCTCGTATTCGTACTCAGTCGAATTAAATTTAATAATGACCTGAACCTCTATCATTGGATGCTCGTGCTCATACTTTGATTTCATTGATTTCCCTTCTTGTCCAAATCTCGTTTTATCCCGAAATTGATCGACTTAGATCGTGTCAAGACAAAAATCTATTTGTGATTTGTTGTGCCTAAATTTTTAATTTTTGCCATTTTATGGAATAGTAACCTTTTAATAATTTCTTAGTTGCTTGTTAATGACCAATTTTTATATAGGATGGTAGACAGCCCTACAACCTTGATGATTGTTGTTTCCCTTACTTTTTCAATTAGGACACCCTAGATTGTTTGTGTGTTGATACCATAGTACTGTTTTAACCTAGAATGATTAGTGTACCTAGGTGAGACTTCCAACTGCTACGGTATGCCCTGACCTTGTATACTATTCCTTCAAATTGCATGATTTAGATATAAAAATTTAGACCTTGATTGTTGGGAAATAGGGACGTCACCCCATTAGTATCAGTTGTAGATATATATAGGTTAGTCCTTGATGTGGGAATGTGTGTCTATAAACATGTAGCTTATGAGATTTATGAAAGATTATAGTATCAGCCTTGATAGAATGTACTAGTCTTTTGGTGAGTATAAATGTGTTATGAGAGATAGGGGCCTATATGTCTTAGTAATGCATCGTTCCTATGGTAATAGAATGTATTAATAGATGGTTAATAGGAAGATAATAGTTTGAGCATACCTATAGACTATGATCAGTTCCTTTTCATCCTTAGTTAAGACCACTTTAGAATAGGTCCAGTCCCTTGGATATAAGTTCCAGTCCATATTTTATTGAAGTTCTATTACCGCCGTACAGCAGAGCAGTATTGGAGGTATTCCTAGATTGACACTATTTAGATGTCGGTTTATTATTCCAGTGTTAGGAAGTGTTACCTTAGATATTGGGTAGGTTAGAGGCTCTAGAAGGAGTACTATCGATCTTAAATTTCGAGGACGAAATTTTTCTAAGGTGGGTAGAGTTGTAGCACCCAGTTTCCCAAATGAGGATAATTTTGAAATTTCGTGTTTATAATTATTTTAATAATAATATTTAATTCATGATATAATTTTTGGTGATTTTAAAATTATTTAAATCAATGACTTGTGGTTTTGACGTTTTGCTAGTGAAACCCTAGAGACTGTTTGACCTAGAGCCTAACCATGTGATTATGATATTTTAATGTCATTTTTGGCCTAAGGATATTTTTTCATTTGACCTCTTTGAATTATTTTGATATTATTTTATTATTTATGATATTGTTTTGGGGTTATTTGAGTCGGGTTCGAATTTCAACTCAATCCGACTTGAAACGGGGACCCGGGGGGTAGTTTGACTCTAGTGGGACCCACACACTAGTTAGGCATGGCCCACATGATATTAATTTTAGTCCACATGATAGAAATATTTTAGTTAGAGGTTAGACTAATTATTATGGATAAGGTTAGTGTGATTAGAGACTTTAGAATGACTAATTTAGCCCCAACCAATTAGCCCTTTCCTAATACTCATAGAATAGGTTAGTGGGGGCATTTTGGACCTTACCATAATAGGACAAATAGCCCATATGGCCAACCACTTTGGGAGAGGATAGGCTCAAGTTCATTTCATTATTCTCATCCACAATCTCTCTCTTGTTCTTCCCTAAATTCCTAGAGAGCAATCCCTAGCAATTTTTCTACCAAATCCTTCCATTTCTCCACCAAATCTTATTCTTTTCTTCTCCATTCTAGCCAAGGAGGAAGCTACCCAAGTTTGGGAGGATTCGGAGCTCGTTCGTGTCCTTTTGGAATCTCTACGTGTCGGTGTCGCTCCGGGAAGGCTTTTCTTCGATTCGATCTACCGGGAGGTATAAATCCCTTCTCCTTTTCATTTCCTCATGCATATAGGTCTATTTTGAACCCATAGGAATGACCCCCATGGTTGTATCTCCATTTGTGTCCATTTCGTATCTATTTGGAGGTCATAGGAGTGTCCTTTGTGTTGTGGTTGGACACACTATGTGTTGTTGTTATGTATGAATGAATTATTACATGTTTAATCTTATATTTTTGTATTGGAGATGTATTCTATAGTGTCTCATATATATATATTAGTGTAGAGAGTGAGTTCTTGATATATTATGTTATATACTTGTGTTCTTTTGTCTTAAACTACCCAAATCCGTCATGATTTTTATCCACGTTTTTAATTTAAGCCCTAACTTAGAAATATCATAACTTCTAGATCAAAGCTCGGTTTAATCTCCCATTTTTTTTAAAAGAAGCGTATTGAAGTTAGATTTCCAAAAACATGTATTAATAGGCCTAATTCTTTTTATAACTTTCTGGAGAATTATTTGAGTGTCAGTTGTACGAAAGACAAACGCGTTCTCGATGTTTTTGCGATTCCGGGAGTTTCCGGAAACGAAAACGCGATCCGTTTGAAGTTTCGAAAAGCTAACACATAGATCTATAACATACTTTAATCCTAGAATTTAATTCATGCTAAGTTGGTACAGTATTGATTATTAGTAGGAGTTACTATTCGGTATATGCATTTTGTGCACCCTTGTGTGTAATATAATGTTCTATTTGATTTTAACCCATGTTAATATATATACATTATGTAACTAAATAGAGAATGCAAGTATGAGTAAATGATTAAATAAATGATGTATGAGGTGTAAGTATCCTATCTAATGTAAGCATGTATAAGTATGGCTTGTAATGAATATGTAGGTTCCATAGTATGTAATGTATGGTGCATATAGTAGTGCAAGAGAATAAATGAATGATGAATGAATGCAAGCATGAATGTAATGTAATAATAGATGTAATGTATGCAATATACAAGTTAATGAGATGTAATGTTCTATGTTAACACAAATCCTATATTACCTCATGTACCCCTTACACTATGTTGACACTATCACACTTGACACTTTGTTCACTTACACTTTGACACTCTTTGATATGTATACACTATGTATGCCCATTTAACCCTCACTTGCCCCTTTGCCATGTTCACATACACACACATAGCCTCTTAAATAAGTATTTATGAATATAGTTAACTTAGCTATGTATGTATATTATATATATGTTAGCATATTGTATTGTAATATATAAGTTTATACAGCCATTTGAAATGCCATGATTATAGACCTAATGTTGAATACCAATATATGCATGTGTATATATGTGTAGACATGTATAGCTTAAAGTAATAGATCACCTAGTGTATATCTAATGAGAATTCTTGCCTATTTGAGTATTGAATAATTGCATGCTATATAGAGTTGGGTGTATGTTGGCTTGTATAGCCTTGTATTGATGTGTGCTTGCTAGGACAGTCTTGGTTAGGCCTAGTAAGACTTGCTGGGTTAGGACATGACCTAGTTTGACCTAGTTTGACTAGTGCAGTTGACCAAAGTTGACCAAGGGTTGACTTTGGCCTAGTTTGACCTAGATTCATGTAGAATGCATTGTAGTACTTTATATTACCCTTCTGGACATGTTGTGACTTGTGCTGTTCTAATTAGGAGCCAGACACCTCTCCTCGGACAGTATCTTTATCTTGGACATACAGATATCAGGCGAGTACATTCTCTGATCATTTCATATCTTGTTTAGGATTATATTTCCTGCTTTAGATTACTTTACATGATGCTGACACATTGGAAACACGGATTAGTACTATATGGATCTTGTTGTGCGATGTTATCCCCTTAGCGGATACATCGGGTATTCGTGTTCGTGTACTTTATCGTGAGCATCGTGTACTCCTTGTATTCGTGACATTCGTGTACAAATCGTATGAAATCGTGTATATTCATGTATTCACATGATCTCGTGTGCGACTATACTTCGTGTGCAATAACATATCATATCTAGATCCTTGTGTATTGATTGGGGCGGGAGAGTAGAAGTGGTTATGTAATCAATCCAGTAGATTACTCGTGTACAACTTCTGTAGATTACTCGTGTACAACATCGTGTCGTTTATATAACCATCTTGTGCTCTGAATCACTAGTCACGGATAGTTCTCTATATAGTGTAGCTATTTACTTACAGTCTTCCTCTTTTTTATCATGTTATTTCTTCAGATCCTGTATCTTACTCTCTAGCATGTTTATATTTTCTAACCTGTTATGATATTGTTGAGATGTACTGTACTCGCTCCTGTCCTGACTGGACCCGATGATAAATTTTACAGATAGCTTGGAGATTGCCTGCTAGCCTAGAGGAGACATATTAGAGGTTGTTTAGTTAGCTATTTTCAATTGTCTGGAGTTGTATTTACTTTATGGATTACTGTATCTGATTTTGGAGATTTGAGATATATTTTTGGATTTGTGTATCTTAGACACTTAGATTTCTCTCTGTTGTACCTCTTTTGGATTTCATGTTTTATCTATCCTTATCATGCTCTACCTTAGATGTGATTGAGTTTGTATCTGCTATGTCACCCCCATTCGGGGAGTATAAACTGTTTAGCCTTATACTGTTAGATGCATGAGACCTAGGACAGCGTTCTACCGCCGACACTGCGGCGTAGGCTGGACGTACCCACTTCTCGTGCCCTAACTCTAGGGTGCGGGTCGTGACAACAAATATTGTCGGATAATAAAACAAATATCACCAACGTGTCCAAAATGGTCAAATAAGCTAGGATAGCCTATCCATAAGTCCAATTTGGATACAGGGACAAAAGGTAATTTTGTGTCAAAACGGTGTCCGTGTGGGACCCACTTTGCACCGAAAAACGTACAAAAAAACTAGTCTACTAAACCTAACAAATTATATGTCCACGAATCCAGAATGACGATACAAACTCAACGGTATATCCGAAATTGGATTCCGACGACCCGATCTCAGATTGGTCCGTTGACCCGGATATTGGAATTCGATTTGTACCGAAATACGTGCCGGAACCAATGTCTACTAAAATCTGGCAAATTATATGTCAACGAGTCCAGAATAACGATACGAACTCAACGGTATATCCGGAATTGGATTCCGATGAGCCGATCTCAAAATGACCCGTTGACCCGGACTGTGGGGCCCACTTTGTACCGAAATGCTTGTCGGGGCCCACATCCTCCAAATCTAACAAACTTTATATGAAAACATGCTAGAACGAGGCCACGAGTCTACTGGTAGTGTCAAAATTCGAATCCGGAGTCCCGGGTTCAAAAATAGAATTTAATAACTTGGAAATTACGAATTCGGACGACCAACTTTGGCGTTGAATTCAACCAATCAATCGTGCTCATAATGAAACGAAACTGGAGGGGTAGGAAGAGGGTTATACCAGCTTCGCATAAGAAATAGTGGCATGCCAGAAGGAGCTGCGACGGCGGAGTTACGAGCTGACAAAGTCGGCTCCAAGAAACCGTCCAAAAATAGTTCAAGTTAAAACGTCAACTTAGTGGCCGATTTTGATGTATCAAACGATAAAATTAACGGACGAAAGTTGAGGGGAGTAAATATGGATAAACCTAGATTGTAACGGAGCAAAGAAATCCTCGATCCAATGGTCGAATTTCTCGAAAAATACGCACAAAGTCGCTACGATGGAACGCTATTTCAACTACGGTTCCGAGCTCGTCACGACGGGAACCCGTGCCAAACGTACGAAACGCCTAGTCGGCGCATCCCGGAGGACGGTGGCCGCCACAGGGAGGTACACCATGCCCACGCACAGCCCGGGAGGAGGGGGGCTCGCCGGCGACGGCGACGGACGCGGTGGCGCGCGGCTGTCGGTGCGCGCGCGGCTGCCATGCGCTGCTGCTGTTGCGCGTTGATGCTGCGGCTTCGAGCAGCAGATGCTGCGTGCTTCCATGGCGGCGGCGATGCTGCCTGGCACGAGTGCCAGTCTGCAGTTGAGGGTGGCTGCCCGGCGGCGGAGCAGAGGAGGAAGAGGTAGGTGATGGGGATAGTGAATGGTGATGATGGTGGTAGTGAATGGTGATGGTGAAATAAGGAGGAGAAGAGGGGCCTCGCTCGGGAGGAGGTGGTGGTTGGCCGTCGGCCATGGGAGTGGAAGGAGGAGTGGAGTCGGGGAGCTCAGCCATGGGGGGTGGTGTTGTGTTGTGTAGTATTGGAGAGAGAGAGAAAATTAAAGTGAGAGGGAGAAAGTGAATTAGTTGTGTGTGTTGTGTGTGTGAGTAAATAATGAGTGGGAGAGTTTGAATGAGAGAGAAAATAGAGAGAGAAAGGGGTGTCGGCCACATGGGGGGTTGTCCTGATGGGCGAGGGGGGGAGAGAGAGAGATGGAGAGATTATATTAAAAGAAGAGAGAGAATTAATATATATATATATATATATATATATATATATATATATATATATATATATATATATATATATATATATATAGAGAGAGAGAGAGAGGGAGAGATTATATTAAAAGAAGAGAGAGAATTAATATATATATATATATATATATATATATATATATATATATATATATATATATATATATATATATAAAATATATTTATTTATTTATTTTTAAATATATATATATATATATATATATATATATATATATATAATATTTTAAAATAAATAAATATATATATTATATATATATATATATATATATATATATATATATATATATATATATAAAATATATTATTTATTTATTTTTAAAATATATATATATATATATATATATATATATATATAATATTTTAAAAATAAATAAATATATATATTATATATATATATATATATATATATATATATATATATATATATATATATAGAGAGAGAGAGAGAGAGAGAGAGAGAGAACAAAGAATTATCACTAACTGCTCTGACCAAATTGTAAAGCATTTCTTGTAACTTTTGACCTTTCTTTCTTAAGGAGAGGCTTCCGGTTTTTAATATATATATATATATATATATATATATATATATATATATATATATATATATATAGAGAGAGAGAGAGAGAGAGAGGAAGATTATATTAAAAGAAGAGAGAGAATTAATATATATATATATATATATATATATATATATATATATATATATATATATATATATATATATATATATATATATATATATATATATATATAAGATAAAGGAAATGAGATATTTATATATATAGAGATATTTTGAGTAGAGGAAAAAAGGAAAATATCAGTAGGGTGTATGGGCAGTCATGATAGGGCATACACCAAATTAGATTGGGTGTTGGGCAAAGTTTGGACAAGCTTGGAGCCAAGATTTAATTAAAATAATAAATTTAAACTATCAAAAATCATGGACGAAATGGGAGCACAAGGGAAATCAATTCGATGGCACGCAAGTGGATGTGCACAATAGACTCAAAACAGGCCAGGGCCATATATTGGATCGACTGGATTGGATCGATGTCGGGCCCGAAAATTAAGTTGGAAATTAAATCACAAATTACGACAGACGATAAATTGGTCTAAATTGACCTGAAAGTTGCCCGAAACAAATGGAGCACAAGGGAACAAGTTCGAGTGGGACACGAAATATCAATATGAAGATAATCTCGTCTACTACAAACTTCAAGAAGGAAGTTTTCAGAGACTGGCATCCCTGATGTTCTAGAATTCCAAGTCACGGTAAATAGCATTTAAAGATCAAAATTAATTAAATAAAATAAATTATCAAAAATAATTCATTTAGAAAATTCGAAAATAAATCCTAGAAATTCAGGGGGCTTACAGTTTGCCCTTGTCGTCTCCCTCCGAGATGTGCAATCCCAGTTGGCGAGCTTTCTTCAACTTTTCTTCTGCGCTAGTGGCACTGATGATGAAAGTCTTCCAGTCCTTGAATTGACTTTCGCCCATCCAGAGGCTGATTGTGGAGAGCAGCCTCTTTTGGCAAATTTTAATTAAGGAAGAGTCCAGGCTACCGGAGGGCAGCTTCATCGCGGTTTGGCGAAACTGCTCAATATAGTTCCTTGTCAGCTCCTTCTCGCCTTGAATAACGTCCATGAGGGTTGACATTGTGACATCCTATCCCACCTCATGGAACCTCTCCAAGAACATACGTTTGAAGTCGGCAAAGGAATGGATGTAGTTGTCCGACAGGTTGCGGTACCAGTCGAATACGACTCCCTCCAACGCCCCAATGAACAAACGTGTAAGGATGGCGTCGTCATGCGGCAGATGATCTGTCATGACCTCAAAGTAGTTCACATATCGGCTTGCAGATGTCTTTCCGTCGTAAGGGTTGATGTTGAATGGTTTGTACCGAGGAGGGAAGGGGACATTTCTCCATGCAGCGGGATACGGCTGTCGTCTCCTGAGGTCTTGAGAGTTTTCTCGGACGTCAAACATTGCTCGAAGCTCCTGGACCTCTCTTCTTGCCTCCCTAGCCTCGTATGCAGCAGTGGGAGCCGACATCCCAGGTGGATCATCACCTGGGGTTGGTGTAGTTGTGTTTGAGTCTGCATTGATGGCGGGACCCATACTTGTATGGCCATGCGTCCTTCCTTGGAGAGTCGGTAGGGCTGCCTTAATCTCGTCTACTGACTTAACCAAGGTATGAAGTATGGCCTCAAGAGTGTCGAGGCACTGTCGGACGCTAGAACCGTCCTGGTCATTCTCAGTCATAAATATTGTTCTCACACGGGGAACAGTGGAAGGAACTGTGGAGGATGTGCTCTATGAATCATACCCTCGAATGGAGAAGTCGTCGAGATATGTAGGAATATTCTCCTCCGGTTCGAACTCGGAGGAAGTGCTACCTCCTGCATAGGAGGTTGCTTCATCTTGGCACCCATGGATATTTCCAAGGGCGTCTAGTTCTGTTGCATCTGTGGGGGGAACTGTCTCCCCTGGTTGATCTTTTTGGAACACCGGATTATTGTAGATGTTCCGGGGAGCGCTACCCCCAGCTTCGGCTACCCCCAGAGATGTAGATGACGAATCTCCAAGTGTTGAAGATTTCGTCCTAGAGCGGGTGCCCTGATAAATACCTCCTGTGGTGGTCGTGGACAACCGCCTGGATGCAAGTTTCCTTGCCGTGTCGACTGAGATCGTCGGACTGGAGACATTTATTTTCTTTTTGTCGACAGGGATCTTTCGGGCAGAATTGTAGGAGGCGACAAGAAGCGCCTCGTCTTCGGAGCTTTGTTGCAGGACCGATCCTGGTTGTTGCAGTCGTTGGAAGACGGACTGTAGGTCCTCTTGGACTGCTGTTTTGTTGCAGCAGCAATTGACAATGACTTGAGTGCAGGGATGTCCATGGAAGGACTCTCTGTGCACCAAGTTTTCTTCTCATTCCTTGCGCTTGTGAAGGATCACATCGCGCAAGTCAAGTGCATCTCGAGCAACCTTTATACTCGTTTTGTGGGCCCGGAAGTCCCGAGCACATGAGTGCATTGGTATCATGTTTGCTCCCTGATTCGGGGACTCTTGGGAACCACTCTGTCCGTTTGCCACCGGGGGCTGGACACAGTCGATTCTGTACAACTTTTCATCAGAGGCCCGCATAACAGTAAGTGGAGCTCTCTGATGGTCAGAGGTTGGGACAGCTGACTGAGCTCGGCGAGCTCGCGCTGCCCTAGACTTCTTCAATCTAGCACCCAAGGACGCATAGTAAGAAAAGTCCAAATTGTGCCACACAAAGTCTGTCACATCCTTATAGGAGCATCTGAGGTCAGGACCGCATGAAAGGCGGTCGAAGACTGAACCAGAGCCGCATGGAGAAGATGGTATGCGACTGGGATTGGTGGCCGCATAGGCTGTCTGCATGCGGCTAGCATTTGTGGCCGCATAAGCAGTCTGCATACGGCTGGCATTTGTGGCCGCTTGAGCAGTTTACATGCGGCTGGAAGCTGTGGCCGCATGAACCTTCTGTATGCGGCTGGGAGTCATAGCCGCATGAGCTCCTCCATGCGGTTGGAAGTTTTGGCCGCATGAGCTTTCTGCATGCGGCTGGCTTTTGTGGCCGAATGAGTCTTCATGCGGCTGGCGCCCTTATGCGACTTCTTTCTGGACCGCATAGAGTCCCTCTTTGCTCCTGCAAGTCCAGCATCGTAGTGTTTTCCTCTGTCGGACTTGGGGACAGCAGAGTCCTCTACGGTCTGAAGTGGGGCCGCATGCGAGTCTTCTCCGCCTTCTTGGGCAGTAGAGAACACTTCTTCCAGAGCTTGGGAAGGAGCAAATGATTTGGGCCTCCACTTCCTGCGGGCCTTCTTCGTGCGGGCTCGCTTCTAGATCGGGCTAGTGCTTCCATCGGAGAGCATCTCTTCAAACGCTTGCTGGTCGAAGCGAACAACCAGCATCTATTACGTGGAGCCAAGCTTGGCTGCGTCCGATTGCATCACCAACTTCTCAGCAATGGAGAAGTTAGTCTCCAGCAGAGTCGCCATCGTGTTTGCCATTGATTATCAAAGAACAGAATAGTTTTATGGGAGGACTGAACTTTAATTCACAATACAAACTCGCTCGTACAAAGAGAGCCTAGGAACAAAACCTACGAAAAGTAATCTAAGTACAATTATTTATTTTTTGATTCCTGGGGTGACGGTAGAGGCTCGGGAAAGTGATATCAACTTACTCCTTGGACGATCGAACGTGGCCTTGGCTCCGGCGAAGAAGTGCTCTCTCTCTCTCTGCGTATTGCTCTATGGGATGCTCTTTGTGTATATCTCTTCCTCTGTGTATGTAAAGAAATAATCCCATAATATTTATAGGAATTTGTGCTTAGTGGGGTGTGGTCACATCCTTGTAACTGCGTCTTGAAAAATGGGCGATTGGGGATTGGTTAAGATTAACTTTGATCTGTTTGTTGGAAATCAATCTGGGCCGTTGTGTTGGTTGCAATAAATCTGCATTGTTATAATTTGTTGGTTGTAATAAATCCGCGTGGATAAGTCTTAGTCAATCTTCTGCCACGTGTCCCAATTGCTATTGTGCTGCGAGCAGCATGAAAGGGGCGTCCTGGCAGAGCCGCATGAGTGTGGCCTCATAACTAAGCCGCATGAGGATGGCCTCACAACTGAGCCGCATGAGGGTGGCCTCACAACCGAGCCGCATGGGGGTGGCCCCCACAACTGAGTCGCATGAGGATGGCCTCACAACCGAGCCGTATGGGGGTGGCCCCCACAACCGAGCCGTATGAGGATGACCTCACAACTGAGCCGCATAAGGGTGGCCCTCCAACTGAACCGCATAAGGGTGCCCCCCCACAACCGAGCCGCATAAGGGTGGCCCCCACAACTAAGCCGCATAAGGGTGGACCAGGCGGTCCGCATAGAGTTCTTTGGACTTTGTGAACTGCGCCGGCTATCTAAGAGATTTTCTCGTCTTTTGATGAGCATGACGCGTCTCTTCATTATGTCAGAGCCGTCAGAACTGTAACTTTATGTCAGAGCATTTAATGGCCAGCTGCAGGAAGTAATTATGGCAAGCTGTAATCGGCCTGTTTTGAGCCGCATGGGGCCACGTGGCTCTTCCTGAGCCGCATGCGGCTCTCTGGGATTTTTTGAGCCGCATAAAACTCTTCAAGTTTTTGAGCCGCATGGAGCTTCATGCGGAATCTGGGCCGCATATGAATTACCATTCTTTTCCGTGCTTCTACAGATGTTTCCATAAACTTGGAATTATTGCTTTCGCAAGTTGATATCGTTGGTGCGCTATCTATCAAATGTACCCACGGGATGTCCATACAATAAGTCTATCTATTTTGCAAAACGTAGGAGAACAGTTTTTGACGAGAAACAAAAAATGGTTCACGTAAGCACGGTTGGCTAAGTCGGACTGGGCATATGTACCAAAGTTGCGTCGAACTTAGAAGAGTCGAGTGCAGAGATTGAAAATGTGTCGAGCAAGAATGAGTTAAACTCGATTGAGTAAAAGTAAGATGACTATCGATAGGGGTACTATCGAGCGACAATAACGTCGGTGCGATATAGATGAGCGTGCTTGAAATTTAAGGAATCATTTGGACAAAAATTCGAGGAAATAGATTGTCAATCGAATGATAAGTTGAGGATTTGTTGAATGACTTCATCCCTGAGTGGTGTATACGATAGCCTCAGGGATGTCGATCAATCGATTGAGGATGCAGGGTGTCGATGAGTCTGTCAGCAAGCGTCGCGTATATGCAAAGCCGTAGATTGAGTATCGTTGAATAAGTTGTAGTCTTGAGATTTGACGAGTTGATTCGAACAACCTAAAAATTGACGCGTACGAAACGTGCACGGGATTGAGGATTGCGCGAGTATGAAATGCAAAATGATTTGAGTTAGCAAAGGAATGATGTGATTTGAAGAAAAATATTGCTCGATGACTTAAAATAGACAGATGAACAATACACAAATTTGGGTTTGAGAAAATTGATGTTATGAATGATTCGAGGTATAATGATCAAACTTGAATTTGAATGTCGAGGAGATTATCCAGTCGGACGATAGCATCATTCGAATGACTTGAAATTCGTTGCAAAGAAAGATCGTCAGGTTACGCATATCATCGATGGTATTGAGGCGTATCAAAGATCGATATGCGATAACTCGGGAGCACTCTAATTCTAGAAATGGCGATCGTACAAGTGTTATTGTTCCAACGGATGCTATACTTAGGATTTTGAATGAAATAAATATGGATTAAAATAGCAGTGTCATGATGGTTACGCGAATAACCACAGCATCGACATTCTTGTCTTGCGTGAGCGCAACTCTAGCCTCGCACATGTGTCGTATCGGATTTAGGGCGATCGTTCCGCGTGAGCGCTGACATGGTGATTCATGTCATGGGAATGATCGAACTCAGAAAATTAGGACGCGACAACTTTGATTGTCTCGACTTGTTGGTTTGAGGCGATGGTGAATTTGAGGATGTTTGGACTTGCGATTGATGATTGAGTAAACTTGAGAATTGAATAGATCCAATCTACGTATCGAGAATGAATTAGTCTAGACACAAAACAAGAGTTACGTCCCGATGAGGATGATTATCCCGCAAGAGCGTGCATGGTAATTCATGCCCACCGTGGATAATCTGACTCGCGTGAGATCGGGGCATAGCATATTGTTAAGTCAAGACTACTTGTGATCGATTATGTGAATTGTGATGAACGACTTAGGAAATACAAAATAAGAATTTGCTTTAGCGACAAGTCGTGCCGTAGCGAGCTTGACTTGGAAAGAATTGATAGGTAGATTATGTCGAACGTGTTCGAAGAGATAGACTATAAAAAATAGTTTGGTGAACGAGTGATATTGATATGTCAAGGATTTGGTTGAAACGTGAGTTATCGTAGGATCGCTTTGCTGAATGACTCAGATCCCGTACGACGAATGTTGGGATGTGTGTAGGGAATCGATGCTCGATGTTTAAAAATCGGAGTGATACGAGCTTGGGTAGAAAACCCCGTACTATCAACTTGGTTTGACCTTAGGATGGGGTCAGTGTTGATATTGTTGTTTGGGAACTATGATTCCAATACTGACGGATGACTTTAGCCTAAAGACATAGCCTAGAGGTTAGGCAGACGTCCCGGTACGGAGCAATAGGAATTGTGGAGGCACCACTCACGAGGCTCGGTTGACATGTACGTATATCAGGGATGCCCGAATATATGCACGATCCGACTCGAGTGGTGATGGCAGATTCTCTATCACGAGGCTTAGTTGAAATGCATGTATTTTGGGGACGCCTAAAACATGTGCACGATCCAAACTAAGTGATACGTTGAATCAAGTGAGAATAAAGGAATATAAAAGTGTCGAGGATTTTGAAATAGTGTTTTAAAGAAATGAAAAGTTGGAGTGCGATAGTTGATTTGAGATGAACATGAGTGTTGGTTGATTGGTTAGTATGCCACACAACTAAGTTAGCGGTAAGCATGAGCGTGGCTCAGATTGAGGGAAACGCATAGGCGAGATGTGTACGAGAAACATAGGATGTTGAATCAAGTTATAAGTCGATAAGTGTACTCAGTTAGTTTCGAGGACAAAACTTTTTCTGAGTGGTGTATGACGTAGTGCCCCGTCCCGTTCAGTCAATCGGAGGAATCGAAACGCCAATGGTGTTCGGACTTAGCCTTGTAACGACTACTCGAAGGCCCGCTCGGTCGATACGACTCCTCAAATCAGGTGGGGTAGTTTCGGTAAACTCGTCTCATCTTTGCCTTCACATAATAAATTGTATATTTTTAACTTGCACAAGTAGGCTTGATAATAAAAGAGACGAATCCACATAGATAAGGAAATAATCCCGACAGGTCGAATTGAGTTAGAATATGGAAAGGTCCAACGGTCGGCTTAGAGTTGGTGCACGGCGTGCTTTGAAAATGACACTCGTTTCTTTGTCCCGTGGCTTGGGAGAAGAAAAAGTTGGTCTTCGACACAAACTAAGTCATAGGTGTTGCCCGTGTAAATGCTCGATAAAGCATGTATGTTTTTACGATGCAAGGCTTAGCACAGCCTTTGCTCGTCCCTCGAGTTAAGTTGTAGGCTTGAGTATGTTAGGCAAAGTTATGCCGGTCGACCTGATTCATTCCAAGTGTTGTCCTGCTCTTTCTCCGGTTGTCAAGTTAAATAGTCCCACGATCTCAAGGCCTATCATATAAAGTATGACCTGGGCGATATTTTTGCGTAGAACACAAGTTGGTTTATGGTACGAGCCACGATTGGTTTAGTGAGAAGTTAGCTACAGTCTGTTGATACTTAAGGAACACGTTATATTCAAGTTAAGTGTGAAGGCTATGCCATAGCCGTTCCTTGAGTTCAAAGAATGTTAAGCTCGAGCGATGGTGAGTCACCGAGAAAAAATGTGACGGGACTGTAAGTCAGTCGCCAAGACAACCCTGGTTTGGTCTCTACAAGAGAAGTATGGTTCCAAAGCACGGTTTGCTAAGTTTGGTTGAGTCGTTCCACAAATTAGGCCTTGCATTTACGAGAGTCTAGATGTTGTCGTAGGTGCGTGGTCATGGACTACTTGTCGACAAGGGGTGTTTTTACCTTTTCTTCGGATCGGAAAGCCTGGGCCAAGGGACCGATCCGGCCATGGAGGAAACGGGGATAGCCGAGCTGGATAAAAAGAAACTTATAGATTGGAGTCTTGCTTCGGAGCTCGCTACTCGCGTTTGTAAGGCAACTTCCGTCTACTAGTCAGCAACCGGTAGTGCGGGGACTTGCTTCGGAGTTAGCTACTCGCATTACAGGGGCCGCCGGCTACCAGGCTATGTCCAAAATGGCTTGGGCCAGTGATCAGTTCATATAGATGGGTCGACACCGGCGATAATCCGCGTGTGTGCCTTTGAATTGAGTCTAGTTGTATGTGTGTGCAGTCAGAACACAAAGTTTGGGCCTAAGATTTTGCTACAACATAGACACCGTGCCTCGACACGAAGGTGGCGTCGGGATTGTGAGTTGTCCACGCAAGTTCCACAAGTCGAGTTGGTCTCGAGTTAAGTTGCAAAGGGCCATAGGGCAAGTTTGGTTATGTTATCTTGAGTTGCAGGGCACGACCTCGAAATATGAGGCACGGCCACGCTGTCTTAACACAAGTATAGGCAAGTCAATAAGTGGCGAGGCACTGCCTCAAAGAGGTAGCACGGTTACATAAAAATTGGGTACTATCACGTAGTTGCGTCTCTGATTATGGCCAAAAGACAAGCACGACTTGATAGGTTAACGTTGTTGAGTTGACATTGTTGTTGCAAGTACGGGATGGTCTAGAGACACAAAATAGGCCAAGACATCTGTCCTAAAACTGATCCTAAGGCAAGACTAGAAAGACAATCAAAAAGGTTATGTTGCACAAAGTAAATGAACGTGTCGATTTGGTATGGATGAGCGAGAAGCTCATTCCACTAGTACAGTTGAGTACTAACACCCACACAATTTTTATATACAGGCACAAATAGAAGCTCGTGGTGCGGAGCTTGCTTGGATGTATCGAGGCACAGAGTTCCTTGGCAATTCGAAGCGTGTGACCGCATGAAGTTAAGACTTATACAAGACATAATGTATGGACGTCGCCTTCCAAAGCATCCACTGGCTTGAGACATGTATTGAGAGATGAGAGAGAGCTGAGTGACTTGTAATGTGAGAAGAGTGAGCTTGAGTGATTGTAATCTTGGCCTTGTGCCCCATTGTAACCCTTGTTTCAATATCAATAAAGAGCCGCTTTTGAATGACTTGTATTTTGTTCTAAATTTTTGCTGGCTTATTCAATGTCTCTGCTTGGGACTTCTGTGCGATGAACCCGTCGCAGCCACTGTAATCGGCCGTTATGGAACCCGCCTTGCACGAGCGCAATCTAGGCTCGTACGGCATCACGCCTTAGCGAGAACGATCGCTCCAACGGGAGCGGGGCGTGACATATTATCGATGAAGGCTACTACGAACTTGTCAATGAAGGGCCGAAATACCCGATTCATTAAATCCATGAAGGTATCTGGGAAATTAGTTAGGCTGAATGACATTACCAGGAACTCGTAATGGCCGTATCGAGTGCAAAAGGCTGACTTCGACACATCGTCCGTATTAATCTTGATTTGATGGTAACCAGAGCGAAGATCAATTTTAGAAAACACCGAAGCACCTTGCAACTGATCGAACATGTCATCTATGTGGGGTAATGGATATTTGTTCCCCCGAAGGTGGCTTTGTTCAACTCTCGGTAATCGATACAAAGACGTATTGAGCCATCCTTCTTCTTAACGAATAACACGAGTGCTCCCCATGGCGAGACGCTAGGCCGTATATATTTTTTGTCGAGCAACTCCTACAACTATGCTATGAGTTCTTTAAGCTATGTAGGAGTCATTCTGTACGGAGCCTTAGAAATCAGTCGGGTATCGGGGAATATGTCGATGGTGATCTCAATCTCTCGATCAGGTGGTATGCCGAGCACCTCGTCCAAAAATATATCTAGAAATTCTGCCATAATGTCGGTCTGACCCGTATTTGTACCATCCTATCGCGTGTCTCGAACGGACGCTAGATAGCATTCACATCCAAAATGCAGCATCCATCAAGTAGATATTACCGAGATCACCATACAGGTCGGTGACGCCTCACCACACGAAAAGTAGAATTCAGACACTCTAGGTATATGGAAGGTGACCGTCTTTCTAGCACAGTCGATGATTGTATTGCACGATCCGAGCCAATCCATTTCCAGAATGATGTCGTAGTCCTTAATGTCTAGAACAATTGCATCAAGACTAATCTTTTGACTACTGTTTGCCATTAAAATCTTTTGATGTAATTTCAATACAAACAGAACAGCGTTACAATGTAGGACTTAGACGTAGTCCTAGGAGTACACTTTTGTTTATCTGGATCCCTTTTGCCGATGGAGCGAGTGGTAATGCGTTGACTCCGTTGACGATCTGACGACGGTTCTCGGTTCTCTGAAGGTCTGGGTTACTCTAGGTATAGGAGCTTGCGGAGAGGAATAAGACGTTGAGTGTCTGTATCTGCCTCTCTCTATATATTGTTGGTGGTTGTACGATGTGCCAATATTTGTGTGTGTGTCAGAAGGAGATGATCCCTCTATTTATAGCTTTGCAGGCTGGTTGCTTACGCGCGTATGTAGGATACGCCTGTACGCGGAGACGCCACGTGGTGGTTGCTGATGGAGGCGCATGGGCGATGCGCTCTGATTGAGGAGTTGAACCCTTCTTGTTGCTGTCGTGGGCTGCGGCAGAGCTGACACGTAGCAATGGAGAAGATCTTTCAGTTGCTGAGATCTTGGGTGATTATCACCCCTTCATAGGCTGAATCAAGTCAAAGGACGCGTGACGTAGGTCCATGGCTCGAACATCTCAGATTTGGTAGGGAGTAATCTGATAGGATGCACCTGGGATTGGGCGCATGAGGAGGCTTTGGCTCATAACCTTTAGGAGTCACGAACCAGTCGGGGCGCATGGCTTTTGAGGCGCATACGGGGCTTCAGTAGTGACTTTACTTCTGTCTTTAGGGATCAAAAAAAAGTCTGAGGCGTATGCAAAGATTTGGGCGCATGGCTGCGGAGGCACATGCGAGATGGTTGGGCGGCCACATGTCTTGTTACCGCCGGTGGGGAGTAATGATGATGCTGATGTCGGCGATGCTTCGTTTTCTAAAAAATTTGTCAACTGTTCAGTCCTCGGGGGACGTGCTGCCAACTCTGTCAGACTTCAGCATTTAATGTTCTTTGACAGGTGATAGGTTGTTGAGTGGGCGCATCGATCGACGTTCTACTAGGCGCATGGGGACGCAAGGAGGCACATCCTTATGAGGCACTTGGAGCTGATAGGCGCGTCAGTATAATGCGCGGTCTGGCCGGTGCATCCATTTTTCATGATACGTCTTCATGGGCCCGACTGTTACGTTCTTCGAGTGCTTTAAATAGCCGTTCTTGGCTCGACTGAATTCGAAGCATCAGGTTCATCACCATTAATACAAATTCATTGCACGGGATTCGGAGAACCAGCCACTTGGCGCATGGTTTGATTTGCCCGGCCTATAAATAGTGGCATGGAGAGGGTTTGTTTCTCATTCTCTCATGTCCTTTCGAAATGAATTTGTTTGCTTGAGCACATTCTATTGATGAGATGCTCCCGAGGGTGAAGATGCGACGCATTGTCTTCATTTGATGCACTTGAAGGTGACTATTACATCCAAAAGTCGGAGTCGAGGGCTTCTGAGGCAGGCGGAAGGTGCCTTTTGCATCGAAAGATCGGGATGCTTGAGCCTCGTCTCCATTCTGCTGGAATAGCCGCAGATCTGAATTGCGGTACTGCGGCTTTGGAGGCTCTTTCTTCTGTCAGAGTGGGTGTTGCCCACTCTGGTTGTGTTGAAAGCCTTTTTTTGCCACGAATCAATTACGGGAGCTCTTCCTGCAGCTAGAGGGTTGATTGCCCACCCTCGTTCTGCTCAATAAATGCTTCATTAGTCGAAGCATTTGATGGCGCATATGCTAAGACTTCACGATGCGCCTATGGGGCGCTGAAGGGCGGAACATAACTGAGCTACTGAAGGGATGCACATAACTGAGCTGCTGAAGGGATGCACAAACTGAGGATGCACATAACTGAGCTGCTGAAGACATGCGCCAGGCTGAGAGCACATGGCGGGATGCGCCTGTTTGAGAGCGCATGGTGATTATTGCGCCTAGCTGTAGACTTAGGGACTTTTCTTTGTAGAAATTCTCCTTTGTACAGCTCTTTTTAAGACATATAATAGACTTTTATATGAAATAAAAATCTTCTTTTAATGTCTATGCTTTGCTATGCCAAGTACTTCGTCTGAGCTCCCTGGCACATGTGATGTTAGGTGCATAGGATTTCTGGTCCTGAAATTCCATGCTTCTACAAGACCCCATTCAAAGTTTTCAAAAATTTTTTTGTCAAGTTTTGGAATACTTTGAATAAGAAGCATGGTAGCGTCTTCTACGGGGCGCATGACTGTTCGGGCGCATGATTACTCTGCGCATCAGTGATGGGGCGCATGCTCCTCTCAGTTAATGCAAATGATAACGCTTCGATAACCAAAAAGATTAATGATGATCTTTTTGGATTTATTTGCAGTTATCTCCTCACAGAACCCGAAGCGGCGGCTGAGGTCACACTTCATCGGTTCACGCGTGCGACTGGGCCTATAAATAGGCGTGGGATAGAGAGAGAGAGAGAGAGAGAGTTCTTCCTCTCTTTGCTTCCTTCTTTTTTCATAGTTCTTCTTTTGAAAAACCCTAACTTTCTTCTTTCAAGAAATGGCTCCCAAAACTCCTCGCGACGGTGCTGGCCGAGGACGAGACAAAGGGAAAGAGCCTGTAGAGGCTGCCGTAGGTGATGTCCCCCAGCCGCCCGTCAACATTCGGCCGACGGTGATTGGTAGGTTTCATCATTCTTTACCATCATTTTTAGAACTCACGTACGCCGACGCGCATGGACCTTGAGTCCTGAGGATGTACTGAGGTTTTTTCGTCGACGCGTATGGGTTTAAACCCTGATGATGTGCCGAAGCTCCACTGCTGACGCGCATGGGTTTAAACCCTGATGATACGCAGAAGATCCACTGCTGACGTGCATGGGTTTAAACCTTGATAATGTGCCGAAGCTCCACTGCTGACGCACATGGGTTTAGACCCTGATGATGCGCCGAAGCTTCTTTTCAGATGCACCTGAGCCTTATGCGCTTTTGATAAGAACGTGGCTCAGATTCTCTTATTGTTTCTAACATCTCTGAATCTTTGCCTTCTTTTGTTGACCACCAGTGTCGATGACTGTCCCGCTCTTGAATGAAGTGCTTCTAGACGCTGCCCTGTCAGATGGGGGTGGATTATAATGAAGAGGTGATAAACCCTGCCCAAGCTGCCATTATGCTGGTTCAGCCTTCCGAAAGAATGACTCAAATCCAAAAACAATAGCATGGGTTCCTTAAACGGATGATGGAGCATGGCATTTTGAAATCTGCCACTTCTGATAACGTGACTTTCTTGAAGCCTGAGTTCCTGTTCGGGGATCGCCTTACTTCTATTGAAGCAAAGGTGTTGAAGGTCAAGGAAGATTGGTTCTTTACAGCAAGAGGAGTGCATATGACGGTTAAGCAACTTGAGCGTCAATGGCCTTTGACGGCTTTCTGTCGTCTTGCTTCCAAGAGGAGGATGTCTTGGGAGCTAACCCCGTCTCAGGAGGGAGCGGTGGCAGGCGCCATCAAGGTCGACGCTACCTCCAACCAGAGAGATACTTTGGCCGCCGTGCGGTCTGGGCCTTCTTTCACCTGGCGGACTCTACGTCCTGGGAGCATTTACAGTGACATTCCCATCAATATATTTGCTTTTGGCGCTTCGACTTTTACGAACCGCATGCTGTTGTTGGAGCGATCGTACCCGAAAGGTAAATTTTGGGTAGAGGGTTGGTGTCATTATGTTTCGAAATGGGACAAGCTGACACTCTGGATTCTGTCGCGGTTTTAAATCGAACTCCGAGAGATTATGCTGACTGTCGCAATCCGTGCTACTCAGGCAGGTGTTGACATCAACCGACATATGTTCATCGCTCTTCTGGAGATGTTTAACACCCAGACCGGGACTTTCTTCACCCCGGTGGGGGAGCTGGGACTCACACTTCATGAAATGTACGAAGTGTCAAAGCTCCCTTGGGGATCAGAGCCTTATGAGGAATATTTCCCGACCAACGAGGAGTTCCAAGTCCTGGAGGACAAAGCTGAGGAGATGATGGCTGTCTTCAAGGAAGTGGCGAGTCATCATTATTATATGCAGAAGAGGGATAAGGGCGGGTTACAGCCTCATGTGACCGCTTGGAGAGATTACGTCTTTAAGCAAGACAAGGAGGATCCCTCTCAGTTTACCACTCTGTCAGCGCTTTCCAGTAGCGTGGTGCTCTCCAAAATGAGCAGGTTAGGTGAGAAGAATCCCCAAGAAAATGAGGACTGGCAGTCGGATGAGCGCTCCTATAGCTATTTTTGGCACCTTACTCATCGGATGTCGTCAAAAGCAGTGTTAGCTATGTATCTGATGATTTGGCTTCGGGATTATGTCTTCTCGGGCGGGTCAGGCTCCGTGGAGAGGGTGACCCAGAATCTAATCCTGCCAGCTGTGAAGTTGGTTTTTGGCTGACGCCTGGCTCTGCTCCCCGTCATGGTGTGCAACCTGCTGCGAGGTTTACGAGAATTTACGAGAAATGTGGTTCATGAACGAGGTAGGAATGACAACTTCCCCCGTGCTGAACTGCCGTTTTATTATCTGATGGGGTGGTTGATTTTACACCATCCCAATGTGACGAGTCCGGGCTTGGAAGAAGACCACAGGGTCGGGGATGCATTCCTCCGTCGTTTCTACCAGAGGAGCTGGTTGTATGCTGGTGTTCCTGTTTGCAGAAAAGTTTTATCACACCTTCAGGGGTGGGAGATCACCAAAGTTGGTCCTGTCTTTTTGGGTTTTGAGGCCAACGAAGACTTAGTGGATTCGGGTGAAGATGCCACCACTCTGCCTCCATGGAGATTTCGCTGGTTGCAAAGTATCCGGCCGTCCCATCTGGTGTACCGGAATAGGAACCAGTGTTACCTGGAATCGTATTTGTCGATCCGTTTTGTATGACAATTTGGCTATGCTCAGTTGATGTTGGACAACCCCAGTATTAACCTGGGGTATACCGAAAGTTTGTTGGATGGTGCACGAGCTTGGCATTGCTACAATGCCGGATATATCGGAGCTCGCTTTACGCTGCCCGTCCAGAATCTGCGGCCGCCGATTCTTTTCTCGACCGCCAAATTTTATTGTGTTATGAATGCCGTGCCCCCCGGATATGATAGGAAGACCAGTCTCATTGCCGACACCCAGTTAGCGGTGACCGAGAACATATTGGCGAAGGCTCGATCGTACCGTCTGCCAGAGGTGGGTTATCGAGGTACCCCTGCCGTATCCACAGGGGGTCAGAAAGAGCCTTCGTTTGATCAACCGAAAAGACGTGCTGATACAGAGGCTGGCTCTTCCACGCCAAAGAGGCAGAAGAAGGCATTGTCACCGACAGTGTCATCGGATTCAGCACCTGCGGAGGTAAGGATGTCCCATATAGTCTGGTTAGGTTCAACATTTCTTGTGACCTATGCTTTCTTTTTGTAGGAGCCGCTAAAAAGGAGATCTCGTACTCCAAAATCTGGTAGCAGCAGACCCACGGGCTCATCGGAAGAGCGCGTTCCGCCGATTGTGATGTCTCCCGAGGAGGAGAACCCAGACGATGTCGTTGTTATGGAGACTCCAGTATCTCCAGATTATGTAGGAAGGGAAGCTAAGGTGCAAGCCTCCGTGGGGGCCTTGGACGTTGAGGGTCCAGCAGACACGGGGCTTCCAGATGAAGAAGTAGAGTGGATTTCGTCGTCTTCAGATGATGTTCCTCCAGAGATGCGTGAGCCTGTTGCGGGGGCAACAGACGTAATTGAAACAGAGGAGAGGGTTGATTCCCCTCCTTGTCATGATGAGGGGAAGTCGACTGTAGCATTGCCGAGCCCTACCCCAGGCTCAGCAGTGGAGGCTGAGGTGGCTGCCGACCGGGAGGTAGCACAGATACTATCCCCGAAGAAGGATTTAATGAGGAGGGGGAGACTCGTCTGCCGAGCCCGACCCCAGAGGACGTGCCTCGCCAGGAAACGGGAGCTGATCCAGTTAGCTTGTCAGAGGAAGGCTCTGTGCTGGTTACAAGTCGCACCTCGGTGGTGAAGGAGGCAACTCCGGATGTTTATAGTCCCCTTGAGACGAGAAAGGTCAAGGGCTTGTTGGTGCAAGAGCCCTCTGTTGCTTCTACGACTTGGGGGACGATATCGACACCCCATCCAACTTCTTCTGGTCTCTTGGCATCTCGAGCTAGTAGCGTAATTCAAGTTCCTGGTACAGACGGGTCTGCTGAGGTTGACGTTCTAGCCTCACAGATTGAGGTCGGTGGGTCCTCTTCAGGTCCGCCATCCCGGGCAGCTCCTCCAACTCCTGCCATGACACCTCAAGTGCTGGCGGACGTGGATGAGTACGTGAAATTCATCGTTGAGGCAGTGTACAAGATGCTGCAGAAGGGTGTATCGACAGTGATGAACGCCAATAGGAGTTTTACGATGGCAAAATCCATGGCGCTTCCCCACATTGGCCTGATACGTCTCCAACAGGGCCATGATCATATGGCTGAGATTCTGGAAGCCTCGGTGGCCGAGCTGGACCAGCTGCTTTCTGAGTTTCAATGTATCCAGCGAAATGATCTCTCCGCCCTGATAGACGCAGAAAAGGAAAAATTGATCGCTGAGGCTGAGTTCTCTTATCAAGCCACCGTGGGTGTCTGGAAACGCGAGGTGGCTAAAACTGAGGCTACGGTGGAGAGGATATCTCAATCCACGCAGGAGAAGGTGGAGTTGCGGGCTGCGTTGGACGCTAGTATAGCGGAGGTTGATGCCAAGATTCGCCTCCTTGAAGACCAGCGGGCCCAACTCTTATTAGATGCTGAGTGAGTCCAGGCTGAACATATAGCATCTAAGGAGGAGGAAGCAGCTTTCACGCGCCGGGCTCTTATCCTGGCTCAGCAGCGGCAACAGTTGGACGAGAAGTATGAGGATGACACTTCTCCTGAGGCCATAGAAACGATGCGTCAAGAAGTCGAACGCCGGGTCCTGGCGACCGTAGAGACTCGGCGGCAGACTTGAAGTGTCGGATTGAAGAGCTTTCGGCCAACCCCGGGGATGTTTAGGGATTGTAATATCTTCTTTTTGTGTAATTTGCAACTCTTGCTGGGGGTGTAATCCTTTATTTTTGAATAAAAAATACAGAGTTTTTTTGTGGTGTGTTCATTTTTGCTGTCATGAACTTGATGATTTTGTGTGGACCTATTATCTTTTGCGCACCTTAGTTTTTAGGTACAGATAATAAGTTCGAGAGAACTGACATGTTTGCTCAGAGATGATGTGGACGTGGCAAATATGGAATTCAAATGATAGAATCTCCCTACTCAGAGGTGTTATAGACGTGGTAGGAATGACTTTGGGGGAATATGCGGAACAACTCAGAGGTAATCTGGACGTGGAAGTTCTGCGATCAATGTACGACAATACAGGGGTTGTCTGTACGGGATGTTTACTCAGAGGTAATGTGGACGTGGTAAATAAGATGGGTAGCGTAGTCTTACGGAGCGTAAGATTCTGCTTTGCAGGGTGTAGGGGAACAACTCAGAGGTAATATGGACGTGGTTGTCCTTCTACTGGAAGATAGAACGCCATGGAACAGCTGGGTTCCAGAAGCGTAAGATTTTACGGAAGGTGTACATGGGCCCAGGTGATTGGGTCCACAGACTCCCTTGTTGGGTGGAAATAGAAGTGCAAGTCTGAAGGATGTTAAGAGTAGTACTTCTTTAGGAACTTATCGTTGATGGGCATCATGAACAAGTCCCCATTGGATTTGGCTAGACGGTAGGCACCGTTTGAGTATACCGTCTCTATGATGAAAGGCCCCTCCCACTTGGACTCGAACTTTCCTGGTGTCTAGTGAGTCAACACCATCGGCCTCCTGACTGCCAGAACCAGGTCGCCTACTTAAAAAGTCCTCTGCTTGACCTTCTTGTTAAAATCCTGTGATATACGGGCCTGATAGAGTTCGATGCACTGTTGAGCTAGGAGACATTTTTCGTCAAGTGCCTCCAATTCTCGCAGACGACGACGTTGATTGTCTTCTTCTGTGAGTTAATTTGTGATTGCTACACGGAGTGCGGGTATCTGGATCTCATGAGACAGTACCGCTTTCCTTCCGTAGACCAGGAAGAATGGTGTGTTGTCCATCGGGGTCCGTACCGTTGTGCGGTAGGCCCAAAGGCATTCGTCGAGCTTTTCGTCCCAGTCGCGTTTGTTGGATGACATGACTTTTTTAAGTAGCTTGACGATAGTCTTGTTAAACGCCTCGGCCAATCCGTTTGCTGCCGGATTGTAGGCGGTTGATGCCACATTTTGAATGTGATTCTTCTCACAGAATCTGCTGAAAACATGGCTGATGAACTGAGGACCGTTATCGTAGATAATCCTCCGAGGTACCCCAAAACGATAGATGACATGGTGCTTCATGAAGCTGATCACCCTAGAGCTCTTCACTTCCGCAAGTGGAACTGCTTCTGCCCATTTGGAGAAGTAGTCGGTGATGGCTAAGATGAAGCGGTGTCCCCTTGATGAACGAGGGGTGATTGGTCCTACAATATCCATGCCCCAGGCTTCAAAGGGCTAGGAGGCGACCGTAGGATGTAATGGTTCTGACGGTATATGGATGAAGTCAGCGTGAAGCTGGCACGTATAGCACTTTTTAGCATAGTCGACAGCATCGGCTGCCATGGTTGGCCAATAGTAGCCCATACATCGCAGTCGATCCTGCAACTTAGGGCCAGGTTGATGAGCCCCGTAGGTTCCATCATGAGCTTCTCGAAGGGCTTCGACTGCTTCTTCGTTGGACAAACATCGAAGGAGAAGTCCATCGTAGGAGCGTCGATATAGCATTTTAGTACCTGTATCGTAATAGAATCGAAGGGAGCACCTCCTGACTGAGACGGCTTCTTTCGGGTCCTCCGGGAGAATTTCGTAGACAGTAAAGTCGATGAACGGGAATCTCTAGTCTCGGATATTAACACCAGCACTTGTTGACATGGCATGGGCCATTTGTGAGCATAGGTTGTTCTTAGGACAAACCAAGTCTCGACCAACTACCGTGACGTAGTGTTGAGTCCCGAGGGGTGCTGCCAATGAGGCTGCGAGGCCAGCCAGAGCGTCAGCCTCCAGATTTTGTAAACGAGGTACATGTTCGATGAAGAATTTGGTGAAGGTTGAAATGATGTTCAATGCAACTTCATGGTAAGGAATCAGATCTTCATGACGAACTTCGTATTGCCCTCTGACCTGGTTAACGACGAGTTTTGAGTCACCGTAGGCTTCCAGATGGTCCACCCCCAGCTGTTGCGCCACCTGGAGTCCCATGATACGAGCGTTGTACTCGACAACGTTGTTGGAGCACGGCTTCGAAAGAAAGTAGGCACGCTGGATGACCAGCTGATCGGAGGAGAATAGGACTACCTCCACTCCTGCGATGATTTAGCCTTTGGGGCCTGTTCTTGAAGCGCCATCGAAAAACATCCGCCAGACGGATCTTTCTTCGGTGACGTTTGATTCTTGGACCTCATCCGGGATGTCTTCATAGAGTCTGGAGGACTCTGGGATGGGGTGTACAGCTAAAAAGTCGGCCAGAGCCTGACCCTTGACGACTTTTTATGGCACGAACAACATGTTGTATGGTGTTACCCGGATTGCCCATGTAGCTAGCCGGGAGTTTAATGATCCTGGCTTCGTCAACTCTGAGTGGATTTACTCGGGAGATGACATGAATTGTCTGGCCCGAGACATAATGGCGAGTCTTCTGGATGGCAAATACCAAAGCCAAACACTCTTTTTCAACGGGGTTGTACCGGTGTTCGGCCCCGATCAGTGTTCTACTGAGGTAGTAGATATCTTGTTCATAGCCTGTATCGCTGTTCTGAGCAAGCAGAGCGCGGAGGGAATGATCCATGGCACGGACGTAGAGGAGAAATGTTTTGTCGACGACGGGTGCCACCAGGACTGGCGGGCTCGTCAAGTAAGCCTTGATGTCGTCGAAAGCTTTTTGGCATTCCTCTATCCAGACGTAAGAGACTCCCTTCTTCATGAGCTGGGTGAAGGGTTGACATTTTTTGGAAAGGTTTACTATAAACCTCCGGATGTTTGCCAGACTCCCTTGCAGGCCTTGAAGTTCTCGGAGGTTCTTCGGAGGGTTCATGTCAAGGATGGCTTTGGTCTTCTCGGGATCGACATGAATGCCTTTCGCCGTGATAATGAAGCCCAAGAACTTTTTGCTAGAAACCCCAAGGAAGAATTTAGCGGGGTTCATCTTGAGTTGATGCGCTCGTATTAGATCGAAGACTGTCTTAAGGTCTTGTAGGTGATCTCCTTTGAGACGGCTCTTGACTGCAATGTCATCAACATAGCATTCGACTGTCTTGCGAAGATGCTGACGGAAGATGGTGCTCATAGCTTGTTGGTATGTTGCACCAGCATTCTTCAAGCCGAAGGGCATCACTGTGTAGCAGAATACCCCCTTCGGAGTCCTGAATGACGTGTGTTTTGCGTCATCGGGAAACATCTTGATCTGGTTGTAGCTCGAATACCCGTCCATGAAAGACATGCGTTCGAAGCCACATGTGTTGTCGATCATCACGTTGGTGATTGGAAGCGGGAATTCGTCCTTCGGGCAAGCAGTGTTGAGATCCCTGAAGTCGATACAGACTCGTATCTTTCCATTCTTCTTGGTGACAGGGACGACGTTGGCCACCCAGTCTGGGTGTTGTTCTTCACGAATGAATCCATTGGTCAGGAGTTTGTCTACTTCCTGATCGATAGCGTTCATGATGTCAGGACGAAAACGTCGCTGTTGTTGCTTTATAGGCTTGGCATCAGGTAAGATGTTAAGCCTATGCATTGCGATCTGGGGATCAAGTCCCGGCATATCTTTGTAGCTCCAGGCGAAGACATCGATATATTCTTTAGCCAGCTGGATTAAAGATTCT
This sequence comes from Iris pallida, assembly GCA_029216955.1. NCBI lineage: Eukaryota > Viridiplantae > Streptophyta > Magnoliopsida > Asparagales > Iridaceae > Iris > Iris pallida. The sequence goes on from JANAVB010021799.1 coordinate 3,316,214, forward strand.
CGATCTTCTTCTTTCAAGCTTTTGCTGATGAAGATGGGTTTAGAAGAAGATCCATCCCCAAGGTCGATCTGCTCGACTTCATCTTCGGTAGGGGGTTCGCGCAATTCAAAACGAGACTCCCACTGTTCTCCTAGGCGTTGAGTCCAGGGTTCTTCTTCGAAGAATTCCGGCGTTTGGTCTTCGCCTTCATCTTCTTGAGATTGTGCAGATGTCATGTTGGCTGATAGCACTTTCTTGAAGACTGATCCGATACTGGTATCAGAATCCTAAGTTGATGCTTCGAAAGAATGAGAATGTCCTGCTTCTTCTTCCTTCGAACTCTCTGGAGTTGACGGCGGCGTGACATAGCCCACCCCCCCGGTCGAATTCGATGATAGTAGTCCTGGGGCTTTCCTTTAGGTGTTGGAAGACGGAGAGGAAGACGTCGACCCTTGCCGTAGTTCAGGCCTTTGTTGCTTTTTAGGTCGTAACCCATCTTTTGGATGAGGTACTTTGCCTTGTCCGTGTACCGATAGACTTGTATTCTATCGGTATCTGGTTCTTGCTCGAGTGGCGGAAGGTCTTGATGACGCTCGACTTTGTCGAAGATGATGGATTCTTCGTCTCGATTCCGCGGTGGGACTAGAAAATAGACCCCTTGGGACGGGACTACTCGATTTACATGATGGATGGTCGTTATTTGTGTTTGTAACAACCGTAGAGCGTTATCTAATGTATACATGGCATTCCAATGTGGAAGACTAGAATAATTAAAAGACACTCTATTATTGATGAAATACGAGATTTTGTCCTGTGGAATTATATTGTCCAGAGAGGGTGCATCTACATCAGCAGATATATATTCCTCTAGCTCTTCATCTGTGAGTACTGGGATTGGATTGGGAGAGTCCGCCACAGTTTTGATCTTGGGGTCCGAGAGGGCTATGTGGGCCTTCTCCGACAGCTTGGATAAGGCAGATGATTGTGGCGGCTTGTCTTTAAGACGCACCTTCAGACGTGCCTCAACTGCGCCTTCGGTGATTGGTGCCTTCCCCTGTAGTTTTACCACAAGGGAGTCGATGCTTGAGGCAGCTTTCCCTTGAGTCATATCTTTAAGGGAGCTTCGTTGGGTGTTCTACTTGGAGCAGTTGGTGCCTTTCCAGGTAGCTTGATATTCATGGGAGGCAACGTCTGAGGTGGCTTCCTTTTGAGCCAAATTTTTAAAGGAGCGTCGGGAATCCTCTCTGGCTCCATGTTGGGCTCTGCTGCCGCTTCTGCTTCATCGTCAGCATCATTAGCTTCCTCCTCGTCAGGTGACTTGTACAAGTTGGAATCAGTGAAGTAGGCTTCAACCCCCTTGAAAGGGTCGATGTCCGCGAACTCCGTCCGGATGATGTCATTGGTGGACACATATTTCATACATTGGTGGAGTGTGGATGGTACCACCATGTACTCATGCAGCCACGGACGATCCAGTAGGAGGTTGTAGTTGACATCGGCGTCCACGACATAGAAAGTGACCTCATTTCTGAGGTTACAAATATGACACTTCAGCCGTATTTTACCCAGTGGCTCGCTTTTGCTAGCATTGAAGTCACTGATTGTTGTGCTGGAAGGCGCTAGTCGCTACATTGGGATCCCCAGTGTTGAGAGCAGCGTCTTCGGAATGATGCTGAGGGAAGATCCCGGATCGATCTGAATCCGCTTCACCTTGACGGAACCGATATACCCTGTATAATACAGCGGCCTATTGTGTCGGTTGTGCTTGAGCAGCATGTCTTGTTGGGTGAAGGTTATGTTAGGGATAACTTCATCCGCATAATGACAGTGCGCACATGGAGTATCCTCAGGCTGCTTGACCTGACTGATGAAGGACTCAGCATCCCTCAAGGCTTCACAGAGAGCTTCACGAGTGTCCTTGGAAAGGCAAAGAAGCTCAAACAGAGATAGGCGGGCAGAAGTACTGGCAAGTTGTGCCAGTATGTCGAAGTTGTTGGGCTTGGCTAGCCCCGAAGCATTCTTCTTTTGCAGAGGCTTGTCGAAATGGGCCTCTACATGCTTCTGCTTATTGGCTGCTGGAGGCTTGGACGGGCCCTCTTCCTGGACAGCAGGGACGGTGCAAGGAGGCACCACCTCGACGGCAGCTTCGTCAGGTTGGGCGTTCTGATACGAACACGTCTGTACAGGAAGTGCCTCTTCCGTGGAGGAAGAGACCATGCAGCAAGAGTTGATCTTTCTGCCTATGGTTTTGGAGGCAGAGCGTACCTGCGGTTGAGTAACCTCGGAGACGAGATCAGGGTGAACCCATAAGACCTCTCTCCGAGATGTGGTGAGTGGGACGAGTCCACTCACGTTGTCACGAGTAGGTGGTAGATTGACCACCTCCATTGTCTCCTTTGGGATGGGGACGACACCATCTTGTGTTGTGGTTGGGGGCAAGGTGCCAAATTGGAGTGACACCAGGTTGGCCGAAACCGTTTTCTCCTCGTAGTCGACGAAGATAACATCCGCATTGATTATGCGCTGGATGTAGTTTTTGAGGACGTAGCAGTCCTTAGTTGGATGTCCAATAAACCGATGGTAGTGACAGTACCTCAGATTATCCACTTTTTCAACCTCGTCGGGACGCTTCGGGTCCGGCAATTTGATCTTGTCATCCAGCTTCAGTATCTCAAAGAGTTGCAGGGTATCTTCATCGTTGAAAGAATAAACCTCCTTTGGCCTTGGTGCAAGTGGAGGCTTCTGGGTAGGTGTTGATGCACCTTTGGAGGCATTGACAGTCAACGCCTGTTTCTCCTTCGTCTCTCGTCCGGGGTTGTTGGCTGCAGGTCGTTTCCCCTTGTCCTCAAAGACAGGGAAACTAACTCCCAGAAGGCGAGCATTGGACGCCTTCTTTTCTGCTGCTTCGGCTTCGATGATCAAGGAACTCCAGTCGGGAGAAGGAGTGGAGTTGAGCCAGATTTTGACTGCAGGCAGCATGTTCATGCTGCAGAAGGAGAGGAGTGTGTGCTCTGGCATGCCCTGGGACAGTCTGAAGCAGGCCTGTCAGAAGCGTTCGATGAATACTCGAACTGTTTCCTTCTCCTTCTGGCGTATCTCTATGAGGGACGCCATTGTCATGTCCTTCCCACCGTCGTAGAAATGGTCGAGGAAGAGACACGTCAGATCGTCGAAGGAAGATATAGAGTTATCGGGGAGGCTGCAGTACCAATCGTACGCTACTCCTTTTAGTGTCCCGACAAATATGCTGGTAAGTAGTGCGTCCTTCTTCGGGAGATGTCCCGTTTGGGACTGGAAGTACGTCAGATAGCGACGCGGAGAGTCCTTCCCATCGTATGGCGTCAGAGTTTGTGGTTTATATTGAGGAGGATAAACCACTTTGTTCCATTCGAGGGGATAGGGTTAGGGGATCCCCATCTTCTGGCGCTCCTCTTGCCTGTTCTTGGACTCAAAGCGCTCGCGCAAGTCCCTGATCATCTCCACCACGTCTTCCGTAGAGCTGGAAGTCGGAGAAGGTGGTACAGCCTGGAGTTGAGCATTTGACGGCTCCGACGTCCGAGGTGCTTCGCGGCGATCCGTATCCAAGGATACCCGTTGAAGGGGTACACTCGATTATCCATTGGCCCCTGGGTCAGGACCGGTAGACGGTGCCCTGGCTAAAGCTGACCGTATCTCAAACACCACTTGAGTCAGTGTTTGCATGGAGACGGAGAGGGTTTTGAGTCCTCTCTCCAGGGTATCTATGCGTTGGACAAGGTCTGCTGGTGGCACATCCGGTTCGGTATCACCCCCAGTCATGTATACTGTCATGACACGGCTGGAGTCGAATGGATCAGTTGAGGCTTCGCTTTCGGGCTCGCTCTCTTGTAGGAGAGAAACTTCCCCTGGTGCTTCGTCTTGGTTATCCCAAGCTATGTTTTGGAGGACACCCTCGTCTTTGGGAGAAGTATCCGCGAGGGCCTGATTATCCCCCATTCTGTCTTGGAGGACTTCTTCGTCTTCGAGACGCAGATCCACAGGGGCTAGACCACCCCCAACTGTGTCCGGGAGGCTGACTTCGTCTCCAGGATGAAGATCCACCCCAGCTGTGCTCTGGAGGACATCTTCGTCTTCAGAAGGAGGATCAACAAGGGCCTGACTACCCCTAGTTTCCTCCAAGATCTTCTTCCTCCCCCGAGTGCCTTCAAACACTCCAGAAGATGGGACAATTGTCTTGGTTTTCCTCGGTTGGCTCTTAGACGAGGACGAGGAATTGCCAGTCGCCCTTCGGACTGAGAAGGAGTTAGAGATTACGTTGCATGAAGCAACCTTTAGTTTTGGCTCCTCTTTTATTGACACCTTCTTCCCGAGACGATGTCGGAGGGGTGTTGATGATTGTAACCGCTGGAACACCGACTGTCTTTGTGGAACAGCTGCCTTGTAACAATAGTTGATGGTGACTATAGCACAAGTGTGCCCTGTAAAGGGTACATTGTGCTTGTCAGTCGACTCTTCTGATCGGCGTTTGTGAGTGATCACGTTACGCAGATCGTTGGAGGAGAGTGCCACCTTCGTACCCCCATCAGGCGCATGGCAAGGCCAATTGCCGGGGTGTTCAAGTGAATGCTGCGCCCCCTGATCCAACACCAAACAGGTGCTCAGATCAGTAGTGGAGGAACAACATTTACAGTGACTTGAACGAACCTCAAACGCACAACCAGAGGAGGCGCGGGAGTTCAAGACCACAGGATTTGCCTTGCTCGACTCGGTTGCAAACGCAACAGATGCGCCCAAGTGAGACAAGGACTTTGAAGGTCGACTCATTCCCGGCGCAGAAGCACCCGAGTCGACCTTGTACAGCTTACCATCAGCAGCGTGCATGATTGTGAGCGCATACTTCTGGTTTGCTGTCGGCATAGCACGTTTGAGGCGCATGGCCCATGCTGCCTTGGACTTCTTCGTACTAGCCTACTGGGGCACATAGTACTCAGAGTCCAAATTCTCCTTGCCACTACAGAGAGTGAGTCGGTCAAAGACAGAGGCCTTCTGTGGCGCATCAAAGGTGATGCACGGGGCATTAGCTGCGCCCCTACTCCATCGACGCATCTTTCTAGTCTGAGAGGGAGATGGCTGGGGAATATGGTCAGCCGCATGTTTTCCCGAGAGATGCGCTACACCGGTGGGCGTATCTTGGTTGCTGAGGACGTCAACTGGAAGGAAAGGCTGTATTGGTGCATTCCCTTCGGTGGTGGTGCCAGAGGCGTCGACCTTGCACACCCAGACTTGGCGAGTCTTCTTCGGCTTCGACAGCCGCTTCAAAGGACTCGCACTGCCTTCAGAGATGAACTCCTCATACGTCTGTTGATTGAGGCGTACGACCAGCGTCTTGTGGGAGGAGCCCACCTTCTCGTCGTCGGATTGCAACACAGCTTTCCCGGTGGAGGAGAAAGAGGTCCCAGCAGAGTCGCCAGCTTGTTTGCCATTAAAATCTTTTGATGTAATTTTAATACAAACAGAACAATATTACAATGTAGGACTTAGACGTAGTCCTAGGAGTACACTTTTGTTTATTTGGGTCCCTTGTGCCGATGGAGCGAGTGGTAATGCGTTGACTCCGTTGACGATCTAACGACGATTCTCGATTCTCTGAAGATCTGGGTTGCTCTAGGTGCAGGAGCTTGCGGAGAAGAAGAAGACGTTGAGTGTCTGTATCTGCCTCTCTCTATATGTTGTTGGTGGTTGTACGATGTGCCTCTGTCTGTGTGTGTGTGTCAGAAGGAGATGATCCCTCTATTTATAGCTTTGTAGGCTGGCTGCTCATGCGCGCATGTAGGATGCGCCTGTACGCGGGAACGCCATGTGGTGGTTGCTGATGGAGGCGTATGGGCGATGCGCTCTGATTGAGGAGTTGAATCCTTCTTGTTGTTATCGTGGGCTGCGACAAAGCTGACACGTAGCAATAGAGAAGATCTTTCAGTTGCTGAGATCTTGGGTGATTAGCACCCCTTCATAGGCTGAATCAAGTCAAAGGATGCGTGTCGTAGGTCCATGGCTCGAAGATCTCAGATTTGTGGGGAGTGATCTGATAGGATGCGCCTGGGATTGGGTGCATGAGAAGGCTTTGGCTCGTAACCTTTAGGAGTCACGAACCAGTCGGGGTGCACGGCTTTTGAGGCGCATGCGGGGCTTCAGTAGTGACTTTACTTCTATCTTTAGGAATCAGAAAAAAGTTTGAGGCGTACGGCTTTTGAGGCGCATGCAGAGATTTAGGCGCATGGCTGCGGAGGCGCATGCGAGATAGTTGGACGGCCACGTGGCTTGTAACCGCCGGAGGGGAGTAATGATGATGCTGACATCGGCGACGCTTCATTTTCTAAAAAAGCTGTCAACTGTTCAGTCCTCGGGAAACGTGCTGCCAACTCTGTCAGACTTCAGCATTTAATGTTCTTTGATAGGTGATGGATTGTTGAGTGGACGCATCGATCGGCGTTCCACTAGGCGCATGGGGACGCATGGAGGTGCATCGTTATGAGGCGCTTGGAGCTGATAGGCGCGTCAGTATAATGCGCGGTCTGGCCGGCGCATCCGTTTTCCATGATACGTATTTATGGGCTCGATTGTTACATTCTTCGAGTGCTTTAAATATCCATTCTTGACTTGGCTTAATTCGAAGCATCAGGTTCATCACCATTAATGCAAATTTATTGCACGGGATTCGGAGAGCCAGCCACTTGGCGTATGGGTTTGATTTGCCCGACCTATAAATAGTGGCATGGAGAAGGTTTGCTTCTCGTTCTCTCACGTCCTCCCGAAATGAATTTTTTTGCTCGAGCATATTCTGTTGATAAGATGCTCCCGAGGGTGAAGATGCGACGTATTGTCTTCATTTGATGCACTTGAAGGTGACTGTTACATCCAAAAGTCAGAGTCGAGGGCTTCTGAGGCAGGCGGAAGGTGCCTGTTGCATCCAAAGATCGGGATGCTCGAGCCTCGTCTCCATTATGCTAGAAGAGCCGCAGATCTGAATTGAGGTGCTGCGGCTTTGGAGGCTCTTTCTTCTGTCAGAGTGGGTGTTGCCCACTCTGGTTGTGTTGAAAGCCTTCTTTTTCCGTGGATCAATTACGGAGAGCTCTTCCTCCAGCTAGATGGTTGATTGCCCACCCTTGTTTTGCTTAATAAATGCTTTATTAGTCGAAGCATTTGATGGCGCATATGCTGAGACTTTACGATGCGCCTGTGGGACGCTGAAGGGCGGCACATAACTGAGCTGCTGAAGGGATACACATAACTGAGCTGCTGAAGGGATGCACATAACTGAGCTGCTGAAGGGATGCACATAACTGAGCTGTTGAAAAGATGTGCCTGGCTGAGAGCGCATGGCGGAATGCGCCTGTTTGAGAGCGCATGGCGCGATGCGCCTGTTTGAGAGCGCATGGTGATTGCTGCGCCTAGCTGTAGACTTAGGATCTTTTCTTTGTAGAAATTCTCCTTTGTACAGCTCTTTTTAAGACATGTAACAGACTTTTATATAAAATAAAAATCTTCTTTTAATGTCTATGCTTTGCTGTGCCAAGTACTTCGTCTGAGCTCCCTGGCGCATGTGATGTTAGGCGCATAGAATTTCTGGTCCTAAAATTCTATGCTTATACAACCACCTATACAGATGATTCTGTCTCCACATGCTAAATTTGTAAGTAGTGGCGCGCCCGATGGTATGTTAACACTAAGATCGAGGCCTAGCGGTCTCATTAGAAATTTGTGTTCGACGGCAAAATCTCTCGATATAAAGCTGTGCGTGGCACCTGAATTAAACAGTACACGAGAAGGTTTCTTATTGAAATGGAGTATACCAGTCATGACGGTGTCAGATGCGAACGCTTCATCCTGGGTTATGGCGTAGACATAGCCCTGGGCATTAGGGCAACGGTCTTGGCCATTTTATGGCACGGTCTGTGGAACCTGAGGTGCTTGGCCTCGGTTTTGTTGCTGTTGCGGGGGACGTTAATTCGGCTAAGCTTCTGGGCAGTTCTTTTCGATGTGATCTGTTCGGCCGCACACGAAGGATGCTCCACTCTTCGATCAACATTTATTGATCATGTGCCCCTCCTTGCGCAGTAATTGCAGAACACTCGGTTCCTTCCCTGGTTGTCGCCTTTATTGCCGTGGTTTGGATGCTTATGCATATTGTTACCTTCCGTGTTGCCATGGCACTTGTGATTGTAGGTATGCACAATGCCTGTGGCAATTTGGGGGTATTGAGGCTCAAGGTGGAAGGCATGGTTGAGTGACTCACCCATGGTTTGATACTCGGGCACCATCATATGAACAGAAATAGAAGGCCTCAGGCCCACTTCAAATCTCTGTGCTTGACACACCACCGTCGGCAGGTAGATACCCGCAAATCGAGCCAACTTGTTGAACTCTGTAACATACTCGCGTACCGTCATGTTTTCCTGTTTCAACTACATGAACTTGCTCTCCTTCGCCTGGCGGATCACTGCTGGTAAGTACTCGACTTCGAAGGCCTTGCAGAACGTAGCCCAGGAGATCGGCGCAGTTGAGTCATCGCGACGGATCGCTTGCTTTTGTACCGCCTACCAGTTGTGCATATTCAAACGAAGGTGAAGTTGAGCACAAAAAACTTTTTTTGCCTCATCGATGTCGAGGAGGCCGAAGTTGTCTTCGATCTCGTCTAACCAGTCGATCGTGACGGAAGGGTTTTTGTGCCGGAGAAGGAAGTACGAAACGCCTTCTTGAAGTTGGTATAGTCGAAGGTGTTATTCTCTGGCGGCGCTAGCTGAGACGAAGGCTCCCCAGGTACGACTTCAATGGGTCGGATCACGGGTTTGATGGTACGGATTGTAGAGTTTTCGTTGATCACGACTGTTTACACCAACTGCCAAAGCGTGTCAAGTTTCCCTTGCTGCATCTTGAACTGCGCTTCGAACCGGGCTTCGAATTGAGCTTGTCGTCTCTCGGACTGCAGGCGTAGATTCTTGCTTTCATGTTGATAAGCTGCGGCCTGCCTTTGCTGCATTTTGAGTATATGCAGCATCCGCTCCATATGATTATCGGAAGGCCCGATTTCGGAAGGCATTCCTCCCACTGGGTTGACGGAAGGCTGGGCTTTGGAGCTACTCGAGCTGCTGGAAGCGCTCGCCTCGTCCTCTGCCTAACGTTCCGCAACTTTTGGAATAAAAAGCAACTCTCGTTAGTTTCAGAAAATATCCTAGGTACACTGTATGGAACAACTCATCTCATCGACACGAGAACAACGGTTCGAGACTAGAGACTCGAGACTGGAGGCCAAGGACGTAAAGCTGTGCTCTGATACCATTACGTCACGTCCTGATTCTGTAGAATCGATAGTCGTCCTCCGGGCGTGATGTTGTGCAAACCTAGGTTACGATCGCACAAGGTATAGTTATAAGGTAATCCTAAACAAAACATCTAAGAGAAAGAGCGCAGACAAATTGAACAACACATTGAGACAGAGAAAATTTTCTTTTTATTGATAATAGATATTATTTACAGACTCTATTTACAATTATGTCGTACGGGTTTTACAACATGACTCGATTACAAAAGTTGTGCCGATGAGATAACCGTTCCATACGTACATCCCTCAATTACAAACAAAAGTACTCCGGCCACCTAGAATAGAGGGAAGCCGAGACATGTTCATTGACATGCAAAGAGTCTTCAAAAGTTGAACGGCGAGGATCTTCGACACGCGGTCAAAGCTGCAAAACACGAACGTCGCCTGGTTAGTTGGCGTGTTCCTCCTAGTTTGTAGCACCTGCAAAGAGCGAGGGTCAATACGATCACATGTACTGGCGAGTGGCTAGTTAAATCCAAGCTCTGTATTTGGTTCAAGCAGTTTTATAAAACATGTTAGCTATTTGGTGATCTTTCTAATCGTCCTGATCAATTTGCATGTTAACATGTTTTGAGGCAAGCATGTGAAATTTTATACATTGAGCAGTTAACCAAGTTTATCCCCTGTCACGTGCATTAGTTCAAGCAATAAAATGGTGTGAAGGTCACTGGCAATGTCAAGCCATCACGGACTATAGATGGGTTAAACGACGACCCTTTCGCGGCGGGTAGCGAGCCCTATGCAAAAGTTTCCGAATCACCTGCGCCGATTCATTGTTGGCGGTTGCTATAACTCGTTCCTCCCAGACGACATGGTTCCTTGGCCTAGGCAACCGTTCGAGGAAACTACACCTTGTGCACAAGTTATCCAATGACCATTTTTGTTTTGCAGATTATGAAATAATTGTCTTTTTTCTAGAATCTTATCTTTTCTTTTTTTGAAGTCTTATATTATTAGAGTAAATTACTCTAAATTGATATAGTTATCTCAAGTTGTCTTTAGCAAGTGTTTCGTGAATAATCGTACCATAATTCATTGATTCTACATTATGGCGACAAGCATTGCCTTTGTATTGCATTTTTGCCTTTGTATTCACTGGTTGGCTGCGCTTAGACGTTTTCTATGCGATCACCTGCAATCGCATAAGCAACTGATTAGAACACTGTATTATTCAAGGAGTTCGATACGAATGCGAAGTTTGAAAACGTAAGCCAGGAAAATTATCAAAAACATTCACGAAAACACATTCACGAAAACCAAAGCCAAAGTCAAAGCAAGTTCGACATAAAAAATAGAGCAACGTGAGGTCTTTTCCGACTCAGCCGCAGAGCCAATCCTAGAGGCGCAACCTGCTGAATTTGGGACTTGATTCCGAAGAAGCCTTTCCATAACAAGAAAATGATCTTAATTCAATTGTTCCCGTTTGACCGATTCCACCGATCCTGATCTATCGGTTTCGACTGAATCGGTAGCGACATTATTCCTTTCTCGCACACCCTGTGGACGAAAACGGGGCACGATGTAGGGACAGGGCACTACAATATCAATAGCGAACCAAGTGCACTAAAGTTGATCAGACCGTAATAAACGGATCTAGAATAGATAAATATATTAGAGTCGATCCCCAATAACATATATGTCATGAACAAGCTAGATGAAATATTAATCTTGCAAAATACTAGGCTATAATAGCAGCATGAGTCAATATAGGACAAAAATATAAATATAGAGGATATGATGATAATATCAACTAAATATACATAAAATTCTGGAGAAGCAATCATCATCTATCCATCTATTCTATAATGACTGCTCGACAAATACCTGGAGAGATCACCAAGTCCTCAGAAGGGACGTAGCAAGATACATAATATACATGCCGAATGTACAGTAAATAAACATGCAAGATAGACAAAAAAATAATGCAAAGAATTAATACAGCTAAGATAGTGGCATGCCATAGAGAATCGTGGTACTAGATGTGGCTAACAAGTAAATCGTATAAACGCAGTCTTATGTGATGCTAACAGTCCTATAGAGAGTAGTCATATGTGGTGCTCCCAAACTATAGTAAGTCTCTATCATAGCCTTGTGTGGGACTCCCGAGTCAAGAGTGGTCAAGTAGCCAATCATAGTATCAATCTCCTCGTCTAAGAGGATACAAAGTCAAGTCAAACTCATGTCAAGTCAATCTCATATCCAAGTAACACAAAGACATAATCAAGTCAAGTCGAGCGCACAAGAGTAGGAAAATAAGTATGGTGTAGCATGGATCAAGTACGTGACAAGAGAAAGAGACAAGTAACATATATGGGTACAAGTAAAAAAATATCATAAAACATGTAGAAGACACATATGATAGAGTAAGCGAGAAACATACATGAATAGTAACGAGTGAAAATAAACATGCATAAATATTGTACAAGTTGGCAAGATATATTTGCTTGTTTTCGAAGGTGATGTAGTCACAATCCCTCGACAATGCAATCAAATTTAATTGCTATCCAATCATGCCATCAACCACGTACCCCATCGTACCAAATTTAACATAAGTTAGATTTATGAATTATACGAATAACTAATGATTCTAAATAATTAATTTTCCTAAGAAGGTTATTAATAATTCTGAATAAAATTAATTTAGGCTATATTTTTCTATGTTAAGTCCTGATTTGTAGATTAACTATGAATTTAAAGCCATTAGATTCAAGTTTGCAAATATAAGATTCGTGGCACGCAAATCGAGCATTCTGTTGACCAAAAAGTCAACCAGCACAAACTTAAATTTGAGTGCACAACCATGTAGATTTCAGCATTATAAGAACACTGGAATCGACGGTTCACATAAATCTCAAATCGGTTATGAGATATTTAATTTACAAGTTACAGATTATAGTTTTGGTGGATCCCTAATTGTCTACAACTTTTATCATTTAAACAAAATAATAATAAAAACTAATTAATGTTTAAAATAAATATATCTTATAGATCTCAGTTTCAGCTTGCCAAAACATTAAACGGATAGCAAAAACGAGTTTGGGATCTCCCAAAATCTCAAAAATAGCGAGACGTGGTCGTATTTCGGAAGATTGATGCTAAAACAAATTTACAGGAAAAAAAAGTATATTATGAAAGCTTACCTCGATACGGTTCTACAAAAAAAAAATTGAGTCGAATTGCGGAATCCGAAATTACGAGATATGGCACTTCCAAATCGATGTAGTTGCTGAAAAACATGACTATTTTTTGACGAATTTTGGGGTTATTTTGGACTAAAAGTAGAGACATGTTTTGACTGATCGGAAGAAAAAGTGAAAGAATTTTCTATGTATTTATTTCAGATTTTATGTGCTTAGATTTAGGGTTAATATGGGTTGGTTATTAATGATATGATATGGATGAAGTTGTTATCCTAGTAGATTTATGATTATAATTAGTTTAAAATGTAGTTTAGATTTATCTAAATCATCTATAATCTTATTTAGAATTACCATAGATAAGAGCATATAATCCATACATGTATATTATTTGAACAATGCATATATAGTTTTATATATACAAGCTGTATCTATAAATACTAAATTAATATCTATCCTACATTAAATACAGGGTTATTTACATTGACACGCACTATGTTTTGTGTTTACTAAGCAGACCTCCCCTAGTTTAAAAATAAATACATTAACACCACTTGCCCTTTTCAGCATGGTCTTATTCTCATATTCAAGGTGAATCGTTAGAGTTTCTCCCTAGTAATCTTAATTAAACAATTTGATCAAATACATAATTTACCCTACTACCAAATAACCTTCTACACTGACATTTTCCACTTTTACCAAATAACTGGCCGACAGAAATTGAATCAATTCATACATGACTCATCTTCAGGTCTAGATATCATCAATGATAATGAAAATTGTATATGGGACAAAATTTTAATGACTAAGGGTAGACTAAAAGCTTGGTTTAATTTTACTTATGCTTTTCAAAAAGTAGAAGAAGCAGATATCCCAATTCGTAATATTACTCTTGTCAAAATCTAGGATCTGAACTATCTTCGTCAATAGCTAACCCTTATCTTTTTTGGATTAAGCATGGTTTGCTAGTAGTACATTTTTACTGTATAGTATTTACTATGGAACAATTAATTAAAAATTTTGTGCTCTATTATTCACAATCAAAATGATTTTGTATTTAACTTGTGTAAGAAAAAATCAGTTGGGTATTCCTAAGCCCTACTTTTCTTCAATGTGTACAGAATATAAGACTAGATCACCCTCACCTCAATTGACTTGGAGACTGACTTGAAGGTCTTATAATGACCAACCATTTGGGTCCCCATCTGATCTGAATTGATTTTTGGATGTAATGGGTCTTCTAATGTTGCACTAGTCTAGTCTTCTTGTAAGGAAGCTATGTGTAATGTTTCCCTCTTCCACAAACTTGACAGACTCTAGATGTGTAATGTTGCACTATAGTCTAGTCTAGTATTCTTGTAAGGAGACTGACTTGAAGGTCTTCTAAGGAAAGCCAATTGGAATCCCATCTGAAATGGTTTTTGGATGTGATGGATCTTCTAATGATGCCAATTGGGTCATCTTTAATGTGAACTCTGCTGCAGCAATTGTAGTTTCGGGATGTGATGGTCTTGTAAGGAATTAAGCTGTGTAATGTTTCCCTCTTCCACAAATCTGAATGACAACACTAACATGACTAAGGTTTGATATATATCTTAGGGATGTGAAGGTCTTCTATTGATGCCAAATGGCCAAAATCAACATTGATTTGGAGATTTGAAAGTCTTGTGACGAAGCCTTTGTAAATTGTAATGCCCCGTCTACACTTCTATAAATGTAAGGTAAATGAAGAATAATCAAATATCCTTACCTGCATATATCTATGTGCTCCTTAATTGGAGTATAATCAGATATAAGTCATTTTGGGATGTGATTGTCTTGTAAGAAAGATATGTGTAACGTTTCCCTCTTCCACAAATCTAACAGACTAGATGGAACACTAACTGTTTGGTAACTTAGATTTGTTCCTGGATTTTACATGTCCATTAGATTTGGACTGAAACCAGTTTTTGGTTAGATTTTGGAAGTAGGATTGTAAGGATGAAAATCCACATCTTATCCCCTTGTAAGGAACCTCCTCCACTTCCTCATTGAGGATGTGGCCGGTATTATGTGGATTTGTCTTTTTTTTCTTTCTTCCTTCTATTATTCTATCAAATATTCATTTAACACTAATTAACAATTAAACTAACTAATAACTAAATCAACAATTAGTTAACATTTAATTTAAATATATTTTTAATTAGTGTTAGTTATTAGTATAATGACTAAAATTTATTTATATTAATTTTTATCTATAGATTTAGACTTATGTTGCATGACCACGAATATGACACGATACAGTAAATAAGTAAATAAGGACAAGATGGACATGACATATATTTTTCTGTCCATGGAGTGTCCTATACGATTAATTAAATTTTTTGTACGTGTCAGATAATTAGACAAGTCCATAATTTTGGTGAGTCTGTATTTCCTAGATTTGGACAGAGTTTGTTTGGATTAATATAATATTTAGTAATTAATTAGTAAATAAGATAACTAATTACTGTTTGAGATAATATTTTATTATAATTAAAAATTAACCAAAATTTTAGTTAATTGTAACTACTATTTTTTTATTTTTTATCCTAACCAAACATATTTGTCCCCTGCTAGAGGACAAGAAAGTGCATGGATTTCCATATGAATTTCATCTTTGAGAGCAAAAGTCTAATTCTTTTCCCATCTACGGTTTACCAAACATGTCAACATGACCAAGGTCATCATAGGTATACAGGTCTGTAGTTGTTGCTAGAAGCTTGCAAATATATGTACGTTGTTTCGACTATTCCTTCTAGTTTTTCGATTAAAGGACGGCGTCTGTCGCACCATGTAATTGCTGTTTCGAACATTCTTTCTAGTATAGACCACTTGTGACAAATTAAATATCGTTATATGAAATATTTAAAATTTGAGTAATCTGACTAAAGTTGACTTGATAAAAAATTTTAGTGGGTTGAATAATGGAAAAAACTATATCGTTGAATGCTAAGGTTATTGTTGAATGTGCAGTACTATATCCATAGTGTAAAAAGTATTTTGTATACAAATCTTTCTCACTACCACAGTGAATTGTAAAAAAGATAAAAATATAAAAAAATTTAGCACGGAATATGTTACATATATCATGAGCTAGAACTGTGATATCAAAATGAATGGTGTAATTATTCATCACCTTTTCTTTTTCATAATGGTGAATAATTGAGACACATTTTAAAGGAAATTGATAGTTTTGAAAGGAATCTTCTGCGAACATGACAAGATCAGATGGAACACGGCATTGACTAGGGAAACACACTAGTTGCTTGGTTGGTTTTGCTTCTGCTTTTCAAAAAAGCATCCTCCTATGCTTATCGTACTTCTATAGAAGTCCATAAGTTTTTTTTTTTTTGAAATCTCACGCGCACACGGTTGGGGGCTCGAACCTGCCGGCCCCTCCGGGTATCCGCTCTACTACCACTATAGAAGTCCATAAGTTGTTCTGCCTCCTATGCCACTCTATAAATGAAAGGGAAATGGGTAGTGAGAGTATAATCAATCAGATATTTACATACTATACGGTACCTGCGCTCAGCTGCAATGTGCTCCCCCTCCTTCCTTTTGTGTCCTAAAGCATCGTCTTCTTCTACCATTCTAATTCTACTGCTTCTTCTTTTCTTCTTCATCATGCCACACCACCACCACCACCATCTCCATGTCATGTCTGCCCCAGCTATACTACCAGCAAAACACAACAATGTAACCGACCGATCTTCTCTCCTCGTCTTCAAGTCCAAGATCCATGGACTCTTTCCTATCTGGAATGACACCCTTCCTTTTTGCCATTGGCCAGGTGTCGTTTGTGGCCGTAGGCATCCAGAGAGAGTCGTCTCATTGCTCCTGACGTCCTTCGACCTAGTCGGAACCATACCACCTCACCTAGCCAATCTTACCTTCCTTAGGACGATCGACTTCTCCTCCAATAACTTCCATGGGCCGATCCCCCAACAATTGTTTCATCTCTCTCGTCTGCAATATCTTGACCTTAGCAATAATTCGCTCAACGGGATAGTTCCGTCGGAAATCAGTCATTGTCTTGGCCTCCAGATGATAGATATGTCTTACAACATGCTTGGAGGATATATCCCTACTGAGTTTGGTTCTCTTCCCTCCCTCTATCATCTCAATCTAATGAACAATAGTATTAGTGGGCAAATACCGACTTCTCTGGCCAACGTGTCATCTCTTAGTATTCTAGCACTGTCAGGCAATCCACTTTCAGGAGGAATTCCACTATCCCTAGGTAAAATCTCTGGACTGAAATTTCTCGGATTGATTGATAACAATCTGGAGGGATCCATCCCGCCTTCGTTATGGAACCTCTCCTCTCTTGAATATCTTTATTTCGGCTACAACCAGCTGAAAGGCTCACTTCCAGAAGATTTAGGCCAGACACTTCCACACCTTAAGGGTCTAGATGCCAACACTAACAAAATGCATGGCTCCATACCTATCTCTTTGTCGAATGCTTCGCAACTTAGTAATATTCAGCTCTACCAAAACAATTTCAGTGGAAGAATTCCTCCAAACCTGGGGAGCTTACGAAATTTACGCACCTTGATTCTGTCTGATAATCAGCTGGAAGCTAGAAAGCCACTTGATTGGACCTTCCTTACTTCTCTAAGCAATTGTACCAACTTAGAGGTGCTGCATCTAAACCAAAACAACATTGGAGGCATGTTACCAAAATCAATTGCAAACATTTCTGCCACTCTAAAATGGCTGGCAATGGGAGAGAACTCCATAAAAGGAAGCATCCCTCCAAAGATTGGAAACCTTGTCAGCCTAACGATGCTTGATTTCGGCGCAAACTCTCTTTCAGGTCGTATTCCTACCTCCATCGGGTTGCTTAAGAACTTACATGCATTATACTTGACATTGAACAATTTTTCTGGAGAAATCCCGTCGACTATGGGCAACTTATCGCAATTAAACCGACTTTATCTAGACTTCAATTGCTTTAGCGGAAGTATCCCAGCCAATCTTGGAAAATGCAAGTCTTTGGAATTACTGACCCTTCAACACAATAAGTTGACTGGCACGATACCTAAAGAAGTTTTCAATATCTCTAGCCTCACTCAGTGGCTTTCATTTGAAGAAAATCAGTTAACAGGCACGATACCTCCAGAAATAGGGAGCATGGTAAATATAGGAGAGATATGGTTGTCTGGGAACAAATTGTCAGAAAAAATACCCAATAGTCTTGGCAAATGCCAGGTTCTACAAATCCTTCGTCTTGATAGAAACTTCTTTGAAGGAAGTATTCCGGCATCATTAAGTGCGTTAAGAGGCCTTGAAGAGGTCGATCTTTCACAAAATAATTTGTCCGGACAAATACCAACTTTCCTAGGCGACTTTTCTGTCCTACATTATCTGAACCTATCTTTCAACAATTTTGAGGGTGAAGCACCAAGAGATGGGGTTTTTGCAAATATGAGTGCAATTTCAGTCCTAGGAAATGATAAGCTCTGTGGAGGGAACCCGATGTTGCATCTGCCAAATTGCCTTTTTTTGGATCCTAGTAAGAAACACAAATCTCATAATCGTGCAGTGATCATTTCAGTTTCTGTTGTATTTTTGTGCTTGCTATTCCTTTTTGTTGCTTCCCGTCGTTGGATATGCCAAAGATCAACGAGACCTATAGAGAACTATACCATCAAGGAGCAACATATAAGTATCTCATATTCTAAACTTGTCAAAGCAACAAATGGATTTTCTAAAGAAAACTTAATTGGTTTCGGTAATTTCGGTTCTGTATATCGAGGAACACTAGACGATCATGAGAATGGTGCTAAAGTTATTGCAGTGAAAGTATTTAACCTTCAACAACTGGGAGCTTTGAAGAGCTTTGTAGCTGAGTGTGACGCTTTTAGAAATATTCGACACCGGAACCTTATCAAGGTACTGAGTGCATGTTCAAGTGTGGATTTCAAAGGCAACGACTTCAAGGCATTGGTTTTCGAGTTCAAGCGCAATGGCAGTTTAGAAAGTTGGTTGCATCCAGAAAAAAATAAACCTTTGGGACTGAAGACATTGAAGCTTACGAAGCGGATAAATATAGCGATCGATGTGGTATCTGCATTCACTACCAAATTACAGTACTTTAGCGACGGCCATTTAGCGACGAAAATTTTCCGTCGCTATTACCGTCGGATCACCGACGGATTTGTGACGGACTACCGACGAAAAGCAGTGGACAATTTTTTTTATTTTTTTATGTCCATATCCGTCGCTACGCCGTCGATAGGTCGTCGGCCAAGTAGCGACGGTTTTATATCCGTCGCTAGAACGTCGCATATTTTGGCGGCAAAAGCCTAAAATATTGGCGCGAGATTTGACTGACGACTTAGCGACGGAATAATCCGTCGCTACTCTGGCGCGAGATTTACTGACTACTTAGCGACGGAATAATCCGTCGCTACTCCGTCGCTAAATTTACGTTCCAGACTTAAATTGAAACGACGGGGGGAACTTTTTCATTCCCCCCAAATTTCACTCTCTTTCCTCTCTCTCTCTCTCTCTCCCGCGGTGATCGATCGGCGACCCCCTCTCCTCTCTCTCCGCGGCGGTGATCGGCGACCCCCTCTCCTCTCTCTCTCCCAAAGGTAATCCCCTCTCCCTCTCCCTCTCTCTCTCTCTCTATCTTTCTCTCTCTCTCTCTCTCGCATGCGCGCGCGGTGGTCGTGGGTGCAGCGGGCCGGGGGCGTCGGGGGCTGTGGGGGCGGCGTCGACTGCGGGGGGCGGCGGTGGCGGCGGTGGCGGGGGGTGTGGACGGGGCGGTGGAAGGGGGCGGGAAGCGTTGGAGGGATGGGGGCGCGCGGGGGCTGGCCGCAGGGTACGGGGGGTTGCGGAGGGGGGCTGGCCGTGCGCGGGGGGCGGGGGGGCGGGGGGTGTGGAGGGGGCGGTGGGATCGAGGGGACGGGCAGCGTTGGGGGGGGACGATGGGGGCGGGGGCTGGCCGCGGGGTACGGGGGGGGTATGTGTGGAGGGGGGCTGGCCGCGGGGGGTGGAGGGTGTGGAGGGGCGACGATGGGAGGGGGCGGGGGGTGTGGAGGGGGCGGTGGGAGGGGGCGGGCAGCTGCCTCCGTCACTGCCTCTCTCCTGGCTAGCGACGTCATTTAGCGACGGCGACCAATAACGTCGCTATTTATTGAAAATAGCGACGTCATAAAAATAACGTTGCAAAACGTCGCTGGCTAGCGACGTTCTGCGACAGGCATAAATATTCGTCGCTGATGAGCGACGAATAGCGACGTATTATTAAATCACGTCGCCATGTGGGAAACTTCCTATTTGGACACATCAAGTGTTTGATTTATTGTTGGAATGAATATTTTGTATATTTATTCTCAGATTTTAGATGTGTTCTTGAGAGTATCTCATGGTATCATATTGCCTATATATATATACCATTGCAGCTGCAGCAGAAGCATGCAGCAGCGCAGAAGCAGTATAATGCAGCAGCAGCAGCAGTTAAATGCAGCGGGGGGAGGGGGCCGGGCATTGTTGGGGTGGCTTACTGCATCCATATTGCACCTGCCCAGCTCATCATCCCTTGTTGTGCAGTCAGATGATACCCCTACTACTATTTTGTCCTGCATACTATAGTTATATGTTCAGTCACAGTTTATAACTAGTGTTCTTTCCATAGCAGTAGCAGACCCATTCGTTTGAGTACAGTCCAATATTGGTCCTTATCACTTGGGTATGTGATAGACCTTAGACTTCATTTTTCCTTTTTAAATGAATTGTCTACACAAATAAG
>JANAVB010021799.1:3596005-3616005 GCA_029216955.1 Iris pallida
TTTATCTTCGACATCTGTTGCACCTCGTGCAACATTTTATTTCCGACATTCAAAGTCAATGCTCAAATCCGTTCAACACATTCGATATTGACTTATCTCTTTCATCGTAACGTTTATTCGAAATCGATATGTGAATCCGTTCGACACATTCAATATCAACTTTCATTTTTCTTTTCAACGCATCATTTACAATCAACGCGTGGCAATTGCTGCAGCAACATTCCACGACTATCATTGTATCGATGCAACCAACATTTCTCATATCGATCGTTGCAACCAACGAATATCTCAAATTAAATCAAGACGTGTTGCATCTGTAGCAACAATTCATTGAATTCATATCTCGCAACTTATTGCACTTGCAGCAACAAACCTTCTACATCTTTTCCAATGAACACCATGTAATTTCCAAACAACACGCGGCAAAATTACATGATTTGTATTAGACTTATTGTATAGAACATCCAGTGTGGCATCGAGTAGAGTCAAGAGTGATTTCGATTGGTGGTGGGCAACTTTTTGAACTGAAATGAAGCAAGCGTCCAGAGAAAATTGAGCCTAGAGCTCTGATACCAATTTGTCACGCCCCGATCCGGAATCACCCGAATCTTCGTCCTCGCATGGGGCGTGATACCGCACGAGCCTGGAGTTGCGCTCGTGCAAGGCAAGATGACAAGTTCTCAAATGGTTATCTTTTAGTTTGATATTCACAACGAAAGAAAAACAGAGTATACGAAACAAATCTCTCTATTGATATTCGAAATCAGACAAAGGCTTTCGATAGCCCAACGAAATTTGCCAGATTGGCTACAACACTCAGGTTCTCCCTTGCCCGCAAAGGATTTTACCGTTCCATACATCATGCCTTCTATATCTCGGCCGCATCAATCCTGTCGCGAGTCCGAGCGTCAATGCGATCGCACGCTTCAATACGCTTCGGCATTCCAAGCCTTAACGCGTTCAAGCGAAGCTCCGCCGTGAGCAGACCAATCCCTGAACCTGCTAGCAAACTAGTGGGGGATTAGTACTTTCGTCCTCGCTGTACTGATCAAAAACCTACTTAACAAACCGACATTTAGTATTGTATTGATTCATGCAAACATACAGTTTAGTTCTCTTTCTATGTTCTCCTTAGGATGAGTTCATGGCATATTCGAAGACTGTAAAGCATGGCAAGCATGTTATTCAATTCGCATAAGTAAACAGGCAAGCAATCTCGTGTTTGATTCGTGGCACAACTTAGCAATATCGACGCACTCGCCCTTGCACCGACGCAAGGTGAATACGCCTATCTGTTTTCCCTGTCATGTTATAAGTGCCCTCTATTCGGATCTATCCATGCAGGATACGTATACCTTGCAGTTCCAAACCCGTCGCCCTTAACTATATGAAGGTCACTAGCTTTTCGGCTAGCTAGAATAGACTTATATTTATCGAAATTGAAACATAAGACGATGTTAACTCTGTGCGGTTGCTAATCAACATCAGAGGCCATCGAAATAATCGCAGCAAGTGGCTTATCACATTCACCAGAAGGTCGCTACCCTTCTAAATGAAGTGCACCAACAATACCGTAAACGAATCCCTCCTAGGCCGAACGGTCCCAGCGCCCTGGCGCACCGCGTTCGAGGGAATACCCATGCACGGGCTTTTATATCTTTAAGTCCATTTGACCATGCAACGAATCTTATATTTCATACAACCAAGCAAGTTCGCTTATCTCTTTCAATTGGCACAACGCCCGAATGTTCTCATCGAACGCCCGAAGGCCCGAACATTTCGAAGGGCACCATGCCGCATTATCGTCTCATATTTCTTTCGTTAACTTTCTATGTTCTTACGTTTCATACTTCGTTTCAATGTTTCAATGACATCATGCCTCAACTCAATGCTCGTCAACCGAACGACCCGAAGGTCTCGAACACCTTTCGAGGCATTATGTCATATCCGACAGTTCCGCCACATTCATGCCACAACTGTATTCTCTCACAACGAAGCCATATTTATTATCTCGTGCACATAGGAACGTTTCGACACATTTATCATCTATCCTTCGCGTCGTGCACTTGCTGCACGCGTCGAAGCCGTATTTCCATACTTTAGTGTTCAATGTCCGTAGCTTGCGTGCTAGGGCACTCGCATATTGTCTTTCAATGTTCTAGCCGTTCTAACGCGTGCGCGAAGGCACGGTATGGTTCGTGCACTAAGGCACTCGCCGAGTTCAGTTATCCCATGTTCATGCGGCTTACGCACCGAGGCGCTCGCCTTTACGATATCCAATGTTCCATAGCGACTTGTACGTCTGCCGTACGATTCATTTCAATTGTTCTAGCTAGTGTTCGACACGCACTACGTTTAACTCTCTATCGAGCCACGCCCGTGGCATTGATAGGTTAACTCAGCATTCAATGATATGTGTTTTACTTAAGCATGACGGAGTAGGAAAGAGAGTTAATGTCCCCCCACCTTGAATCAATGTGCCCTATCGTTTCGCCGAGCCGTTGCGGCTTGATTTCATAACTTTATCGCACGGGCAACTCTCCTGACTTAGCCATTCGAGCACTTCGTGCTTCATTGAGTTATACGTCCGATTTGGGCTTACCGTGCCAACGTCTCAGTCCGTCGTAAGGCGACGATTTGCTTTCGCGGACCCCTTACTGAATAAGGCAAAAGATCGACCTCTAATATTTCAGCATAAATGTATAGCCTGCACAGGAAACCAACTAAAATCAATACTTGTATCGATTCGAACTTGCGCCTTGGTCGATTCGATTTCTTAGAATCTTCGAGCCGACTCAACGCACTTATCCTTCGAGGCAACGCGGCGCTTCGTATCGATTCACTCGATGCATTCTTTGGGACAAAGCAACTCTTCACATCGACTTAGTTCGATGCATTGTGTCATAACCCAAAATTTTATACATATAATTATAAATATTTTATTTAAAATATTCAAGTTTTCTTTTTTTTCAAAATCATTTGTAATAACTACATGAAGTATTATTTTATATTTGCATTTGAAACCTTTTACAATTTATGTAATTTCAAATAGCATGGACACCTAGCCATGCTAGGTGTCTCCATGCATGTACTCAAAGGGGACATGTGTCTCCATATTGCTTTTATTTATTTTGTTAAAAAAAAGAAAAAAAAAGAAAAAGAAAAAGGAAAAGAAGAATATAATAGAGAGAGAGAGGGAGCACCCCTCAACCGAGCCACTCCCCCTCTCCCTCTCGGCACTCCCTCTCTCCCTCTCGGTCTCCTCCTCCCATCTTCATCTCTCTCTCTCTCTCCATCTCTCCTCTCCATCTCTCTCCAGCCGGCTGAGCCGCGCGCCCGCCACCACGGAGGCCACCACCGCCACTCCACTGCAGCCGACCGGCCGGCCACACCGCTGGCCACCCGCGCCCGTCGCCGGCGTCACCCCCGGCCGTCCACGTCGCCGACCACCCCCCTCTCATCTCCAACTCCATCACCACCATCTCTAACATCATCTTCATTTCCATTATCAAAATCAAACCCTAACCCCCTTTTTCTTCAAAAAGGAAATGGAAGAAGAAGAAGAAGAAGAAGAAGAAGAAGAAGAAGGAGATGTTTGAAGAAGAAGGACATCCAAGTCCCAAAGCCCTAATCCCCCAAATCAATTTCCTCAAGGCAAGTCCTCATTCCTTCTCATATTTGGTTCAATTCAATAATGATTTCTTGTTTGACACTAGGAATTTATATTCTGATTTTGGTTATTAAAATTAAAAAGTAATTGACATGGAACATAGAATATATGGACATGAATCTAGGAGTCGATTCATATAGAAATATATGGGTGTCAGTATTAATTTCTAATGAATTTATATTCTGAATTTTGTATATGTTAATAATCTTTCTATCAAATTGTATGTTTACATTTTTAGCTCATCAAACTCCTAATTCATATGTAAATTAAGGTTGTTGATATCACCTATTCATAAACTTGAAATACTTGGTCTAGTTTAAATGAAGTTATATAGGTATTTATGTTTTATATGTGTTTTCTCGACACGTACGATTCTGTCCATAATTATTTTATACCAATGTTTGAGGCATTTTACCGCTACCTAGTCAAAACTAGTATATTTTGGACACCGGACATATAGGAGGCATAGGTATCAAGTTTTAGGCTTGTCATAGACTTTAAATCTCTTGGGTAACCTTGATTAAGGCCGAATACATGTTCACGTATCATGTTAATTTGGGAATTGATCAAACACGTATGGGTTTTCATTTCCTTGTTCTAATTAGTATGTGTTGCACATTCTATAAATGTCAGCATCACAAGTGCACCTTACACTTACACGCATGATTATGAAGAACTTTTAAGTCACAAAATTGTTTAATTTTAACTATAGGCTTATGTATAAGATCCTTGGGTATTTTGACTCTCTATATATTAGGTTATGTTGCTTACAATTAGAACTGCAAGCCCTCTCCTTCCTCCTCTTGAATTTGTTCATGTTGACCATTTAATTTTCTTGTAATATTATGATTTATGTTCTGAAATTCTTTGAAATTCTTGATAAATCCAACATCATGAAAAATGTAATACAATTTAGGCTTAAAATTTGGTATGGACACAACCATGTACATATTGGACACAAGGTTTAGGACACAACAAGAACGTACTCTTCGAATTCGGAAAAATTTTGTGAATAACATAGGCAAGCTCTCCACAACCTTTCTTGTTATTTTCATGCCATTTTAATTAATTAAAATTCTGGAATTATTATCATTTTGAATAATGTGAGGGACCTTTGAGTCTAATATTTAATAGAAGGTTATTCACGAACACTCTACATCAATTTTGGGGTTTGCAATAATCACATGTATATGGTTTCCACATTTTTTTTTGCATGGATTGTAGTTGCATATGTTAACTTGGAATGAGGAAATCATAATTTGAACATGCATTTCAACTATGTCCATATTCATATTATATGCAATCATTGCACTTTAACAAGATTAATTTGTTAGGATACATCTTTAGAGTGGCTTTCCATGCAAGTTCACATATAGATACATGCATACTAATTTCAAAAGTACTTGGTCCAATATGTGGTTGTCTTTCATGAAAGTACATATAAGTATCTTCAAAACAAGGTTTATGAATTTATTATAAATCTGTCCAGAAATTAATTTGTGCTTAATTGACCCTCTTTATCACAAAATCATGGTTAGAATGGATATTTTTGAATACCGGTTTACTAGGTTAACTACGTGTTAACTTTCCAAGTTTTAAAATTGCTTTTCTTATATCCTTAATAAGCTAAATGTAGCATATAGTAAATATTGAGTTTCTTAGCACCGTTTTAATTCTAATGATCCATATCGTCTTTGACTTATTTAGTGTTTAGATAAAGCTTATAAAAATCAAGTATAAATTGCACGCCTCCTTGCTCGCTAAGGTAAGGAAGCTTTATCTTGCATCTCTCTATTATATTGCGTGGTTCGGTGTTGAGTTGTTCCACCGAAGGGGTCGGCGTACCCAGTTATTATATATTGCGTGGTTCCGGTGTTGAGGGTTGCTCCACCGAAGGGGTCGGCGTGCCCAATATTTTATTCTGTGTTTATTGTTCTGAAAATGTTTCCGGGTCAGTAAATACAAAGGAGATTCTGCCAAAATTTTTGAGAAATTCCGGAGATAGTCTTTTCCGAGCTTTCGGACTTTTAGGAATTTTTTTGACTAAAGTTCTAGATCATTGGAACCATCATTCTCCGGTACTATGACATCGGAGGGATTCTTGGAAATCATTGTCCAATAAGACACCTTGGAATTGCCTTGGCTCCAAATATTTCTTGGACTATATTAGTTTCGGCAAGTACGAAACTATTACTTGAATTTGACTTGACTTTTAAGACTCCCGTTTAAAGGATGGTTCCTAAGGAATACGAATGTCTAGAATAGGTTGCATTGGGATGGGAGAGAAACCTGGATCACACCCGGCTGACTTCTTTGCAATATGATTTTACATTTTTCGTACTGATCAGTCCCTGATACGGTGTTCGTGCGGCCGCGCGATCTTCACCGGGGTGAGGCTTAGCTCACCTTCTGTTTTGCAATGGGGCATCTATGCCCTGAGTTTCAGCTCAGATTACCCATTTGCATCTATCACGTGTTTTGCAATGGGGCATCTATGCCCTGAGTTTCAGCTCAGATTACCCATTCGCATTAAATTCATTAGGCATCTATGCCCTGAGTTTCAGCTCAGACTACTAATGAATGGGTTCGATATTCTTGGAAAAGTTCAAGTCATACGAACTTCCTTTTATAGCTCATGATTCGATGATTCGAGCCAGAGGATTCGGAACTAACTCATGATGCTATCCTGGTTTAATCACATCAATATGTGATAGTACAGACGACTGGAGAATCTAAGCACCACCCGTTTTGTGCGAGCCTGATCCCGGGCCAATGGGATTATTGTAGAGATGCTAGGCGTGGGTGTGTGATCCAGAGAGTTTCTCTAAATTTGTATTTAGGTTTAGAAAGTTTTTTTTTTGTGTCCTTTGTGACATTATTTTAAGAGCTATTTTTCTCTTGACTAATATCTCAAGGTATGAGTTTAATTGTTCAAAATTACCCCTATTATGAATTTCGTATATCTTATCATTCCATGTTCATAACTTCCTCCTTTGACCGAGGACTTGCTTGTCGTTTCTAAACGACCTAGTATTTGTTCATTAGGAAAGACGACGCTCCTGCAGAAATGCTACATCTGCCTAATGGTAACAAGGACGAGGTGTAGACTATCTGGAGAATCTCAAGAAACGGCCAACAACACTTGGAGGACAGTTAGATGTAATTTATCTCTTTGATGTAAATAACTTGTATATAATGTACTCTGAGGAACAATTGATGTATAATAATTATAGTTTATATCAATGAAATGTACTTAGTAATTCCTTGTATTTTCATTCTGATAATCTACGGGCGACAATCGCGAATATGGATACTGGAGTATTCGTATGTCGCGTAGCCTGGGGATGTTGTTACATACTCGGCTCGCCGTATTCTGGGAGCGGGGCGTGACACGTTTTTGTTGGTGGCCCATGCAGGTCTGCAAAGAATGGAAAGTACAGGGTAAAGGGGTAGGTTAAGGTTAAAAGTATTAGAAATTTATATAGGTTAAAACCTAGATTTCAATCACACCCTAGAGATTCTTTAAGAATAATTACCTGAGGATAGGCACTATCGGAAATAGTAGGAAGAATTAATGATACTGCATAGATTAGTATCATTTGCTATGCTATTTGACCTACCTATTATGCTTTTATTTGGGATACTTGTGGAAGGTACTAACTTGGAGTTTTATTTGGAAAATCTAGGATATGATGCAGGCCAAGTTTTAAGGAGACCTATATAAGTAAGCTATAAACCTAAGACATTCTTAGGAAAAGTCTACAAAGAACCGTAGGTTAGGGAATATTGCACAAGTTTCATCCCTAGATTGTGTTTCATTCCGTTGTCCTATAGGTCCTTACTTAATGGATGTTCTATAGTGATTTCATATAATTAGGAATCCTAAATTGAGATTGCCATTACAGGAATATATGATATTCAGGAAGCCATGGGTAGTATAAGGATAGATATGTCTCGAAATTTTGGTTAAAATGAATTATAGAGAATTAGACGAGTATTCTTATTAAGAGTACATTGGTAAAAGAGCTAAAAAAAAAAAAAAAAAAAAAAAATTTAAGGATCTTGTACTAGGTATCCTTAGTAAATCTTAAGACTTGATTTATCTAGAACTATGTATAATTAGTAGTAGTAAAGAAAATAAGGACTGTCAATCCAATAGGCCAATGAGGACTACGGACTTCTATTTAGAGTGGGTATATTATGTCCTGTAGGATTGAAATATATACAAATATAGCTTAGAAGGGATATTGGTACTTTAGTACTAGTAGTATCTTGTTTGAGGTATAGACATGATATACATATATATATATATATATATATATAACTTCTAAAGTATAGCTAGACTCCTCAGTTTTGATTTTTATCCATCCCTAAATCTTGACTCGTCCCCATCCTTATCAAATTTCATATATCTATCTTTACAAATTCTCAGCTTTCTCTCTAAATTTCTCAATTATCTTGTTTTATCCAAGGTTTGCCAATTTGAATCTAGAATTGTATCTTCTTTTAATCCAATTCCATTCCAGCAGTATCCCCGAGTTTTGGGGAATCGTCTTCCATCTAAATATCTAGATATGTATTTCCCACTTAGTATTTTATTGGATTTCCTTGTGAAACAATATTTTATTGGACTTTCTGAAATTGAATTTCATATGAATGAAAATTTGTTATTGTGTCCAGAATACAAAATCTTTCAATTGAATTGTGAAACGAGAAGTTGTTGCAGCCATTCGGACTGGCCATCCAAATTGGCGAGGCACATATTCTCTAAACATGATTCAAGAAGTTAATAAAATTTCGGGGATCATGACATGATTACTTTCCGTGATGGATTTCAAAATTTGATACTTAGATTTTGACTTTGTTTTACTACCGTTTGGATTTGAAATTCATTGACCTGAATAATTTAAAGTAACATGTGGTCTTTTGATAATATTAGATATATGAGTTTATTTATGTATATTACATATTCTTTTGATACTATGATAAAGTAATCAAGATGTTGAAAATTAAGTATTGCTTTTGAATATATTTTGGATTAGTAAGAATATCATGACCTGTAAAGCTACTTCACAATCATAATTCCTACTCATTCAATGGCGTGGTAGCAAGAAAGTGCAGCCATGAATCCTGATAGTGAAGCGGTATCTTGATTGCAGCCATACGCGCAATGGCGAGGCACAAGATTACTTATCACGTCAGGAAAACGAGAGATGAGGGATATGGTTTTGATTCTGTAGAACATACCCGGTTGTGGTATCTGACAATTTTATTGATTTTATGGAGTTTCAATAATATTGATGGTTTCAAGTATTTCCATACTTTCCAAATTTTCATAAAACTTTTATTGAATATGATTTTGAAAATATTTCGTTTAAATTATTACTTCATCCTTGTAAAGTGGGTAGAATTCTTTTTCGCTATAATTATTTTGAGAAGCTTATCTTTGAATTTAATTTCGAGGACGAAATTTTTGTAAGGTGGGTAGAGTGTCATAACCCAAAATTTTATACATATAATTATAAATATTTTATTTAAATATTCAAGTTTTCTTTTTTTTCAAAATCATTTGTAATAACTACATGAAGTATTATTTTATATTTGCATTTGAAACCTTTTACAATTTATGTAATTTCAAATAGCATGGACACCTAGCCATGCTAGGTGTCTCCATGCATGTACTCAAAGGGGACATGTGTCTCCATATTGCTTTTATTTATTTTGTTAAAAAAAAAGAAAAAAAAAAGAAAAAGGAAAAGAAGAATATAATAGAGAGAGGGGGAGCACCCCTCAACCGAGCCACTCCCCCTCTCCCTCTCGGCACCCTCTCTCCCTCTCGGTCTCCTCCTCCCATCTTCATCTCTCTCTCTCTCTCCATCTCTCCTCCTCTCCATCTCTCTCCAGCCGGCTGAGCCGCGCCCGCCACCGCCGGAGGCCACCACCGCCACTCCACTGCAGCCGGCCGGCCAGCCACCCCGCTGGCCACCCGCGCCCGTCGCCGGCGTCACCCCCGGCCGTCCACGTCACCGACCACCCCCTCTCATCTCCAACTCCATCACCACCATCTCTAACATCATCTTCATTTCCATTATCAAAATCAAACCCTAACCCCCTTTTTCTTCAAAAAGGAAATGAAGAAGAGAAGAAGAAGAAGAAGAAGAAGAAGAAGAAGAAGAAGAAGAAGAAGAAGAAGAAGAAGAAGAAGAAGAAGGAGATGTTTGAAGAAGAAGGACATCCAAGTCCCAAAGCCCTAATCCCCCAAATCAATTTCCTCAAGGCAAGTCCTCATTCCTTCTCATATTTGGTTCAATTCAATAATGATTTCTTGTTTGACACTAGGAATTTATATTCTGATTTTGGTTATTAAAATTAAAAAGTAATTGACATGGAACATAGAATATATGGACATGAATCTAGGAGTCGATTCATATAGAAATATATGGGTGTCAGTATTAATTTCTAATGAATTTATATTCTGAATTTTGTATATGTTAATAATCTTTCTATCAAATTGTATGTTTACATTTTTAGCTCATCAAACTCCTAATTCATATGTAAATTAAGGTTGTTGATATCACCTATTCATAAACTTGAAATACTTGGTCTAGTTTAAATGAAGTTATATAGGCATTTATGTTTTATATGTGTTTTCTCGACACGTACGATTCTGTCCATAATTATTTTATACCAATGTTTGAGGCATTTTACCGCTACCTAGTCAAAACTAGTATATTTGGACACCGGACATATAGGAGGCATAGGTATCAAGTTTTAGGCTTGTCATAGACTTTAAATCTCTTGGGTAACCTTGATTAAGGCCGAATACATGTTCACGTATCATGTTAATTTGGGAATTGATCAAACACGTATGGGTTTTCATTTCCTTGTTCTAATTAGTATGTGTTGCACATTCTATAAATGTCAGCATCACAAGTGCACCTTACACTTACACGCATGATTATGAAGAACTTTTAAGTCACAAAATTGTTTAATTTTAACTATAGGCTTATGTATAAGATCCTTGGGTATTTTGACTCTCTATATATTAGGTTATGTTGCTTACAATTAGAACTGCAAGCCCTCTCCTTCCTCCTCTTGAATTTGTTCATGTTGACCATTTAATTTTCTTGTAATATTATGATTTATGTTCTGAAATTCTTTGAAATTCGTGATAAATCCAACATCATGAAAAATGTAATACAATTTAGGCTTAAAATTTGGTATGGACACAACCATGTACATATTGGACACAAGGTTTAGGACACAACAAGAACGTACTCTTCGAATTCGGAAAATTTTTGTGAATAACATAGGCAAGCTCTCCACAACCTTTCTTGTTATTTTCATGCCATTTTAATTAATTAAAATTCTGGAATTATTATCATTTTGAATAATGTGAGGGACCTTTGAGTCTAATATTTAATAGAAGGTTATTCACGAACACTCTACATCAATTTTGGGGTTTGCAATAATCACATGTATATGGTTTCCACATTTTTTTTTGCATGGATTGTAGTTGCATATGTTAACTTGGAATGAGGAAATCATAATTTGAACATGCATTTCAACTATGTCCATATTCATATTATATGCAATCATTGCACTTTAACAAGATTAATTTGTTAGGATACATCTTTAGAGTGGCTTTCCATGCAAGTTCACATATAGATACATGCATACTAATTTCAAAAGTACTTGGTCCAATATGTGGTTGTCTTTCATGAAAGTACATATAAGTATCTTCAAAACAAGGTTTATGAATTTATTATAAATATGTCCAGAAATTAATTTGTGCTTAATTGACCCTCTTTATCACAAAATCATGGTTAGAATGGATATTTTTGAATACCGGTTTACTAGGTTAACTACGTGTTAACTTTCCAAGTTTTAAAATTGCTTTTCTTATATCCTTAATAAGCTAAATGTAGCATATAGTAAATATTGAGTTTCTTAGCACCGTTTTAATTCTAATGATCCATATCGTCTTTGACTTATTTAGTGTTTAGATAAAGCTTATGAAAATCAAGTATAAATTGCACGCCTCCTTGCTCGCTAAGGTAAGGAAGCTTTATCTTGCATCTCTCTCTATTATTTTGCGTGGTCCGGTGTTGAGTTGTTCCACCGAAGGGGTCGGCGTACCCAGTTATTATATATTGCGTGGTTCAAGTGTTGAGGGTTGCTCACCGAAGGGGTCGGCGTGCCCAATATTTTATTCTGTGTTTATTGTTCTGAAAATATTTTCGGGTCAGTAAATACAAAGGAGATTCTGCCAAAATTTTTGAGAAATTCCGGAGATAGTCTTTTCCGAGCTTTCGGACTTTTAGGAATTTTTTTGACTAAAGTTCTAGATCATTGGAACCATCATTCTCCGGTACTATGACATCGGAGGGATTCTTGGAAATCATTGTCCAATAAGACACCTTGGAATTGCCTTGGCTCCAATATTTCTTGGACTATATTAGTTTCGGCAAGTACGAAACTATTACTTGAATTTGACTTGACTTTTAAGACTCCCGTTTAAAGGATGGTTCCTAAGGAATACGAATGTCTAGAATAGGTTGCATTGGGATGGGAGAGAAACCTGGATCACACCCGGCTGACTTCTTTGCAATATGATTTTACATTTTTCGTACTGATCAGTCCCAGATACGGTGTTCGTGCGGCCGCGCGATCTTCACCGGGGTGAGGCTTAGCTCACCTTCTTGTTTGCAATGGGGCATCTATGCCCTGAGTTTCAGCTCAGATTACCAATTTGCATCTATCACGTGTTTTGCAATGGGGCATTTATGCCCTGAGTTTCAGCTCAGATTACCCATTCGCATCAAATTCATTAGGCATCTATGCCCTGAGTTTCAGCTCAGACTACTAATGAATGGGTTCGATATTCTTGGAAAAGTTCAAGTCATACGAACTTCCTTTTATAGCTCATGATTCGATGATTCGAGCCAGAGGATTCGGAACTAACTCATGATGCTATCCTGGTTTAATCACATCAATATGTGATAGTACAGACGGCTGGAGAATCTAAGCACCACCCGTTTTGTGCGAGCCTGATCCCGGGCCAATGGGATTATTGTAGAGATGCTAGGCGTGGGTGTGTGATCCAGAGAGTTTCTCTAAATTTGCATTTAGGTTTAGAAAGTTTGTTTTTTGTGTCCTTTGTGACATTATTTTAAGAGCTATTTTTCTCTTGACTAATATCTCAAGGTATGAGTTTAATTGTTCAAATTACCCCTATTATGAATTTCGTATATCTTATCATTCCATGTTCATAACTTCCTCCTTTGACCGAGGACTTGCTTGTCGTTTCTAAACGACCTAGTATTTGTTCACTAGGAAAGACGACGCTCCTGCAGAAATGCTACATCTGCCTAATGGTAACAAGGACGAGGCGTAGACTATCTGGAGAATCTCAAGAAACGGCCAACAACACTTGGAGGACAGTTAGATGTAATTTATCTCTTTGATGTAAATAACTTGTATATAATGTACTCTGAGGAACAATTGATGTATAATAATTATAGTTTATATCAATGAAATGTACTTAGTAATTCCTTGTATTTTCCATTCTGATAATCTACGGGCGACAATCGCGAATATGGATACTGGAGTATTCGTATGTCGCGTAGCCTGGGGATGTTGTTACATACTCGGCTCGCCGTATTCTGGGAGCGGGGCGTGACACATTGCTCGGGACAACTTAACACTTTGTATCGATTCGCATCGATACGTAATCGGGTCAACGCAACTCTTCGAGTCAACGACTCAGCATAATGCACCGTACGGAGCGGGGCATTATATGCTTCACTAACTGCGTCCACGTCTTGTGCCCCATGTGCGCTCCCCTCTATATAGTAAAGTCTGGACTTCTTGCTTCCTCTGGCAATCACCATCGAACCTTTGAAAAGCTTTCACTGACCATTCCGAAGAGATTGAAGAAACCCTCGTCATCCAACCTTCCAACCGACACCAGGTTGAAACGGATATCAGAGACATGATGGACATCTTTGAGAATAATAACTACAACCGTCTTCCTCCTCAAATGCACTTCTCCAACGGCAACGGCCTTCGACACATCTTCGTTTCCCATCTTCAACACTCCGTATTCGCCTATTGTGTAAGTGGCAAATAATGCCATATTGTGAGAGCCGTGCGCTGAAGCACCTGAGTCCACCAGTCAAGAATTGTCATCGCAGGCGAGGTTCATGACAACCTCATCACCTACCACGATCACATCGCTTCTATACGCCAAGGTCGTCGTTATAGTGTTCTTACTTTGCTTCCCCATGTCACCCTTCTTCTTTCTCTTCCAAGCGAAACAGATCCGTTTGATGTGGCCCTTCTTGCCATAATAATAACACTCCGAGTCCTCGTACTATCCTTTGGACTTGTCCCTACTCTTGTCTCTACCAACACCTAGACCCATGCTTTTGCCCCTTCCGGGGATCTATGAAACTAGCACCTCTGAGTGGTGGGATGTGGATGAAGTGCCCTGAGAACGTCTCTGTATCTCCTCATTCAGTACCTCGCTCTTGGCAAACTCCAGACTGACCACGCCTTCCGGAGCAGAAGCGATCATAGATACTCGTACGGTCTCCCACGAGTCTAGCAATGTACATAGCAACCAAAGTCCATGAATCTCGCCGTCGAACTTGACTCTCATCGAGGATAGCTGGTCAACCACGCCCTAAAACTCACTCAAGTGATCCGTAATGACGCACCATCTATGTACCGTAGACCCATCATCATCCGGATCAGGAACAGTTTGTTTATTCCTGTCTTTTTCGTGTACAAAGATTCCAGCATCTCCCACAACGTCTTTGCATGCTCAATATTGGCAGCGTGGTTGTACACGTTCTCGTCAACGAACTACCGCATGTATCCCACACACATGTATATGCTCGAATTTTCAGTCCTCATCGAATTTGTCACTGGACTTCTCGGACGCAAATACTGGAAGATGTAGCTTTTTGACGAACAACAAATATTTCATCTTGTTCCGCCAATAATGGTAGTTGGCACCGTTTAGGTTTACCATTCCCACCGGCTTCACGTCCATCTCTACTTTATGATTTGACTGTCAACTTCTAACACCTCTCTGGAACCTAGCTTTGATACCACTTTATTGGGAACGAAGCGCGGAAATGTTCCCCCAAACCAGAAAGTGCTGCGAGAGAACCAAGCAAAACACATAAACCAAAAATGCCAACACAAATCGCAGACACAAAAATTTTTACGTGAAAAACCTTTGCAGGAAAAGCCACGGGATGATCGGAGCCCAACCCTGAAGAACCTCCACTAATGGAATAAAGAGAATACACCCTCTACAAGCTCCTCCCGATCCAACACGGATCACCACAAGCTCACTGGAACAGAAAATATATTACAACCACGAAGATAGAAACACAACAAGAAATACCCGAAATTGATCTTCTCTTCCGAAATGGCCTCCAATCCTTCTTTCTCCTTCCCAAAGTTGCACAAGCACTCTCGTCACCTTTTCTTTCTTCTCTCTTTTTCTATGTTATTTTTTAACTTGCATGCAGCAACCTTTTATAAACCCTTGCATGAATAAGAGTTACCATATTTGGAAATCCATACATGGAAGACCAATATATATGAAATTTTTTAATATGTATCAATCATATATTTAATGGAAATTCAATCATAATTGGCTTGCCATAATTGAAAGTCCAATTTTATGGACATCCATTATATGAAAGATCCAATCATAAATATATGATCAAAGTAAATATAAAAATCCAATCATATATTTGCTTACCATATATGTTCCAAAATATGCGCTCGATGCACTCCTCGATCTTCTCCGACACACGGATGACGCTCGTCGCACTCCAGGGTATTCTCCACATAAATTGGGAATCCCGTCCACTCCAACGATCTGTGGGTTGTGGCCTAGTGGTAGCAACGGAGGGGGCTGGCGCGGAAGGCGTAGGTTCGAATACCTCTTTGACATTTGTCAAGCCGAAGAAAAAGACACCTAAACAAAAAAAAAAAAAAAAAAAAAAAAAAAACGTTGTGCTCTGTTTTGTAGAATCAAAATGATTTTGTATTTAACTAATTCTGTAAGAAGAAAAAAATCAGTTTGGCATTCGTAAGCTCTACTTTTCTTTAATTAGTACAGAATATAGACTAACTAGTCTATTTCTAATGTGGATCAGCCATCTCAATTGACTTGGAGACTGACTTAGGTCTTCTAACGAAAGCAAATTGGGTCCTATCTGATCTGAATTGATTCTTAGATGTGATGGGCCACCTAATAATGCCAAGTGGGTCTTCTTTAATGTGATCTCTGCTACAGAAATGGTAGTTTTGGGATGTGATGGTCTTGTAATAAGGAATTAAGCTACGTGTAATGTTTCCTTCTTCCACAAACCTGACAGGACTACATGGAGATGGTCTCTTTGGTAACTTAGATTTGTTCCTGGATTTTTACAAGTCCATTAAAAATTGGTGTTCCAAATTTAGTTTTACTACTCTACAAAAGAATTTTATATGTTATGAATGTAAAAATTCTGAGATCCAGACTATTGCTCATGTGACTAGAATAAAACTATCATAGAGTTCCAATTAAATCGTACTATTCTACAAAATAAACTCCTCCAGTATGAATTTTGATTTTAGAAATTGGGATGAGCCTTGCGATCGATGCTCTATGGAAGCTATGTGTAATGTTTCCTAACAGATTAAGATGTGGGGACCCCACTCCACATCTTAATCTGTTAGGAAACATTAGGCATAGCTTCCATAGAGCATCGATAGTGGGGAGTAGGATTGTAAGGATGAAAATCAACTTCCGCATTCCTCTTGAGGATGTCAAGGGGATTTTGTGGATTTATCTCCTTTTTTTTCTTCTTCTATTAGTCTATCAAATATCCATTTAACATTAATTAACAACTACACACACTAATCAATAATCAGTTAATATTTGATATATAAATTTTGTATTCATAAGTAGTGATAATTAATTAGCTATTAGTATAATGGCTAACTTTTATTTATATTAATTTATATATTTATATTCAGACCTATGTTGCATGACCACGAGTACGACATGATACAGTAATAAGGACAAGATAGACATGACATATATTTTTGTGTGTCCATGGAGTGTCATATATGATTAATTGAATTTTTAATACGTGTCACACAGGACAAGTCCATAATTTTGGTGTATCCTTACTTCCTAAATTTGGACTGAATTTATTCGAATTACTTAATATTTAGTAATTAATTAGTAAATAAGATTATTAATTACTATTTGCAGTAATATTTTATTATATAATTAGAATAAGTAATATTTAACAATTTTTTTAATTAATATTAGTTAATTGTAACTAATTTTATTTTTATTTTCAAATTAGTTATCATAATAATAATTATTACAATATATTATCTTGTTTTCTTCTTCTTTGTTTTCTTCTAATTCTAACCGAACATATTTGTTTCTAATTAGAGGACAAGAAAGTCGATTCTCATATGAATTTCATCGTTGAGCGTAAAAATTCAAATCTTTTCCCATTTATGATTTACCAAATATGTCTAAGTGACAAGAAAGTGCATGGATTTAAAAAAAAAAAAATTAGTTATCACTGTCTTGTAAGATGTCGAAATGAATGGTGTAATTATTCATCATCTTTTTCATAATGGTGCAAAATTGAGACGCATTTTAAGGACAAAATGCAGCATTGTTTGCAGGCGGGCCCTGGGATAAGTCTGACGACTTTGGGCTTGAACAACTTCCTCTCTACTAGGACAATCCCCCAGCCTCAATGTGACCCTACGAGAGGTAGCGGTCACGGATGACACCCAGGACTGACAACTAAAATTAATTTCGGATAAGGCAACCCAACACTCTGGATCGACCCTGATTGCTTGGTTGCTTTTGCTTCTGCTTTTCAAAAAGCAGCAGCCTCCATGTACATCTATAGAAGTCCATAAGTTATTATGCCTATGCCTCTCTATAAATGGAAGGGAAATGAGTAGTGAGAGTATAATCAATCGGATATATATTCCCATCCATATCCATACCTAAGCTAAGCAGCAATGTGCTCCTCCTTCCTATTGTGTCCTAAAGCATCTACTTCTCTAATTCTACTGCTTCTTCTCTTCTTCTTCATCATCCCACACCACCATCTCCATGTCATGTCTGCTCCCGCTATACTACCAGCAAAACACAACAATGTAACCGACCGCTCTTCTCTCCTCGTCTTCAAGTCCAAGATCTCCCTCGACCCCCATGGAGTCTTCGCTACGTGGAACGATACCCTTCCTTTTTGCCGTTGGCAAGGTGTCGTATGTGGCCGTAGGCATCCAGACAGAGTCGTCTCGTTGGACCTGACGTCCCTCGACCTATTCGGAACCGTACCACCTCACCTAGCCAATCTTACCTTCCTTAGGAGGATCGACTTCTCCTCCAATCACTTCCTTGGGCGGATCCCGCAAGAACTCTCTCGCCTGTCTCGTCTGCAGTATCTTGACCTTAACACTAATTCGTTCAGCGGAATGGTACCGTCGGAACTCAGCCATTGTCTAGGCCTCCAGTTCATAAATATGTCTTTTAACAAGATTGAAGGAAATATCCCTAGTGTGTTTGGTTCTCTTCCCTCCCTCTACGAACTAGATCTAAAAAATAATAGTATTAGTGGGCAAATTCCGACTTCTCTAGCCAACGCATCATCTCTTGTCGTTCTAGGACTGTCGTTCAATCTACTTTCAGGAGGAATTCCACCATCCTTAGGTAAACTCTTTGTATTGAAAGCACTCTATTTGGAAGATAACAATCTCGAGGGATCCATCCCACCTTCGCTATGGAACATCTCCTCTCTTGAATATCTTTATTTGGGAAACAACCAGCTAAAAGGCTCAATTCCACAGGATTTAGGCCAGACACTTCCACGCCTTAATCATCTAGCTATCAATTTTAATAAAATGCATGGATCCATACCTATGTCTTTGTCCAATGCTTCGCTGCTTAGTCTTATTCAACTTAACTATAACAATTTCAGTGGAAGGATTCCACCAAATCTAGGGAGCTTACGGCATTTACGCTTCTTGCTTCTATATGGTAATCGGTTGGAAGCTAGGGATTGGAGCTTCCTTACTTCTTTAAGCAATTGCTCCATTTTAGAGATACTAGATATAAGCCAAAACAACATTGGAGGCTTTCTACCGAAATCAGTTGCAAACATTTCTACCACGCTACAATGGCTATCAATGGGAAACAACTATATAGAAGGAAGCATCCCTCCAGAGATTGGAAACCTTGTCAGCCTAACGGTACTTGATCTTGGCTCAAACTCTGTTTCAGGTCGTGTTCCTACCTCTATCGGGTTGCTCAAGAACTTACATGTATTATCCTTGGGATACAACAATTTTTCGGGAGAAATCCCATCCACTATGGGAAACCTCTCGCAATTAAACGATCTTTATCTAGATTTCAATTGCTTTAGCGGAAGTATCCCAGTCAGCCTTGGAAATTGCAAGTCTTTGGTATCACTAAACCTTCAACACAATAAATTGACAGGCACGATCCCTAAAGAAGTATTTAGTATCTCTAGCCTCACCATTGGGCTTTCATTTGAGGAAAATCAATTAACAGGCACGATACCTCCAGAAGTAGGGAGCTTGATAAATACACAAGAGTTAAGCTTGTCTGGAAACAAATTGTCAGGAGAAATACCCAATAGTCTTAGCAAATGTCAGGTTCTACAAGAACTTCTTCTTAGTAGAAACTTCTTTGAAGGAAGTATCCCTACATCGATAAGTGAGTTAAGAGGCCTTGAAGTGCTTGATCTTTCACAAAATAATTTGTCTGGACAAATACCGACTTTCCTAGGTGATTTTTCATTCCTATATTATCTGAACCTATCTTTCAATAACTTTGAGGGCCAAGTTCCAAGAGAAGGGGTTTTTGCAAATATGAGTGCAATTTCAGTCCTCGGAAACGATAAAATTTGTGGTGGGAACCTGATGTTGCATCTGCCAATTTGCCCATTTTCATATCCTAATAAGAAACATAAATCTCATAAACTTGCAGTGATCATTTTGGTTTCTAGTGGATTTTTGTGCTTACTCTTTCTTTTCGTTGCTTCTCATCGTTGGATACGTCAAAGATCAAGAAGGAGACCAATAGAAAACTATACCATCAAAGGGCAACATATAAGTATCTCATATGCTGACCTTGTCAAAGCAACAAATGGATTTTTTGAAGAAAATCTAATTGGTTCCGGTAATTTTGGTTCTGTATATCGAGGAACACTAGACAATCATGATATCGGTGCTAAAGTTATTGCAGTGAAAGTATTTA
>JANAVB010021799.1:3618505-3647990 GCA_029216955.1 Iris pallida
GATGTCAATAGTATATATCACTCTTGTATTAGGCTTTTCTATTAATAAAACTTCTTGTTTATGGCATTATATTTGTCATCCTCTTGTTTTACTTCCACAATCAAGGTCAGTTCTAATGACATATATTGGCCAAAAATCTTGTACTTGGTTGTTGGTTATTATCATATGAGGAAACAAGTGCATTTTTCTTGTGAGATATTTGATAAAAGAAGAATGAAAGAAGCACGAAAGCAAATTATATGGCTTATTTCATTTTTATTTTTTTCCTAAGATAAATTAGGAAAAAAAAACTATATTGCAAGGACAACGGTACGACACGAGAAGAGGGCAAAGCAACACGACACCTATTTTGGTGTATGTTCTAATGTACTTTGGAGTGCCCGAGTCGATACATGTCCGATACCGACACGAAAACGACCACATTTTTGGAGGGAACTTGCTTTCGGAAAAAAAAAAGAAACTTTTTATGGTTCATGTGATTATTATCTTTGTCTAATCACCCTCCTAATGTTGAACTTAAGTTATCACATATCTAAATATTGTTAAACTTTTGACAAATTATTAAGAAAAGATTGCAGATGAACCAACACATCTCATGATAACATGAGACCAAGGAGCAAAACTTTTGGTTGCTGTCTGGAGTATCCTGCTCTTTAATTTGCTAAGATGTTGAAGGTGTTCATATGCCCTACAATGTCGATGTTGCAGTAACCAAAAAAAATTCATATTCAGCCTACTACCCTACCAATACACCTTTCTTAAGACTCAAAAATTTCTAGCAATAGCAACAATAACTCTCCCATGGATGCGTCAATCATCCATCACACAAAATTTGATACGTGAATGTCACCATTAAGCCACATTCGGAGACATAGGAACCGAGAGGCTCTGCTCTCACCGAATTTGTCTGGCTCTTGTAGTCAGCAAGGAAAGGTATAACCTCTTTGACTAGACGGACGATCTCGGAATCGAATCGTGGGGTAGACGATCTCGGAATCGTTCCTTCTTTCCGCTTAAATCTCATGTCTACCAGCAAAATCACTAATTCTCTAAATTGTTGTGGTATCTTATATATATCTCCCACTTTTGCGGACTTGGCTACGGGGAAGATGATTGGTTCGGATAAACAACAACGTCACTAATTCACTAATCTTATCTCCTACTTTTTGTGTCTCGCAGGACTTGGCTACATGGAAGTTGATTGGTTTGGATAAACAGTACAATGGACTTTAATTGTGGTGTTTGTCCCATAGACAAACAAACAAGACTTCCATTTCCTTTGGGTTTTATATCTGCTCATGCTTCTTTCGATTTGTGAAATTTAATGTTATGGAAATTATTGTACAAGTCCTTCATAATAAATCAATAACTGATTGGAAATCGAGCAGTAAACTGTAAACCAATATTCTTGTACAAAGAACACAAGACTATAATCAGCCACCTCAATTGACTTGGAGACTGACTTGATGGTGTTGGTGTTTTTGCCTTTGGACTAGAAAAGATAGTCCCATATCGGCTACACCAAATGGTGAGTATCTCAATATAATGCATTGCTTGTGTTGAGGTGTGCACATGAGGTGTAGTGGGGCACAAGTTTGTGCCATGTGGGAGTATTTTCCTAGAAGGAAAAGGGATTAACTCCAACAAGGATGCAAGTTGATTTTTGTTGTGCGGACTCGGACTCGGACGCGGACTCCAGGATTGTCTCGTAGCATGCACGGGAGTGTTCGGGGGGGTAGGCGTGGACTGGCACACTTCTATGCTGATTGTGGGATGATCTAAAATATCAAACTCTATTTTTGAGTATTGGTATTTTAGTCCCACATCGGATAGGAGAAGAGGTGAAGTCTCAACTCCACTCTATAAATAGAGCCCCTTGACCTCCTTTGAAAGATGCACCAAGAAGAGAGTTGAGGGAGTCTGTTAAGTCCAGGAAGCCCGTTCAAGTCTCAAATATTGACTTACGAGCGTTCCAAAAGTTCTTCGTGAACTTGCTGGTTCCTGGAAGCTGTTCGTGCTCGTGTGGGGCGAATAAAGCTTTGAGCAACGGTGGTTCATTCACCCCAGCATCTCATTCTCGCCTGTCATCGCTGCTGTTGCCTTTTACAGTAACTTCTTTTTAGAAGCTCTACTGCCGATAGTTGCTTGCACAAAGTCTCTTTAGATTTTTTGTGTATTACGTAGAATCTTTTTAGATTCTCGTAATTCAGAATCCTCCAGGATCTCTGTTGCACATCTTCTTTAAGGTGCTGCATTTGAAACGTTGTGTGTACAATTGTTTCAGTTTCAGAATTTTCCATCGAAAATTGTGCCTCGGCACTAACAATCTCAAAGCTTTATTGAGAAGATGGATAATTCTCGTGCTTCGCTCATCGATACCGGCTTTAACAAGTTGGAGAAATTCGATGGCGAACACTTCCAGATATGGAGACAAAATGTCACTTTAAATCTTCAACTCGTGAATGTTGATCACGTGCTGTCAGAAGAAGAACCGATCGTTCTAACCACTGGATCTGCTGCGGCTGTGGCCGCTGCTACGACCAAGCAAGCGAAGTGGAAGAGAGAAAACAGTATATGCAAACTACTGATACTCAATTCCATGGAAGACTCTCTGGCAGAGTCCTACTCCAAGAAGACATCTGCCAAAGAGATATGAGACTCCTTGGGAAAGCTCTATGAAGATGACGAGAACAGGTCCAAGATCTTCATGGTAGAAAAATATCACAAGTGGACCTTCGAAGACGAGAAGGCGATGCTGCCCCAAGTGAAGGAGTTTCTGAAGTTGCGTCAGAAACTAGAAGACGAGAACATGCCCCTCGTCGACAAGTTTGTCGTTGGAGGGATCGTCACGTAACTTCCTACAGAATGGAGCAACTTCTATGCAAGGATGCATCGAAAGAAGATGTAAATTAGCTTGGAAGATTTCTTGCAAGAGATCCATGTTGAGGACGAGATGCGCTCTCAACAGAAGATGGATACTCTGTCCAAACAACCGGCGAAGGCAAATCTGGTCCAAACCAGAGAGTACCATAGGGAAGCAGGCTGCTTCTCATCGCAAAAAGAAGGACTTCACGAATCTGAAAGTGAAGGGTCCTGCTTTCAAGCAGCAGAAGTCCAAGTCCCATGTGACTTGCTTCAATTGTGGCAAGAAGGGCCACTACAAATCCGAATGCAAGTCCAAGCCCAAAGAACAAGGTGAGCCTAGTAAGGTTTCTATGATTACTAATCTAGTTGCCATGATAGCACAGGTTGCAACAGTGGGGGCTGACTTGGACTGGTGGATAGACACTGGTACGACCTGCCATGTCTGTTCAGATAAAGACTGGTTCGTCTCTTATGAGCCAACTTCAGAGAAGGTCATAATGGCAAACCAGGCACAAGCTGAAGTACTGGGGATCAGGACGGTGGAGCTGAAACTCACATGGGGGACACTCTGACGCTTCAAGGTGTGAAGCATGTTCCAGTAATTGCTAAGAACCTGATCTCTGGAAGTCTGCTCTGCAACGCAGGCTTGAGGATGGACATCAATGCTGGCCAGTTGGTGATGTCCAAGAAGGGTACATTCTTCGGGA
This sequence comes from Iris pallida, assembly GCA_029216955.1. Taxonomy (NCBI): domain Eukaryota; kingdom Viridiplantae; phylum Streptophyta; class Magnoliopsida; order Asparagales; family Iridaceae; genus Iris; species Iris pallida. The sequence goes on from JANAVB010021799.1 coordinate 3,622,078, forward strand.
AAGCTTTCCAAACTGAAGGAATGTACAAGATTCAGCTTGTTGTAACCCAGCATGATAATATAAATGCAATCACTTTTTCTGATTATTCTCTTGAGTTGTGGCATAATAGGCTAGGACATGTTCATTGTAAAAGGATTAACAGAATGTCTAGTCTAGGACTTATCTCCAAGTGTGGGGGTAAGGTAGAGAAATGCGAAGTATGTGCTCAGACGAAGATCACAAGGAAACCCTTTCACAGGGTCCATCGAAGCACAGATCTTCTGGAGTTGGTTCACTCAGATATCTGTGACTTCAAATAATTCTCTACAAAGGCCGGGATGAAGTATTTCATTACTTTCATCGATGACTTCTCAAAGTATGCTTTCGTCTACTTGCTCAAGTCCAAAGACGAAGCATTCGAGAAGTTCAAGGAGTTCAGGACCGAGGCTGAGCGGCAAACTGGACAACAACTCAAGAGGTTAAGGAGTGATCGAGGCGGGGAGTATCGGTCTCATGAATTCTTATCATTCTGCAAAGAACATGGAATCATCAATAAGACAACGGCTCCGTACTCTCCTCAATCCAACGGAGTAGCAGAAAGGAAGAACAGAACGTTGACAGAGATGATGAACTCCATGCTGTTGACTGCGGGTCTTCCAAAGTGTTACTGGGGAGAAGCTGCACTAACGGCAACGTTCATTCTGAACAGAGTGCCATATGCAACTTCCGACATAACTCCTCATGAACTCTGATTCAAAGTCAGACCTAACTTGAATGTCATTCGAGTGCGAGGGTGTCTGGCTTATGTGAAGCTCCCGGATCTGAAGATTCAGAAGCTGGGGACAAGGACTACGAAGGCGATCTTCTTAGGGTATGCCGAGAAGAGTGATGCTCGGAGATTCCTTGACATCGAGTCAAACCATATCATCGAATCTCTCGATGCTGAATACTTTGAAGACAAGTTTGCAAAACACAAGAATATTGTTCTCGCGGATCTTCCGGAGAATGATGAGGGCACTAAGCAGACAGAAGTCTTTAATGAACCAGTAGTCCAAGATAAAGCTGTCGTCAAGGAGACACCAGCTGAACCAGAACTCGCTGAGCCGTCAACTAAGCGAACGAGGAGGCCGAAAGACTTCGAAGATGACTTCGTCACCTATCATGTGGAAGCAGATCCGCTTACCTATGATGTGGCGATGAAGACCAGAGATACTGTATTCTGGAAGGAGGTGATAGACAACGAGATTGACTCAATCACCTCCAACAACACATGGGTATTGGTTGACCTGCCAGAAGGAGCAAGACCCATCGGATGCAAATGGATCTTCAAGAAGAAGATGAAAGCAGATGGAACCATTGACAAGTTCAAGGCCAGGCTAGTGGCCAAGGGGTTTGCTCAGAAGCAGGGGATCGACTACTTTGACACTTATGCTCCAGTAGCTCGGATGACAACCATCAGATTGTTAATTGCTCTAGCAGCAATACACAAGCTGGTGATACGTCAGATGGATGTGAAAACGGCATTCCTTAATGGCGAGCTGATCGAAGAGATCTACATGCAACAACCAGAAGGTTTTGTCGTCAGAGGTCTGGAAGACAAAGTCTGCAAGTTGATGAAGTCTCTGTATGGTTTGAAACAAGCTCCCAAAATGTGGCATGAGAAGTTTGACAAGGTGATAAGGTCAAATGGCTACAGGGTCAGTGGAACAAACAAGTGTGTCTATACGAAGTTTGCTGACGGAAGAGGAGTAATCGTATGTCTTTACGTGGACGACATGCTAATCCTAGGTACGGATTTAAGCTGCGTCACAGAGACAAAGAAATTCCTCTCGACCAAGTTCAGTATGAAGGACTTGGGGGATGCCGACGTAATCTTGGGGCTAAAGATCATCCGGACAGGCACTGGAATAGCGCTGTCACAATCTCATTATATTGAGAAGATGCTCACTTGCTACGGGTATCAAGATCTTTATTTTATTGATACACCGTACCGGAGTGATCAGAAGCTGGAGCCAAATTCGAAGGAAAGCGTCAAGCAGTTGGAGTACGCTAGCGTCATCGGAAGCTTGATGTACGCTACCACTGCCACAAGGCCTGACATAGCTTTTGCAGTGGGAATGCTGAGTCGGTTCACTAGCAATCCAGGCGTTGAGCGCTGGAAAGCTGTGAAGCGTGTTATGAGATATCTCAAAAAAACTCAGATAAATGCACTTTTCTACAGCGGAGATCCGTCAGTAGTGGAAGGCTTCAGTGATGCTAGCTGGTGTTCAGATATGGAGAGCGAGTATTCCATAGGTGGATTCGTATTCGCCATGGACGGAGCTGCTACATCGTGGAAGTCGAAGAAGCAGACTATGTTATCTCGCTCCTCCATAGAATTTGAATTTTTTGCACTGGATGCTACTGCAGATGAAGCAGAGTGGTTTCGGGAGCTCATGTATGATCTTCCGGTGGTTGGGGCTCAGATACCGGTAATACCGATATACTGTGACAACCAGGCGGCAGCAGCAGTGGCATCAAATGAACTCTTCAACGGGAAGAAAAGAACTGTGCGGTTGAAGCACAAGGCAATGAACGATCTTATCAAGAGAGGTGTCATTGCAGTGATTGATGTTCGGAGTCAGGAGAACCTGACGGATCCGTTCACCAAGGACCTTAAGCGTCAGCTGGTCGATGACACAGCTTGTAAAATGGGCTTGAAGGCATTCTGATATTGTGTTATTACATTCCTACCATAAAGTTTTATGCTATTAGTTCAAAGAGAAATCTACTAGGCATCTACCTTTTGGTTCAAGGGAGGACTATTAACCAGAAGAATATCAGGAACGGTGGGTACTTGTCCTATGTGACATGGAGAGGTTACGGACCTACAACTACTGTTGTCTACTGTTGTTTTCTGCGGAAAACGGATCCTGTGGGAAGGTTGGCTTAAATGCCTTAATGAGTTCTCAGGCAGAGTGAATGCCTGGAGTGCTTTATAGGAAGCACGGTAGAGCAGCACTACAAGGAGTGTAACTCCATGCTACAGTGGGGTGACTCCACCATGAGATTCCCAGGTAGGGGTAATGCCTCGGCTTTGCAAGCCAAGTCACAGCGGAGTAGCACCGCAAATAGGCAGGTAGCCTAATGCTGTATGATAATCGTAATAAAGAGAGGTAGACAGCACTACAAAGAGGACGATGTCCTCATGTTACAGTGGCATGACACCACGAAGAGGTACCAGGTAGGGTAAAGCCTCGGCTTTGCGAGCCATGTCATAGCGGCGTAACACCGTACGGAAGTGCAAGGCTTCATGCTGGGTAGTTCGGCACTACAAAGAGGCCTGTGACCTCATGCTACAGTAGTATGACACTACGATAAGGTACCCAGGTGGGGTAAAGCCTCGTCTTTAAGCCATGTCATAGCGGCGTAGCACCGCAAAGAAGCGCAATGCTTCATGCCATGACTCTTTATAAAGAACTCACCTATAGTGTATGGACAGAGATATCAGGCCGTCTCTTGAGGGTAAACTTGTAGACGCCCAAAAATTATACACTGAAACCAGGCTGGCACAAGGCCTTCAATGTGCAGCCAGAAGCACAGTTGATGTCATTATGTGAGTAGGAAAAATTGCAGTTATGGTGCAGAATTCAAGGCTTAGTCCATTCTTGTATCATGCTGTTATTTAACCGATGCGGGAAGATTCAAGTCGTAGCGACATCTCTCCTAATGCATGATGGACAGTCACTGTGGGGAACGCTCAACCCATATATTGAGATATGTGGGGGATTGTTAGTGTTTTTGCCTTTGGACTAGAAAAGATAGTCCCACATCGGCTACACCAAATGGTGAGTATCTCAATATAATGCATTGCTTGTGTTGAGGTGTGCACATGAGGTGTAGTGGGGCACAAGTTTGTGCCATGTGGGAGTATTTTCTTAGAAGGAAAAAGGATTAACTCCAACAAGGATGCAAGTTGATTTTTGTTGTGCGGACTCGGACTCGGACGCGGACTCCAGGATTGTCTCGTGCATGCACGGGAGTGTTCGGGGGGTAGGCGTGGACTGGCACACTTCTATGCTGATTGTGGGATGATCTAAAATATCAAACTCTATTTTTGAGTATTGGTATTTTAGTCCCACATCAGATAGGAGAAGAGGTGAAGTCTCAACTCCACTCTATAAATAGAGCCCCTTGACCTCCTTTGAAAGATGCACCAAGAAGAGAGTTGAGGGAGTCTGTTAAGTCCAGGAAGCCCGTTCAAGTCTCAAATATTGACTTACGAGCGTTCCAGAAGTTCTTCGTGAACTTGCTGGTTCCTGGAAGCTGTTCGTGCTCGTGTGGGGCGAATAAAGCTTTGAACAACGGTGGTTCATTCACCCCAGCATCTCATTCTCGCCTGTCATCGCTGTTGTTGCCTTTTACAGTAACTTCTTTTTAGAAGCTCTACTACCGATAGTTGCTTGCACAAAGTCTCTTTAGATTTTTTGTGTATTACGTAGAATCTTTTTAGATCCTCGTAATTCAGAATCCTCCAGGATCTCTGTTGCACATCTTCTTTTTGTGTATTACTTCAATCTGGAAAAGTGATTCCTTGCTTGGATAGGTGAAATCATTTTCTTCCCTCTCCTCCCCCCCCCCCCCCCCCCCCCCCCCCCCTTCCAAATTTTTCTTCCAATGGGAATCACTTTTCTTTCCTCCTCAATTTTTTTAGCACCCAAACATAGGACAATAATAACTTACCTTTCTCACCTCCATGGTTCCGCAAACCAAACAAAACCTAATTTTCTTTCCGTTGAGAGTCACTTTTCTTTCCTACCCAATTTCTTTTACACCCAAATATAGTAAAAAGTAATGAGTTTCTTTTTCCGACCATATGATTCCGCGGACCAAACGAGACCTTAATGTGTACAGAATATAGTAAAAAGTAATGGAGGCTGACTTGAAGTCTTGAAGGTCTTCCAAGTGGGTCCCCATCCGATCTGAATTGATTTTGGATGTGATATATGGGTCTTCTTTAATGTTTTGTGAGGAATTAAGCTATGTGTAATGTTTCCTTTTTCCACAAAAACCGACAGACTCTAGAACACAACTTGACTAAATACTTAAGTAGGTCCCCATCTCAATTAATTTTGTAATGTTAGAATTTAATGGTGTAATATATCATCTTTTTTGTCATGGTGCAAAATTGGGACACTTTTTTAAAATATTAGTGTTCAAAGGAATCTTCTGCGAACATGACAACACTAGTAGGTTGCCTCTGCCTGCCTCTGCCTCTATATATAAAATACTAGTTAGTGGAAGACTTCTTGGTGGGTTGGTTCTGCCTCTGCCTGTGCCTCCTCTGTCTGTAGAAATTATTGTATGGTTCAAATTTACCATATCACAATGGTGAATAGTATGTTTGGCCACTAATTTTTTGACACTTGACATAATATTTGGCATAATAAATTTTAAAAAATTATAAAATATATAGAAATTCACTTGACATATGATTGGAAAAAAAAAATTCTTTCAAAAATATTAAAAAAACTGACCTAGAAAATAAGAAAAATGTAGTAATATAATAAATTATGTCATGTGTCAAGAAATTGGTGACTGTGCTCACTGTGGTGAGTCTGGACCACCTAATAATTGTTGCTGCCTCTGCCTCTGCCTCTATATATAGGGAAGGTATAATCAATCCCACACCACCACGATCTCCATACTATACCTGCGTTTAATTAGCAATGTTCTCCTCCGCCTTCCTTTTGTGTCCATCTACTTATACCATTCTAATTCTACGGCTGCTTCTTCCTCTCTTCATCATCATCCCACACCACCACCATCTCCAAGTCACCTCTGCTCCAGCTGTACTACCACCAAAACACAACAATGTAACCGACCGATCTTCCCTCCTCTACTTCAAGTCCAAGGTCTCCCTCGATCCCCATGGAATCTTTGCTACGTGGAACGACACCCTACCTTTTTGCCGTTGGTCTGCTGTCGTTTGTGGCCGTAGGCATCCGGACAGAGTCGTCTCGTTGAACCTGACGTCCCTCGACCTAGTCGGAACCATACCACCTCACCTAGCCAATCTTACCTTCCTTAGGAGGATCGACCTCTCCTCCAATCACTTCCATGGGCCGATCCCCCAAGACCTCTCTGGTATGTCTCGTCTGCAGTATCTTCATCTTAGCAGTAATTCGCTTAGCGGGGTAATTCCGTCGAAGATTAACCATTGTTTAGGCCTCCAAATTATAGATATGTCTTACAACATGCTTGGAGGCAATATCCCTACCGAGTTAGGTTCTCTTCCCTCTCTCTACTTTCTCGATCTAAGAAACAATAGTATTATTGGACAAATACCGCTCTCTCTTGCCAACGTGTCATCTCTTAATTATTTGTTACTGACAGACAATCGACTTTCAGGAGGAATTCCACCATCCCTAGGTAAACTCTCTGTCCTGAAAGTGCTCCATTTGGGAGGTAACATTCTAGAGGGATCCATCCCGCCTTACCTATGGAACCTCTCCTCTCTTGAATATCTTTCTTTGTCCAACAACCAACTGCAAGGCTCACTTCCACAGGATTTAGGTCAGACACTTCCACACCTTAATTATCTAGCTGTCAATTCTAACGAAATGCATGGCTCCATACCTATGTCATTGTCCAATGCTTCACTGCTTGATAGTATTCTACTTGGTGAAAACTATTTCAGTGGAAGAATTCCACCAAACCTAGGGAGCTTACAATATTTAGGCATATTGATTCTACGTAAGAATCAGTTGAAAGCTAGAGAGCCCCTTGATTGGAGCTTCCTTACTTCTTTAAGCAATTGCACTATCTTAGAGCGGCTGCAAATAGACCATAACAACCTTGGAGGCTTGCTACCAAAATCAATTGCAAATATTTCTACCACTATACGATGGCTATCAATGGAAAACAACTCCATAGAAGGAAGCTTCCCTCCAGAAATTGGAAACCTTGTCAGCCTAACTGTCATTGATCTCGGCTCAAACATTCTTTCAGGTCGTATTCCTGCCTCCATCGGGTTGCTCAATAACTTACATGTATTAGATTTGGACTCCAACAATTTTTCTGGAGAAATCCCATCCACTATGGGAAACCTCTCACAATTAAACAAGCTTTATCTTGATTTCAATAGCTTTAGTGGAAGTATTCCAGCCAGCCTTGGGAATTGCAAGTCTTTGGAATCACTGAACCTTGAACACAATAAGTTGACAGGCACAATACCTAAAGAATTATTCAGTATCTCTAGCCTCAACCAATGGCTTTCATTTGAGGAAAATCAGTTAACAGGCATGATACCTCAGGAAATAGGAAGCTTGATAAACACAGGACAAATACGATTGTCTGGAAACAAATTGTCAGGAAAAATACCCAATAGTCTTGGCAAATGCCAGGTTCTGCAAATCCTTCGTCTTGGTAGAAACTTTTTTGAAGGAAGTATCCCTACATCATTAAGTGCATTAAGGGGCCTTCAAGAGCTCGATCTTTCACAAAATAATTTGTCTGGAAAAATACCAACATTCCTAGGGGACTTTCCTGACCTACATAATCTGAACCTATCATTTAATAACTTTGAAGGCGAAGTGCCAAGAAAAGGGGTCTTCGGAAATAAGAGTGAGATTTCGGTCCTTGGCAACGATAAGCTCTGCGGGGGGGATCCGATTTTTCATCTACCTATTTGTTCATTTTCAGGTCCTAAGAAAAATCATAAGTCTCCTAAACTTGCAGTGATCATTTCAGTTTTTAGCGGATTTATGTGCTTGTTCTTGCTCTTCGTTTTTGTTGCTTCCCGTTGTTGGATACGTCAAAGATCTAGAAGGAAACCTGCAGAAAACTATACCATCAAGGAGCAACATATAAGTACCTCATATGCTGAACTTGTCAAAGCAACAAATGGATTTTCTGAAGAAAACATAATTGGCTCTGGTAATTATGGTTCTGTATATCGAGGAATACTAGACGATCATGAGAATGGCGCTAAAGTTATTGCAGTCAAAGTATTTAACCTTCAACAACTAGGAGCTTTAAAGAGCTTTGTAGCTGAGTGTGATGCTTTTAGAAATACCAGACACCGGAACCTTATCAAGATACTGACTGTATGTTCAAGTGTGGATTTCAAAGGCAACGACTTCAAGGCAATGGTTTTCGAGTTCAAGCCCAATGGCAGTTTAGAAAGTTGGTTGCATCAAGAAGGAAATGATCCTTTTAGACTGAGGACATTAAATCTTATGCATCGGATAAATATAGCAATCGATGTGGCATCTGCATTGGAGTATCTCCATCACCATGGCCAGACTCCTATTATTCATTGTGATTTGAAGCCAAGCAATATTCTTCTTGATGATGACATGACAGCCCTCGTGAGTGACTTCGGGCTAGCCAGATTTATCAACAAGTCCACAACGAGTTCTACTAGCACCTTTGGAGGAACTATTGGGTATATTGCTCCAGGTTAGTTAGTTATCAAGATGAATATTCTTATTTTTTTTCTTTTTTGCGACAAATTAAACTTCGTCCAATTTTTGAATTTTCTTCTTTAGATTTAGCTTATTCTTGATAGTTAGAATTTAATTTAACTGAATGCCATGTCGTGAAGAACTTAACGTGAGTCATATATAAAACTAACTCTGAGACCGATCCAAGCTTGAGATAGTCATCTTATTTTGTCCTTATTCTTTGAATAAAAATGAAGATAACTATTGATTACATTTTACGTCAACTAGGCTTTGTCCCACAAATACTCTTGCAAAGTACGATATCTTTCTCTATATCCTTCTGTGACATGTATTCGACACGATACTTTCTTGACACTCTTGTCTGATATATCTCGCTCAATTCAAAGTTCCATAAATACCAAAATAATAGTTGAAAGTCATTTTGTATAGCTTTGATTGACCTAGACATATTGGAGATATGAGAAAGTGTGTAAATCATGTATCCATATTGCACTAGTATCCTAAATTTTGGAGCTTTCTGAAACCTAGCATCTACCAGGAACATACATAAATGATAAATATGGATATTATTAAGACCTTGTGAGTAAAATATGTATTAGATATATTTTTGTGCATATATATAACATATATCTGTAATATATTAAAATTTCTAACAATGTCACCTTCCAAATCTGTATTGTGTGTATGGGATCTGCATGCCTGTCCTTGCAACCTAGTTCTTAGGAGAAGTTCTGAGTCATTTTTAGTGTGTACTCTTTTTAGTGTGTTGTTCTTAATGTCTTATTTTGTAAAGGTCAGTCCAAATATGGAGAAAGGAGAGTTATATTAGGTATAAGACATCCAGCAGAAAACTTTGTAGGATATCTATAAAAATTAAAATAGTTGACCAAATTTTTTGGAATAATGGTTTTGTTATTGTCGTTCTGGCTCTTGTTGTTGTGAACTATATTCGCAGAAGTCTAATTAACAATATATTTGTGTTTGTTTCAAATGAAGAGTGCGGTATGACCAACAAAGTTTCTACTCATGGAGATGTCTATAGCTATGGAATACTTCTGATGGAACTATTTACTGGGAAGAGACCTACAGATGCTGCTTTTAAGGAAGGCCTAACACTCCGCAAGTTCATCGAGGATGGATTTTCTGAACGGGTCATGAACATCATGGATGAGTGCTTGCTAGCAAATGGAGTTCAAGCTAGTGACCATTCTCAAACTATAAATCATGCAAAAATGTTTGAATGCATCTCTTCGATTCTTAGAATTGGTCTTCTATGCACAAATGATTTGCCAATGGAGCGAACGGAGATTAAAAGGGTAAGGAATGAACTGAATAAGATCAAGAACATATTGTTTGAGGGATAATGTTGCAGAGCACTGTAACAAGCTATTCCACTAGCATATTATGCTATAACTAAATGAAGGTGATATGCCTTGACAATGAATTTGAAAAGTTATTTCTAATTTTCGTATATATCACTCTTGTATTAAACTTAATAAAACTTCCATGTTTATGGCATTATATTTATCTTCCTCTTGATTTACTTCTACTAACAAGTTCAGTTCTAGTGACATATTGCCAAAAATCTTGTACTTGGTTGTTTGTTCTCTTCTGAAATAACGAGTGTATTGATCTTGTCATAAGATGTTTTGACTGTCAGAAGATATTTGATAAAAGAAGGAAGAAAGAAGCATGAAAGCAAATTACATCGCTTATTTTATTTCTGTAGAACTAATGTATGAGTTCTGAAGCATAGAATGAGCTAGTGTTCACTCTATACTAAGAAAATATAAATCTTCCTGGAACTGATTTTGAAGCAATCTTCCTGGAACTGGATGGAGGCGCTTTTGCATCATTCGGATTTTGAAGCAAGCCCTTTCTGCCAAGACACGATTGCATCATTAAATTGACATCTGTAAACAAAGATTGCCAGGACCGAAAATAAGTATGAACGGATATGAACATATCTGATACACCCCCCTTCACCATGAGAATTCTGCACCTCACGGGAAATTTGGGACGAACAATGGAAATTGGAACTTTACGAAGGAAAGGGAAAAATTACAGTAGATCTAGGAATTGAAACTAATTTTGCTAGGGGAGTATCAGTGTTTAGCTGTAACTGACTCTGCTGAGCTGGATAACTGACCCTGCTGAGCTGGCACCAATGACTTGGAGGTCAAGTTACTGCTAGGCGTGCTGACTAAGCTTCGAACCATAGGCTCAACTCCCCTGCTACTAATACTGAACAACTCTTCAGTCTGGAAGAATGATACGGAACTGGAGTGGACACTGCTCTGATACTCATGCTACTCACTATACACATCTCTGATACTGCACTGAACGGACCATGAACTACTGATATCACTGAGCTCGAGCTAGACTACTGAACACACACTCACATACTAATCATTTAGGCCCGTATAAATATCTAGATAATTAGTCGTGATATCACATGCTTATCAGTTGAGATAAGCATCGCATATTCATATAAATCAGTTGAGGTAAGCATCCATTGAGTCATGTAAATCTGTGGTGGTTGTCTTTTTATATATATACTTGAGTAAACAATCTCTCAAATTGAGAGCAACAAATCCAATCTCAGTCTTCACAATAAGTTCGTTAATATGAGTGAAAACCTGGGAATCAAGGGCATGCTTGTTTAGGAGACAATAAGACTGAGAAATGGTTGGCGAATAATGATCTTCTTGGGAACAGAGTCCTAGTAGGGATATCAGTAATTCAGTATAACATGTATATAGCTTCTTTGGGTGAGAAAGAGACTGAGCACATACATTTCTTTTCTATGAGAATGTGAGTGAAGGAAACAAGCAAATATATTCATTGGCAGCACAAACCTACCAACATTTCCAGATTAGTCCTTTAAAAGTTAATATGTGCCAATATAGATGCTGTCAGTACTTGTTGGGAACGAAATGCGGAAACCGTCCCCCTAAACCAAGAAGACTGCAAGAGAACCGAAGAAAAACACAGAAACCAAATCGCCAAAATCACAGCAAGAGCCAAAACACAAACAAAGCGATTTTTGACGTGAAAAACCCTTGCGGAAAAACCACGGGATGATCGGAGTCCAACCCTCGAAAAATCTCCAATAATGGAATAAGTGTTGGGTTTGTAGCCTTTTGTTTTGGTTTTTAGTCCCACATCGGCTAGAAAGGAATGTGTATCTCCACATATATGAGTCTTTTCTCTTTATGGAGATGCACATGTAGTGCACATGGGTGTGTGCCATGTGGGATTAATTATTAATGGTATAAAGGCTTAATCAACAATTAAGAAGCTGTAAGCTTTTTGCTCTTGGAAATTTATCTCCATGGAGCTAAGCTCCGTAGGAGCTTAGCGACTCGGACTCGGACTCGGACTCGGAGTTCGCCGTCTTCCGAGGAGTCAGAAGAGCAGGAGTGTTCCAAGGTTTTCCGTCAACCTTGCTGGTTCCTGGAAGCTGTTCGCAGAGGGCGAATAAAGCTTTGAGCAACGGTGATAATTCACCCCAGCATTTCCATCTTTCAGCCTGTCATCCTTCTGTTGCCTTTAGCAGTTCTGTCAGTATCTTCTTTTTAGAAGGCACTACTGCCAGTTTGCTACGATCACGAAAATCTATTTAGATTATTCGTATATTGCGATATCTTTTTAGATCTCGTAATTTGCAGAATTCTTCTGGATCACTATTGCAAAACCTTCTTTAAGGAATTGCATTTGAAACGTTGTCTTTACAACTGTTTCAGTTTCTGTATTTTCCATCGAATAGCGTGCCCCGGCGTTCCCCGCAATAACAATCTCAAAGCTTTATTGCTACGATGAAAAACATTAATGCTTCACTCCTAAACACTGACTTCTGTAAATTAGAGAAGTTTGATGGAGAGCATTATCAAGTCTGGAAGAGGAAGGTTTATCTCACTCTTCAACTCAGAGACGTGGATCACGTGCTTCTTGAAGAGGAACCTACCGTTCCAGATACTGGGTCTGCTGCCGCAATCTCTGCGGCTACTAAACTTCAGGCCAAGTGGAGAAGGGAGAATAGCATTTGCAGGTTGCTTATCCTGAATGCTATGGAGGATTTCCTAGCAGAATCCTATTCTAAGAAGAATATCGCTAGAGACATATGGGAGTCTCTAGAAAAACTCTATGAAGAAGACAAGAACCGCAGTAAAATATTTGTGGTTGAAAAATATCACAAGTGGTTCTTTGAGGACGAAAAGTCTATGCTGCCGCAGGTAAAGGAGTTCCTGAAACTGCGACAGAAGCTGGAAGACGAGGCGATGCCCCTCCCCGACAAGTTTGTTGTTGGAGGGATTGTCTCAAAGTTCCCCGCTGGGTGGAGCAAGTTCTATGCAAACATGCATAGGAAGAAGTTGGAGATCACCCTTGAAGATCTCCTACAGGAAATCTATGTTGAGGACCAGATGCGGGCTCAACTGAAGGTGGACACACTGTCCAAGCAATTGGCTAACGCCAATCTGGTTCAGACCAAGGAACCAAAGGGAAAGCAGGCGGCCTTCCACAGCAAGAAGAAGAACCCTGACAATCTAAAAGTCAAGGGAACTTCTATCAAGAAAAAGAAGCCAAAGTCAGAAATGCCTTGCTTCAAATGTGGCAAGAAGGGCCACTTTAAGAATGAGTGTAAAGCAAAGACCAAGCAATCAGAACAAGGAGAGCCTAGTAAGGTATCTATGATCACTGACGTAGTTGCTATGATTGCACAGGTTGATTTAGTAAGGACTGACTCTGACTGGTGGGTAGACACTGGAGCCTCCTGCCATGTCTGCTCCAGTAAGGAGTGGTTCACCACCTATACACCTACTTCTGAAGTGGTTATGATGGCGAACCAAGCACAAGCTGAAGTGCTCGGGATCGGGACGGTGGTGTTGAAGCTGACTTCGGGGAAGTCTCTGACGCTTCAAGGCGTAAAGCACATACCTGCTATCGCCAAGAACCTGGTCTCGGGAGGCCTACTCTGCAATGCAGGTCTCAGGATGGACATCAATGCTGGCCAGATGGTGATATCTATCAAGGGAACATATTTCGGGAAAGCTTTTTATATCGAAGGAATATTTAAGATTCAGCTTGTAAATCAGTCCAATGTAATTAATGTAATTAATGAAGTCACTCATTCTGCTTATACTCTTGAGTTGTGGCATAATAGGCTAGGACATGTTCATTGTAAACGAATAAACAGAATGTCTAGTTTAGGACTTATCTCCAAATGTGGGGGTAAGGTAGAGAAATGTGAAGTTTGTGCTCAAACGAAGATCACAAGGAAACCCTTTCCTCGGGTTAATCGAAGTACAGATCTTCTGGAGTTGGTTCACTCCGATATCTGTGACTTCAAACAGTTCTCTACAAAGGCCGGGATGAAGTATTTCATAACCTTCATCGATGACTTCTCAAAGTATGCGTTCGTCTACTTGCTGAAGGCTAAAGACGAAGCATTCGAGAAGTTCAAGGAGTTCAGAGCCGAAGCTGAGCGGCAGACTGGACAACAACTCAAAAGGATAAGAAGTGATCGAGGTGGGGAGTACAGGTCTCATGAATTCGCATCGTTCTGTAAGGAACATGGAATTGTCAATGAGACTACGGCTCCGTACTCTCCTCAATCAAACGGAGTAGCTGAGAGGAAGAACAGGACGTTGACAGAAATGATAAATTCAATGTTGTTGACTGCTGGCCTTCCTAAGTGCTACTGGGGAGAAGCTGCATTGACGGCCACTTTTATTCTAAATAGAGTGCCTCATGCAACTTCAGACGTTACTCCTCATGAACTCTGGTTCAAGGTCAGACCTAACTTGAATGTCATTCGAGTGTGGGGGTGTCTGGCGTATGTTAAGCTTCCAGATCTAAAGATTCAGAATCTTGGGACAATGACTACAAAGACGATCTTCTTGGGGTATGCCGAGAAGAGTGATGCTCGAAGATTTCTTGATATTGAGTCAAATCATATCATTGAATCTCGCGATGCAGAATATTTTGAAGACAAGTTTGCAAGGCACAAGAATATTGTTCTTCCGGATATTCCGGAGAATAATGAGGGTGCACAAGAAACTGAAGTCTTCAATGAAGATGTGGTCCAAGAAGATGTTGTTGTTGAAACAACGGTTGAACCAGAACAAGCTGAGCCGTCAGCTAAGCGTGTGAGGAGGCCGAAGGACTTCGGAAGTGACTTTGTCACCTATTATGTAGAAGCAGATCCGCTTACCTATGATGAGGCGATGAAGACCAGAGACGCGGTTTTCTGGAAGGAGGCGATTGACAATGAGATTGATTCCATCACCTCAAATAACACTTGGGTGTTGGTTGATCTTCCTGAAGGAGCGAAACCCATCGGATGCAAATGGATCTTCAAGAAGAAGATGAAAGCAGACGGAACTATTGACAAGTTCAAGGCTAGGTTGGTAGCCAAGGGGTTTTCTCAGAAGCAGGGGATTTACTATTTTGACACGTATGCTCCAGTAGCCCGGATGACCACCATCAGAATGTTGATTGCTCTCGCAGCAATACATAAGATGGTGATACATCAGATGGATATGAATACGGCTTTCCTAAATGGCGAGCTGACCGAAGAGATTTACATGCAACAGCCAGAGGGATTTGTCATCAGGGGTCTTGAAGACAAAGTCTGCAAGTTGGTAAAATCTTTGTACGGTCTTAAACAGGCTCCCAAGATGTGGCATGAGAAATTTGACAAAGTTATAAGGTCAAATGGCAACATGGTCAGCGATACGGACAAGTGTGTTTACACAAAGTTCACTGATGGAAGAGGTGTTATCGTTTGTCTGTACGTGGACGACATGCTTATCCTGGGTACGGGTATTAGCTATGTCACGGAGACAAAGAAATTCATCTCAAGCAAGTTCAGTATGAAGGACTTGAGGGAAGCTGATGTGATCTTAGGGATCAAGATTATCCGGACAGACACTGGACTAGCGCTGTCACAGTCTCATTATATTGAGAAAATGATCACTCGTTATGGGTATCGGGATCTTCCAGGGATCGATACGCCGTACAGGTGTGATTTGAAGCTGAAGCCTAATTCAGGGAAAAGCATCAGGCAGCTGGAGTATGTAAGCGTAATGGGAAGTTTGATGTATGCTACTACTGCCACAAGGCCTGACATAGCTTTCGCCGTGGGAATGCTGAGTCGTTTCACGCGCAACCCAGGTGCTGAACACTGGAAAGCTGTGAAACGGGTTATAAGATATCTCAAGAAGACTCAGACATATGCACTGTACTACAGCGGAGATCCGTCGGTAGTGGAAGGCTTCAGTGATGCCAGTTGGTGCTCAGAGGTGGAGAGCGAGAGGTCCACAGGTGGATACATTTTCACAATGGGTGGAGCTGCTATATCGTAGAAGTCGAAGAACCAGACTATGCTCTCGCGGTCATCCATGGAATCTTAGTTCTTTGTACTAGATATCGCAGCCGAGGAAGCAGAATGGCTTCGGGAGCTCATGTATGATCTTTCATTGGTTGGGGCGCAAATACCGGCGATACCGATATACTGCGACAACCAGGCGACTGCGGCGGTGGAATCAAATGACCTCTTCAACGGGAAGAAGAGGACTGTGCGGTTGAAGCACAGGGCAGTACACGATCTTATCAAGAGAGGTGTTATTTCAGTGATTGATGTTCGGAGTCAGAAGAACCTGGCGGATCCGTTCACCAAGGGCCTCAAGCGCCAGCTGGTCAATGACACAGCTTGTAAAATGGGCTTGAAGACATTCTGATATTGGATTATTGTATTCCTACCATAAAGTTTTATGCTAATAGTTCAAAGATTTATCTACTAGGCATCTAGCTTTTGGTTCAAGGAAGGACCACTAATCGGAAGAATATCAGGAACGGTGGGTACATGTTCTATTGGGCATGGAGAGGTTACGGACCTATAACCACTGTTGTCTACTATTATTTTCTGCGAAAAACGGTTCCTGTGGAAAGGTTGGCTTAATTGCCTTAATGAGTTCTCAGGCAGAGTGAATGCCTGGAGTGCTTTACAGGACACGGTAGAGCAGCACTACAAGGAGTGAAACTCCATGCTACAGTGGGGTGACTCCACAATGAGGTTCCTATATGTGGGGTGCTGCCCAGGAATAGGATAAAGCCTCGGCTTTGCAGGCCAAGTCACAGCGGCGTAGCACCGCAAATAGGCAGTTAGCCTAATGTTGTATATTAAATATAAGTGGGGTGTAGTCAGCACTACAAAGAGGAGGAGTTCCTCATGTTACAGTGGCACGACACCACCATGAGGTACCAGGTTAGGGATAAAGCCTCGGCCTTGCAAGCCATGTCGTTGCGGCGTAACACCGCAAGGGAGCCTAAGGCTTCATGCTGGGTAGTTTGACACTACAAAGAGGCGGTTGCCTCATGCTACTGTAGTATGACACTACCATGAGGTTCCCGGTACGGGGTAAGGCCTCGGCTTTAAGCCATGTCATAGCGGCGTAGCACCGCAAGGGAAGCGCAAAGCGCTTCATGCCATGTCTCTTTATAATGAACTCACCTATAGTGTATGACAGAGATATCAGGTCGTCTCTTGAGGGTAAACTTGTAGACACCCAAAATTATACACTAAAACCAGGCTGGCACAGGGCCTTTAATGTGTAGCCAGAAGCACATGTAACTACATTATGTGAGTGGAAAGAATTTCAGCTATGATGCAGAATTCAAGGCTTAGTCCATTCTTGTGTTATAGTTTGATTTTTGACTCACGTGTGAAGATTCAAGTCTTAAGTGGCATCTATCCTAAAAGTATAATGGACAGTTACTGTGGGGAACACTCGTACTCATATATATAGAGATATGTGGGGGATTGTTGGGTTTGTAGCCTTTTGTTTTGGTTTTTAGTCCCACATCGGCTAGAAAGGAATGTGTATCTCCACATATATGAGTCTTTTCTCTTTATGGAGATGCACATGTAGTGCACATGGGTGTGTGCCATGTGGGATTAATTATTAATGGTATAAAGGCTTAATCAACAATTAAGAAGCTGTAAGCTTTTTGCTCTTGGAAATTTATTTCCATGGAGCTAAGCTCCGTAGGAGCTTAGCGACTCGGACTCGGACTCGGACTCGGACTCGGACTCGGGCTCGGACTCGGGCTCAAGGGCTCATGAGGCGTAATGTGGCGTTTTGTTGGCGTGTGTTCTCTCCCTCTCTGAGTGTAGTAGTAATCAGAATTCCAGGGAGAAAAACTCTAAGTGTTCTTTAACACAACAGAGTAGTGAGCGTGTTCTTTAACACAAACACTAGTACTTTTTAGTACGTGTGGGTTCTGTTACTTCAAACAGAGAAAGAAGAGTAGAGCCATTGCCAGAGGAGTTCGCCGTCTTCCGATGAGTCAGAAGAGGAGTGTTCCAAGGTTTTCCGTCAACCTTGCTGGTTCCTGGAAGCTGTTCGCAGAGGGCGAATAAGCTTTGAGCAACGGTGATAATTCACCCCAGCATTCCATCTTTCGCCTGTCATCCTTCTGTTGCCTTTAGAAGTTCTGTCAGTATCTTCTTTTTAGAAGGCACTACTGCCAGTTTGCTACGATCACGAAAATCTCTTTAGATTATTCGTGTATTGCGATATCGTTTTAGATCTCGTAATTTGCAGAATCCTTCTGGATCTCTGTTGCAAAACCTTCTTTAAGGAATTGCATTTGAAACGTTGTCTTTACAACTGTTTCAGTTTCTGTATTTTCCATCGAATAGCGTGCCCCGGCGTTCCCGGCAATAACATAAGAACATACACTGAATCCTTACCAACTCCACCATCGATCCAACCAGATCACCACAACTACTTGTGTTGCGCCCTAGCCCCAAAATACGTAGGACCAGGATACGTGGCAATGAAAATAGATTATAGACTTCCGAAAACAAAAGACAACGAGTAGATTACACAAATTGTCTCTCCTTCAAAATACCGTCAACCTCTCTTTTTCTCTCCAAAAGTTGTAACTTTCATCAACTTTCCTCCGTTTGCATGGATTAGGGTCAGAAAATGCATATATAGCCCCATCAATCTCGCAACAGACTGGGACCATCCACACGATCAAACGGTGTAGAAAAATCAGTCAAATTTGGGTTTATCCCGACAAACCGGCATACTAGCAGTATATTGTAGTATATCGTTGGAATACTTTATCGACAAATAATGAATTGGAACTATATTTTTACAGATCCGTATACCGGCTGTATACTGTAGTTTATCGTCGATATACTGAGTTGGCAAATGTCGGTAGATGCAAAACCAGAATCAAACAGAAGCTACTTAGCTACAAAACCAGTATACCGACGGTATATAGCAATATATCGTTGGTATACTCTTGCTTCTCTATTTTCCAAAATAATTGCAATTTTGAACTCCGCATTTGACGCCTTCAACTCCCCGAGCTTCTCCGACACACGGATTGTCATGTCACATTCCCAAAATACGTAAGACTAGGTTACGTGGCAATGGCCAGCTACGTATCAAGTGGACTCCAACCCAACTCAAATATATAAAACTGTCTAGAGGTCAAGTATAACTTTCTAAAATGTCAAGTCAACTATATCTCAATCCACAAAATAGTAATATCAATAGCGAACCAAGTCCACTAAAGTTGATTAGACCGTAATACACTAATTTTAGAATAGACAAATGTATTAGAGTGGATCTCCAATAACAGATGTCATGAACAAGCTAGAGGAAAGTTTAAGCTTTCAAAATACTAGGCATGAGTCAATATAGGACAAAAATATAATATAGAAGGATATAATGATATCAACTAAATACATGAAATCCTGGAGAAGCAATCATCATCTATCCATTTATTCTACAATGACAGATCAGTAAATACCTGGAGAGATCATCAAGTCCTCAGAAGGGACGTAGCAAGATACATAATATACATGCCGAATATGCAAGATAGGCAAGAAAATAATGCAAGGAATCAAAACAACTAAGATAGTGGTATGTCATAGAGAAGCGTGGTACTAGATGTGGCTAACAAGTAAATCGTACCGCAGTCTTATGTGGTGCTAACGGTCCTATAGAGACTAGTCATGTGTGGTGTTCCCAAACTATAGTAAGTCTCTATCATAGTCCTGTGTGGGACTCTCGACTCGAGAGTGGCCAATAGCCAATCCTAGTATCAATCTCCTCGTCTAAGAAGTCAAGTCAAGCTCAAGTCCAAGTAACACAAAGACACATAACCAAGTCAAGTCGAGCGCACAAGAGTAGGAAAATAAGTTTGGTGTAGCATGGATCAAGTATGTGACAAGAGAAAGAGACAAGTAACATATATGGGGACAAGTAAAAAAAATCATAAAACATGTAGAACATATAATAGAGTAAGCGAGAAACATTCAATAATATATAGTAACGAGTGAAAAAAACATGCAAATATTGTACAATTTGGCAAGGGGTACTTGCTTGTTTCCGAATGTGATGTAGAAAAAATCTCTCAACAACGCAATCCAATTTACTTTCTATCCAATCTTGCCATCAACCACGTACCCCATCGTACCAAATTTAACATAAGTTAGATCTACGAATAACTAATGATTCTAAATAATTAATTTCTCTAAGAAGGTTACTAATAATTCTGAATAAAATTAGTTTAAATTATATTTTTTTCTATGTTAAGTTTTGATTTGTAGATTAACTATAAATTTTAAGCCATTAGATTTAAGTTTGCAAATATAAGATTCGTGGCACGTAAATCGAGCATTCTGTTGACCAAAAAGTAGTCAACCGACACAAACTAAGAAGTTGAGTGCACAACCATGTAGATTTCAACATTACAAGAACACTCAAATCGACGATTCACACGAATCTCAAATCCGTTATGAGATATTTAATTTACAAGTTACAGATTATAGTTTCGGTGGATCCCTAATTGTCTACAACTTTTAGCATTTAAACAAAATAATAAAACATTATTAATTTCTAAAAATTATATGTTATAGGTCTCAGTTTCAGCTTGCCAGAATATTAAACGTATCGTAAAAACAAGTTTGGGATCTCCCAAAATCTTAAAAATAGCAAGACGTGGTCATATTTTGGACGATTGGTACTAAACAAATTTACAAAATTATGGATTTTGGAATAAGTTTATTAAAATATATATTATGAAAGCTTACCTCGATAAGGTTCTAATAAAAAAATTGAGTCGAATCGGATTCCGAAACTACGAGATATGTCACTTCCAAGTCGATGTAGCTGCTGAAAAACTGGGTTATTTTTGACGAATTTTGGGGTTTTTTTGGACCAAAAATAGAGACATGTTTTGACTGATGGGAAGAGAAAGTGAAAAGATTTTCTTTATATTTATTTCATATGTTATGTAGTTATATTTAGGATTAATATGGGTTGTTATGAATGATAAGATATGGACAAGGTTGCTATCCTAGTAGATTTATGATTATAATTAATTTAAATATAGTTTAGATTTATCTAAATCATATAATCTTATTTAGAATTACTATAGATTAGAGCATATAATCCAAACATATATATTATTTGAATAATATATCTAATTTTGTATATCCAAGGTGTATCTATAAATACTAAATTAATATCCATCCTACATTAAATATACGATTTTTTATATTAACACCCCATATTTTGTGTTTACTAAGAGGACCTCCCCTAGTTTAAAAATAAATACACTGACACCCCTTGCCCTTTTTTTTAAAGTAGGGCGATCAGCGTAAATTCCTTTACATAAATTATAAAAATAAAGGGGTGGTCCGTGTATTTAACACAAAACATAGGGAGGGTCATTGTATTTATTTTTAAACTAGGGAAAGTTTGCGTAATAAACACAAAATATAGGTGGTGTCAGTGTAAATAACCCTTAAATACAATCAAAATCTTAAAAATATTATTTATTACCCTAGTTATTTCTAATTACTTATTTCGGAGCCTAATTTAATATTAAAAATTCTAAAATAAATTAGAAACAGAATATGGGGCCTACACGGATGACGCTCGTTGTTTGGAGATTCTCGCCACATAGGTTGGGAACCCCATCCAATACCAACACATTTTTCCCTTCCCAACTAGGTGATGATGCTCGTATATAATATATATATATATATTATATATATACGCGATTAAGTTCCTTCCATACGTGCCACACCACCGCCCCAAAATAATTCTGATACGATGGCATTTGCTCGCTTTTTTGTCCTTCTGAGCTTTAACTTCGTTCAATGCAGAGCGAACGGATCTATAATGAGCGTTATGGAAGCCAAAATTAGACCTCTGAGTGGTCCATATATCCCAAGCGAAGTCACAGGCGAAAAATAGACGATCCCTAGACTCATCCTCTTTCCCGCATAAGCAGCACTGCGTGTCCTCACACGGGATGCCAAACGTCGACAGCCTGTCCCGAGTAAGGAGTCTGTTCCTGATTATTTTGTATAGGCACAAAGAGAACTTAACTGCTGAACCTTTGGTCCAGACCACCTCCGCCCAATCGACCTCATCATGATAGGTTCTAATCTGGTTCGTAGCTGTACTAAACTTGAAGGTGCCTCTCTCCATATCTTCCCATATCCAGTAGTCCTCCGTCCCCTGCCTATCAAACTCTACCGCATGAATGTCTTCAGCATGAGCAGCTTCAATCAATCGGCCCTGCAGCTTCCACTCACCTTCCTGGATTAGGCTACTCACCGAGTCGATAGTACCCATCAGCTCATAGACATGCCATCTCTCTCTCTCGATCAAGCTAGAGTGCTTGATCCAGGGGTCGTGCCAGATGCTAGTTTGAGCCCCCGAGCATATAACCCTATTTAGCTTTTCTTTAGCCTTGAGTCTCATTGATAGTAATGCTTTGACCGTAACCGAGAAGTTGTTACACACACCACATATGCCTACATACACACTCCTATGAATATACATATACATAACTCACAAATATCTACATATGAATATACACACACACATGTCTATATGTGACATATACACATGTGTATCCACAAGACACACACTCATGCACAAATACAAATACTTGGTGTGTATCATCCCCGTATCGCACTAATCTACGATACGCTTGTGATATGCCCAAGATACCTATACCAAACCTTGTCCGAATCATACCAAATCACATAAGCAAGTCTAAAATACATATATGAACATAACTATAGCATAACATAGCTAGTATAAGTGTCATGTGCAATTGGGCATGTGTGCCGCAAGTGTCGGAGGGAACCCCCCCCCCAAAAAATGACTCTGTGTCTCCGTATCTTGATACGGCCTACTCGTATCCAATTGTGGACACAGATCTAGACACACCAAGCAATCCTAATCGAAATAGATCTATATAACCAAATGACACACACTTGGTACACCAATCTCGTAATTCCTCCAAAATTGGCACAAAACTCCATATAACTTTTACATAGAGAGTCATTAGAGCCTAATTCTTCCTCCTATTGGTAGTCCTAGTCCATGGGATTTCAAAAGGGTCAATTGAACAAATAGAGTCTAATTAGAGAGGAAAATGATGTATACCTATTGGAAGATGGATTCCTAATGAAAAGCTAAATGGACACGATCCGGACATGAAGCTCCTAGCAAATGGACTCCTCTTCTTGTGCTCCTAGCCTCCAAGCTCCTATGTTCCTTCAAGGGATGAGAATGAGAGTGATGGATGAGAATTGAGTGGAATTTGAGAGGGATTGGTGGAGGAATGGCTCCATTTGGGGAAGAACACCAAAATGAGAATTGGCACAAATGAATGAAGTAAGAGAAATGAGAGCCTCCTCTTCTAGTGGGCGGCCATATAGGGCTTCTCATGCTAATCCACAATGTCTAATGCCCTCCAAAGCTTGTCATGTGAGCTAATTAATGTGTGAAATACTCTAAACTTATTTTGGTAAATAGTCTAAACCTAATTTATTAAATAGCATGACTAAACGGATCTAAATGGGCTTAGACCAATGAGTTGGTCCATAAGTCATGTCATGCTAATTATTGGGCTCTAGTGTATGTCTAATCTAATTGGTTCACTAACACAAGTCTAACAATTAGGCTAGTCCACTAACCAACTCAACACATGGTCTATTCAAGTTAACTTGCACACAACCAATATATATAAAATAAATATTACCATCACTAATACATTTATCAAAAAATATTGGAATCACAAAAATGCCCCTCTCAGAATTAGACAGTTACAATATGCTAACGAGTCTTATGTAGGCTGAGTAAGTTATTACTCATTTACAGGGAATGATGTCGAGTATTGGTAAAAAAAATCACCAAAATGGTTAGATTATGACATTGTTTCGTAATGTCTTATGCAAGCAGAGTAAGTACTATTCAATTACAGGGAAGGCTAAATGACTGTGAGTAAGAATCAATAAAGGGTGATAACTATGTGCTAACAGTCTGCTAGCTGGTTATGAATAACATGCATGCTATACATTCTTGAAGGATATGAAATGTTAATTAAAGCAACAGAGAAAGATCACTTTTAATAATGTTCCTATTCCATGATTACTTAGTGTTGTCTTCTAAGTTGAGTTGGGAAGCACCACTTATCAGTATATGGAAATACTGATCCACGTTTGTGGGCATCTACCGGTGTTCGTATGCGGAGTATCACTTGATTTGTGATATGGCATCGATGAATTAGACGGGTGTGCTTGATTTGTGATATGGCATCGATGAATTAGACGGGTGTGCATGTCACGACCCGCACACCGCTTTTCGGACGCGAGAGCGTGAGCAAGCCAGCTACGCATCGAGCGGACTCCAGCCCAACCCGAATACGTAAACGCTGTCACGGCTAGGGTAAGCAGCCAAATCATGGCAAGGCTAATCTATATCTCAATCCACAATAAGAAATAATAAACAAGAATGAACAAGTATGGGTCGTAGTTTGCAGTCTACTAGCATATATGTCCGATAAGACTCTAAAGATAATAACAAGAGTCTAAAACTGAACCAAGAAACATGATATCTCATGATAAGGTATGAAAGCATGAACAGATAATAAACACAATAACGATACCTGAATCCCGCAAGCGTATCATCGCATCCGAACCTACAAGATTCGCGAATCATTCGCAATCCAGAACTAGCTAACTCCATGCAATCACTAAACCTGAAAAGATCATCAGGTCCTCAGGGGACATAACAAGATACATAATATATGCCTATCTAGCAGTTTATCATGCAATAAAGAAAATATAGGAAATAAATAGAAAAAGACCAATCAACACGAAAATATGACTATACATGACTGGAAGAACCACTACGCATAAACGAACTGCTGGCGGAGAACAAGAGAACACGATGTCACGATAAACCAATAGAATACTCAAACCCTCGCCCCTAGTGTGGACTCGCAGGTTTGAACAACTACTAGCCCTCGCCCCTAGTGTGGACTCGCAGGCTAGCATCACCCTCGCCCTAATGTGGACTCGCAGGTGTGGAACAATAACTACTAACCCTCGTCCCTAGTGTGGACTCGCAGGCTAGCATCACCCTCGTCCCTAGTGTGGACTTGTAGGTGTGGAACAGATAACTACTAACCCTCATCCTAGTGTGGACTCGCAAGCTAGCATCACCCTCATCCCTAGTGTGGACTTGCAGGTGTGGAACAGATAACTACTAACCCTCGTCCCCAGTGTGGACCGCAGGCTAGCTTAACTACTAACCCTCACCCCTGGTGTGGACTCGCAGGTTAGCTTCAAGAATTTCAAGGTACAGCAGTTCCGTTATGACTCATTCATCATATGACACGATGCAACTCAGTCCAAGTACAAGTGATGACACGACACGACCCAAATCATGATCACGAGGGAACCAATCCAATATGAACTACAAAATTAACTATGAACAGGAACTGTAAATAGATATATCCAATATGAACTACAAAATTAACTATGAACAGGAACTGTAAATACATATATCTAATAACTACAAAATTAACTATGAACAGGAACTATAAATACATATATCCAATAGAACTTCAAGCCAACTATAAACAAGGACTATAATATACTAGCATACACGATGTACAAATCTCATGTCAATAATTAACTAGTAAAACTGTATAATAATTAAATATGCATGTAAATAAACTGTAGAGGGAGGCAAGGTATCTTGCCTGGAGGTTGCACGCAGATCCCAAAAATATAGTCAATGGTGAGCCGTAAAGTCCAAATCACCATAACTGTCTCCGAAAGCTGAAACAGACATTGCCAACATTTTCAGGATAGTCAAATTAGCTAGGATTGCTTGTCCTTAAGTCCAATTCTGGACATAGGGGCAAAACGGTAATTTCGGATCAAAACGGAGTCCGCTGTTGGACCCGCTTTGCACCAAAAACGTGCCAGAGTTAATGGTCTCTAAAGTCATCAACTATATGTCTACGGATTCGGTTTGATGATACAAACCAATGATGTCCAATTTGGATTCCGGTGTGGCCGTGCACAAAATTACCCGTTGATCGGATCGTGGGACTCGCAAAACGGCGATCCGATAAACTGTCTCA
>JANAVB010021799.1:3679004-3696504 GCA_029216955.1 Iris pallida
GCTTTGATACCAATTTGCCATACCCCGATTCGTAGAGTCATTATTCACATATTTATCTCTTGGAATCGATCATCTTCGCTTGGGCGTGATGCCGTACAAGTCTGGTATTGCACTTGTACAAGGCAAAGATGGTATATAATTGATGATCTTCAAATAGGAATATTTACAGCGGCAGAAGCAGATAAATTGAAGTTAATGATGACAATCTTTCTCATTGAATAGAAATACATCACTTCTTTATAGCAGCGGAGATAATAGGATAACTTGAAGTCACACAGAGATGTATAGAACTTTATTCTCTTTATTGATAATTGAAGAAGAGTACAAGACTTGTATTGAAGTACACTGCTTACAACACATCTCACTTACATTGAAAGCCAGCTAAACAATGCTATAAAGCTTACATTTGATACATTGGATACATTGGATTACAACTCGATATACCGACTTGGCATACAACTCATTAGTACAACTGATTACATTGTTCCATATATTATGTCCTTTATAAACAGAAGACATCATCTTGTACAAGAAGCGCTTTTGTATGCCCAATAAATCTTCGATGCCTCGGGACCGATCAAGCCAAATCTTCGTGTATAGAATATCCCAAGCACGAGCACCTAACCACAAAACGTGGGTCAGTACATCATCTATGTACTGGCGAGCAGAATCTAACCCACTCGCCTAAACCACCACTAACTGGTCAATTTAGCAAGCATTTAATAGAATGATCTTTCTACTTGGGCCTAACATCAGTTTACAGTTCTTGAGCAGAAACATTGAAGTAAGTAAACATGTTATAGCATGATATCGCATTTCTTTGTGCATGGCATCATCTAAGCAATATTGAGTTAACACGTTGAGCATATTATGGAAATATTCCTGAAAGACATCGTTTAGCAAAGTTGGTGTTATTGTTCAATAGGTTATGGCAATATTCTAAAAGGCAATACATTAGCAAATCGTATTTAACATGTTGAGCATGTTATAAAGTTTCTCATTTAAAGGCAACAATATAGCATCAATTTATTTAGCATATTAAGCAGGCAAGTTGAACCAACGTATATAATATCACAATTATGTGATTCCTTACCGATAGCCGACTTCTCATACCTGTATCAAATACAGGTTAGCAGATATACTTACTCAGCCTGCACAAGAACATTCATTAGCGTACATCCTGACTACATGGTCACTGGTGTTGTTAAACCATATGGACTCTTTATCATTTCACTTCAAGATAATGCGGTCAGCATAGTAGGTGGCGAGCCTCTATGCCACCCTGCCTTATCCGTGCTCCCACAGTACTCATCATTATTTCTCCTAAGCCGAATCGGTCCCGGCGCTCCGGTACCATTCGAGGAAATTATAACTCAAACCTTATATACAAGTTATCCCTGACCATACGAATGCGTGTCCGACTCGATTGTGAACATAGTCGCATGGTAAAATATATTAAAGAAAGTAAAGGCAACAGTGCATCATTTAGTCATATTCAATGACTTATTCATTTCATCATTACCATCATTTCACTTGGTGATCTCAATGATCCCATGCTTTATCATTCCTCATTCATTGCTTCATTACAACGTTTCTCATATCGTTCCTTTCGACAAGGAATATAACATTCATTTATTTCATAGGGATATTTATTTATTCTTTCATTGCTTAATAAGGGACAGGCAACATTTCATATTCTTGCAACAGTTATACAGAGTGTACATGATTCAAGTATTTCGTTCAATTCTCATAGCCAGTACATTGTCTATTCTATCCTTCACAATGCATCTCATTATTCAAGTGTTTTACTTGTTCCGGCAGCGTTAAGCATAAGGGACATTATTAATTCATTTACAGGCAACAAGTCATATTAGCAATTCAAGTGGGATTCGTTCAACAATTTAATGATCATTACTTGTACATTTCAACATCAGGCAACTTAAGCATCTCTATTATCCAGTAACCAAAACACGGACATTTAGGGACAATTCATAACATCGTATTACTCTATTTTATTAAGCATGCGGAGTAAGGAGGAGGGAGGACAGTTCCACTCACATGCATAAAAGGGTCTTCTTATTCCGATCGCATATATTCCCACCAGACATAGCTCCACCAGCGAGCCATGTTCCAATACCCATTCCATCCGGCTGGCTAAGAGACTGCATCAGTCTCAATTCTCTTGATCTCCAACATAAGTCTCGGTTAAACATTCTAATAGCATCCAACCAGCCAATCAAATGTCTCGCTCGGAGCGGGGCATTACAGTGTCTCACCTGGTCATATCAGTAATCTACAAAGAAACAAAACTATGTTATAAAGTAATTTAGCTTTGCTATGCCTACAACCAAATGCTGAATTATTATAAATTGGCTGAAAATTGAGCTAAAAAACTAGATTTTGTGGACTTTGGGTACCGTCGGAAACCTATGATACGAAGTGCGGTTTAAACATGTGATGTTATATACATTAAAGTCTTGAAATCAAATAAGTTAATCATTGTATATAGTAATTTATTTCTTTTAGAAAATTGATGGCAATCGACCATGTCTCCTAATTTAGGCTTCGATATGACACTCGATTCTCACTCGGGGTGTCATAATAGCTAGGTTTGGTATTAACTAAAAGTCTTTGAGTCATGATACATGCCTCACCTAAGTTGGAAATGTTAGGTTCGACGGGGAATAACTACGGAAGTCTTTTGAGTCTAACACGCGATACATACTTTCCTAAAATAGAGTTCGACTCCTTCGGTGGTTAGGTTCCATCCTTGACTACCAAAATATGATATTGAAATGTAACCGTGACTATAACTATACCATTCTAGTTCCGTTATAGCTAATTAGGAGTTAAACTTTAACCTGACAAAGCCTACACTCGACTACGGGATATCTATACGTTACGTTGTATCTCCCTCTACGATACTTTGTACCACCTAAGTTTTAACTTGCCTATGGGATATATGTAATGTCCCACTCTGCACGGTGCATTATGATGGCTAGTTGATTCGAGGAAGCCTTACTGGATGTGGAGTTATGCGGAGCGATCGCTCAAAGGCTATGCGATCGTGGCTGGAAATCATCTTTGTAATGGGAGCAATGTGAGTCCTTCGAAGATCCTTCAGCTTCATGCTTAATGAAAAGGAATATATATTATGCTTGCTTGTGGTGTTGCAAATTGATACCCAGCCTGAAACCCAGAAAGAAAATAAAAGATAATTAATCACGTGGCTGGTAAACTATTACGAATCGAATGATGAATTATCTATTGTGGTAACAAATTCGGACAGGTGAAGCAAAGTCCTAAGAATTAGACAGTGACTATATCGAGCTACGGCTCGAAGAATATAGGTGTAATCGATAATAAGTAGGGGTGAGCATTATTCGGTTTTGGACCAAAAATCGAGCTGAACTCAAAAAGAGATTCGGTTCAGTTTTAAAAAAAATTGGTTCGATTTCGCTTTTGAAAATACTAAAATTTCTTATTCGATTTTGGTTTTGGATGCCGGTTTCGGTCTAAAACCAAAAACCGAATAAGGCTTGTTCAATTATGTAAATAGCCTCAATTTTATGCATATTCTGTCATTAACTAATGTGTATATTTTGAAAACAATAATTCTATGTATTTATTTTGAAGTCCAACTTTGATAATTTAACAAATAGTCTAACTTTGTACGCAACTTTACAATACAACAAATGTGTGTATACAAACTATAATTTTTAACATAATTTAACCACGATTCCAACTTTGGGTCCGACTTATTAAACAATAGAAATTGTCAAACCGAATAAACAGAGTTGGCTATTTTGTTCAATTTCGGTTTTGAATTTTTAGAATTTTGGTTTTCGGTTTTGACTATTTTGATTCATTTTAAACCGAATGTTCTTCCCTAATAATAAGTCCTAAGAATTGGACAGTGACTATATCGAGCTACGATTCGAATGATGTATGGTAACAAAGATGAGAAAATGAGGAGTAATCACATTCGATTAACCTGTGCTATTGTAGAATGATGATTACGAGACCCTGGAATGGTCAGCTGGTATTACGCGCTACGACTCAAGGCAAATGTGGCAAGACAAAGAAAGTTGTGGTGTATATACTTTTGTTTCCATTATCATACATTATTATGTTTTTTATAGCTAAGTTGCATATACTTGCATGGCTATGGACAATTTTTTTACAAGGTTTAGTTCCTCGAACGATACTCCGGGGCCACGATTCCGATTCAGCCTAGGTAGGAACAAAGGATGGTGCCGACGTATAGGCATTAGAATATGCAGGACTTTCAGTGAGGCTTGCTATGTATGCTGTAAAGGATACTGAAATTACACGTGTGCGGAAGTAGTAGCACGGGTGATTCAGAAACCTCCCATGGGTTAGCACCCTATCTGGAATTCTCCGTCTGCCATATAGTCCAAGGTGGTTGTTGCCAGCAACCTTCAAATAGATAGGTCGTATTCTAATGATGTCTTATGCAGGCTAAGCAAGTTATTACTCATTTACAAGGAAGGATATAGACTGTTGGTAAGAATGTGACGTTGTGTCTCTCCTAGTTATATCAGTAATCTAGAAAAAAAACATAATTATGTTATAAAGTCAATTTGTATGGTATTGATTTGGTATGTGGTGTACTATTATAATTTGGCTCAAAATTGAGCAAAAAAGCTAGATTTTGTGGACTTTGGGTACCGTCAGAAACCTATGATACGAAGTGCAGTTTAAACATGTGATGTTACATACATTGAAGCCTTGAAATCAAATTAGTTAATCATTGTATATACTAAAAAAAATTCTTTTAGAAAATTAATGGAAATCGACTATCTGCTAATTTAGGCTTCTATATGACACTTGATTCTCACTAGGAATGTCATGAAAGCTAGGTTGGTATTAACTAAAAGGCTTTGAGTCAATATACTTGCCTCACTTAAGATGGAAATGTGAAGTTTGGAACTCACTTTTGAGTCTAACACACGATACTTACTTTCCTAAAATAGAGTTCACGACCCCTTCGGTGGTTGAGTACCATTCATGACTATAAAAATATGATATCGAAATCTAATTGTGACTATAACTATACCATTCTAGTTCTGTTATAGCTAATTAGGGGTCAAACTTTAACATGACAAAGCCTACACTCGGCACTATAGGATATCTATCTAATGATACGTTGTATCTCCCTCTATGATACTCTGTACCACCTAAGTTTAAATTTCCTATTGGATATCTGTAATGTCCCACTCTGCACGGTACATTATGATGGCTAGTTGGTTCGAGGAAGCCTTGCTGGATGTGGAGTTATGCGGAGGGATCGCTCAAAGGCTATGCGATCGTGGCTGGAAGTCATCTTTGTAATGGGAGCAGTGTGAGTCCTTCGAAAATCCTTCAGCTTCATGCTTAATGAAAAGGATTATATGTTATGCTTGCTTGTGGTGTTGCAAATTGATACCCAGCCTGAAACCCAAAAGGAAAATGAAAGATAATTAATCACATGGCTAGTAAATTACTGCGAATCGAATGATGATTTGCCTATTATGGTAACAATATCGGACATGTGAAGCGAAGTCCCAAGAATTGGATAGTGAGTATATCAAGCTACGACTTGAAGAATATATAGTGTAACTGATACTAAGTAGGGATGAGCATTATTCGGTTTTAGATCGAAAATCGAACCGAACTAAATAAGAGATTCAATTCAGTTTTAAAAAAATCGGTTCGGTTTTGCTTTTGAAATACCAAAGTTTCTTTTCTGATTTTGGATTTCAGTTTCGGTATAAAATTGAAAATCGAATAAGACTTGTTCAATTATGTAAATACCCTCAATTTTATGTATATTTTGTGATTAAAAAATGTGTATATTTTGAAAACAATAATTCTATATATTTATTTTGAAGTCCAACTTTGATAATTTAACAAGTAGTCTAACTTTTTACGTAACTTTAAAATTCAACAAATGTGTGTACAAAAATTATAATTTTTAATATAATTTAACCACAATTCCAACTTTGGGTCCGACCTATTAAACAATAGAAATTGTCCAACCGAATAAACTGAATCGGTTATTCGGTTCGATTTCGGTTTTGAATTTTTAGAATTTTGGTTTTTGGTTTTGACTATTTTGATTCATTTTAAGCCGAATGTTCACCCCTAATAATAAGTTCCAAGAATTAGACAGTGAGTATATAGAGCTACGGCTCAAAGGATGTATGGTAACAAAGATAATGGAAGGAGGAGTAATCACATTCTATTAACCTGTGTTGTAGAATGCTGATTACAATAGACCCTGAAATGGGAAGCTGGTATTGCGAGCTACGGCTCAAGGCAAATGTGGCAAGACAAATGAAAGCTGTGACATATATACTTTAGTTTTCCATTGTCATGCATTATTATGTTTTTTATAGCTAAGTTACATATACTTGCATGGCCATGGACAATTTGTGCACAAGGTTTAACGGTACTCCGGGACCACGATAGGAACAAAGAATGGTGCCGACGTATTGGCATCAGAATATGCGGGACTTTTAGTGATACTTGCTATGTATGCTGTAAAGGATACCAAAATTCCACGTGTCTTGAAGTAGTACCACAGAAGATTCAGAAACCTCCCATGGGTTAGCACCCTATCTGGAGTTAGCCGTCTGCAATATAGTCTAGGATGGTTGTTGCCAGTGACCTTCAAATAGATAGGTCATATGCTAACGATGTCTTAAAGCAGGCTGTTGGTAAGAATCACCGAAATGGTGAGAATTGAAATATTATCTTCTAACAATGTCTTATGCAGAAAGAGTAAGTATTATTCAATTATAAAGAAGTCTAAACGATCGTAGGTAAGAATTACTAAAGGTTAATAACATAAGTGCAATACATTAATTCTGCTGGTTATGAATAACATGTGTGCTTTACATTCTTGTCGTACATGAACTGTTAATTGATCCTAAGACAACATAGAAAGTCCACTTTTAGTAATGTTTCTATTACATGATTACTTATTGTTGTCTTCTTAGGTGAGTTGGACAAGCACCTCACAAGTACATGGTAATGTACGGACCCACTTTTGTGGGCATCTACAGTTGTTCGTGTGCCAGGAATCGCTTGATCTGTCCTGCGGCATCGAAGAATCGAATGGGTATGCAGAAGCTCTTCTATAAAGATGTATTCTACTATAAAAGGACATAATGTTTGAAACATTGTAGTTATATTGTACCAATGAGTTATAGTCCAAATCAGCAAATCAAGTGAGTTGTAAGATAATATGGCAAGTATTCCAGCTGGCTATTAGGAGCCCTTTGTATCCGCTGCAAGTCTTGCACTTCGTTGAAATTATCAATGAAAGAACACATTTCTTTATGTCATAATGTAACGTCAATATATCTGTCTGGTTCTGCTACAATGTCATTCTCTATTTCATCAATAATATTTGTTTTACCTTATATGAGCACAATCTAGACTTATACGGTATCATGCCTAGTGGCTAATTATCGATTTTACGGAATCAAGGCGTGACATAATGGTATCAAAGCATGGCTTTCCATTCTTGGATCCTTACTCGATTCGTTTCCAAGCAAAGTGCTTCCGCAATTATTCAAAGTTGCATCCACGATTACTCAATATTGTTTCAGCTATTACTCAAAGTTGCTTTTGCGATCATTCAAAAATTGCTTCCATGATAGAAAGTCATTTAACCCTCCTGGATGCTCATTGGGTGTTCATTACAATAAGTTTAAATATGTCGGCTGCTATGTGTGTGATGCACTGAATTTCTAACGATACCAAAAATAAACAAACATCAATGATTTGATTCAATAATAAGTTGGGTAATGTGTGATTAATGCCTTATATGTGGGATGCAAAGAAACCGATAGATATGTTACAGTCGGTGATGAGTATGACATGGTATGTCTTGAAGGAAGTGTGCATGGACTTCAATAAATGGGGATCAACTAAATTTTGAGTTGACCTGTGTTTTGTCTTGGCTATGTTTTAAACTTGAGAAGTGGTTCGTGTTTATGGTCGACGGAGCCACCATATGATAGATAGTTCAAATAAACATTGGATCAGTACGAAGAGAAATATCGTGTCGGAAATGGCTTGAGTTTCCAGTGGTATATGTTGGCCCATTGGTCTGGTCACACCTGATTTTGATAACCGACTGACAACTCCAATTAGAAATACATAAATAATATGGTCCTGCTGTTGAACGACTACTTGCTGGCACTCAGTCAGAGTCTTTGCCAATGATAATCGCATCACTGATCAAGGCAATTTTCCTTTTGTTTTATATTTTTTAATTTATTGAGTCTAGAAAAAATTTACGGTTGATCGAGATTGGATCCTGGATCCGCTACAAAAAGTCCACTACCAAAATTGGCCTACCCAGTCATTCAATCTATTCATTAAACTCAGTCCACTTACCAAATAGCCCATAAACCCACAAAAGCCCAAAGCCAATTATTTATGACATATTCTGGAAATAGGGCAAACGAACTCTGACCGAGTTCTGCCCGAATTCGGATCGAGTTCTGCCCGAACTCGATCCTCCTGACCCAGTTTCGAGGCAACAGGTCACCCTGAAGAACATGCTCCAAACATTCAGATTTTTGAACGTTGGACTACTGAACTATGCCCGAGTTTTGTCCAAGAAAATACTACAAATAAAGGAGGGTTCTTCATTCTATTCACTCATTCCTATTCTCTCTTCTCTATCCATTCAAGTGTTCTATCAAAGCTTTTCACTTTCAAATCTAAGCTTTATAGCTCGTAGCCAAGCCAGTACCAGTTTTGGTTCAATTTAGAAGTTTGGTCGAGTTGTACAAAAGGCTTAAAAATATCTCAGTTTTCATCCAGTTCCAGAATTCGGCAAGTCCTTCGGATTAAAGGCTTTCAAGTTGAAGTGGTGCTCTTCGAATAAAAAGCACGTGTTGTAAGGAGCTGCAAGTGCTTCAGATTCAAAGCTTGTATTTCATTGCATAGTGGATTCAACATCGAGCTAGAATATTCGATACTGGATTAGTTCTCTCAAAGGAAAACCAATATAAATAATGGTGTTTGCGTTTGCTTCTCTGAACTTATTTACCTTACACATTTATTTTTACTGCCTACTTCATATCAGTTTGATTACTACCATAAATAGATTTTAAGTTGTGATTTTATTTTGCTACACACACTCTATTCACCCCCCTCTAGAGGTGCTCAACGGTCCTACATTATATGTCTCTACCCTCGTAGTGATGAGATGTGCCCTGATGTTGTTCATAGTGTTAGCGATGGGCACCTGTAAGGAATGTGGTAGTGCAAATCTTAGCTCGGATTATAATTTGATGCATGATGGCTTTATGCGTTCCTTGATAATTGAGTTCATACGATCCGTTGCGAGACTCTGATGGTTAGCGTTATGTTGGATAACAAGAAAATAGAAATACACAATGGATGCCTTAGTGGGAAAATAATACGAATATAGATTCAAGTGTTGACTTGAATCAATTGGGTAAATATTTTTAGGTTCAGTATCGATGGTGGGATGTTGTTATCAAGAACTTATTTGGAGAACAAAAGTGGAACAATATTGAATGATGATAGTATCGATCAAATAGAAATTGTATGTTGGGCATCAATAAGGTAGTTGCGATATTGAAATCTAGATGGGAGGTTGCGGATGATTCAACAGATGTAGTGAATTATGTCGTTGACCCTTGGCTATTTTTAGGTATAAAGAATGATTTACCGACATATGGATTCATAGGATAGAAATGGAGTACTTGTCCCTTGTTGTAAAGAATTATGAGGAAGCTATTTGTGAGACTTAAACGACTGAGATATAAATCAAAATTTGAGGAATATTAAGTCCTAATAGACATTGTCGATGGTCAATGTAGTCGAATGTATAACAAGTTGGTTGCAATATAGATTTGCTGGATTATGACTTAGTTGTACGATTCCTGTCATATAGACTAAGCCGGTATGATTGTTGATGTTGGATGATCTGTAACATGGTTATATGACCGGTGTATGATAGTTTTGTGGCTATGCACTAGACTTGGTGTTCGAATGGGAAACCCCTTCGAGACTTTGACGTGATGTGAAATAAAAAATTAATAGTTAATGTGAATTGCTAAATGTTGACCATATGGAATTGATGGATTTGTATAGCGGTGGGATAGAAGAAATATGAATATATTGTTACCTTATCGATCGGTTAACAAGTATGGACCGTACAAATGGTTTAAACATATAGAAACTATACACATAGGCACGTAGGAAGGAAAGGAAAGCAGAGAATGTAAATGATAGGCGATTGAGGTAGCTATGTTGGATTGTAACATGGAATAGTTGGCCCAATTGGATAAACACAACTTGTGTACGATATAAGGATATAAGTTGAAGAAGGAATATGATGGCACGATTATGCAAGCGAGATTGAGAATTTGAAGTTGGACAGGTAGATTTATATGATGGATACAAAATTGGATTGGAATTGCTCGATTAACTTTGTCAATTGTGGGGGTAAATCTAGAATGAAGCTTTTATGGATGTAGCCCTAAGGATGATTATTGGTAGATAGACTTGACCCTAGAGTGTCGGTTGTTGCCTAACATTGGGTTGGTCGGCAATGATACTTTGACTTTTTTTGGATTGGGATTAAAGTTCATAAGATTGGGGTAGGGTCCATTGCCCCTTAGATTAGTCGAATTATAGGTTGTCCCTAAGATAAACGATAGATTATTCCTAATATGAGAGATAGATTGCTCCTAAGATGAGAGATAAGTATGTCCTTGGTAGCCATCCATTTTAGATGAGTTACCTGAATGTTTTGGTTTAGCTTAGAATAGCTGGCCTTAGAGACTTGACCGAGAAAATAAATTGACTGTTGGAGACCCATCTTATGACCATATTGATGTTGCGTGAGTATGGTTGGAATGAGATATATTTGATTTTATATGTCATGAGATAAAAATTTGAAATGGAATGGAGATTTTGGGTCATTCGATAATATAACATAGGTTGGAATGACGGATTGTTTCGGTTTCAGAATTGGAACCCCATTTGGAATGACAGATTTAGTTTAATTTGGTTGGTTGAATAATATTGAGTTGTTTCAAATTGATTGATAATTACACCGAGACCTTCACAATGGTTTTAACTGATTGATAATCAATTTTGAATTGACGAATAAAATGTAATAATGATATAGAGTGCATGCAAATGGGTTCGACGAGAGCAATTGCTATTAGTTGGAATGACCCTTGGATCCAAATGTTACTAGAGATGAGGATTGCATATGTGAGATGATAATATTGTTCTAATGATTAAGTTGGAAAATGTATTGGAAGGATAATATGTTGGCTTATTAAATACAAGAAAGTTTTAAGTACATAAGAAATTTTGCTAGTGTTGGATGATGGTATGATATGAAGATGGATCATGATCGGGAATTTGACGAGTTGAAAGTAAACTAGTATGGATGTGAATGATAATTGAATATGTGACTTGTGGTCGATAAGACTATGGTTTCGAACGGATTGTTGCTAATGAATTTTGTCACTAAAGGTGGTATGGATCACAATAGGATTGAAAGGGAACTTGGATTAATTGGAAATTGATATAACTAAGTTTGAAAAGTTATGAAACTTTAAGGCGACTCGTTTGAAATATTTTTTTTAAATGATTAGAGTAGTTAAGGCATAAACTCAAGTTGGAATCGATAACCTTGTTGTATTCTTAGTTGGTTGGGGATGAATAAATGGATTAAGGCGATGCAAAGTATCCTAGTTTCTTCTAAGACATGTCAAGGATGTAAAGTTGTAATTAAGATTGATGCCTACGTCGGTGCTTTACTTGGATAGTCCCTGATGCCTGTGTGTTGGCAGTGTAGAGAATGATGGTGTAACAGAAATGATATACGAGGCACAATACAATTGAAGGCATGATGATGTATATTATGGACTGCAAGTATATTGAATTGATTAATTATGCTATTGACTAGATGGAGATTTTGCTACACGAGTTTTTCAAAAGAATTTGCTGAGACTGAAAATGGAAGTTGCACCTGTGGCCGTTTAATTTCTCCACCATTGGCATTGGCTGAGTGCACTATATTTGATACGTCAAGAATATGTGTGCGATTCAAGCTAAGCGGTGAGCCGAATTCAAATGGAGTTGCGGGGAGGATTATTATGTACCAAAGGAATTTTACGAGTGATGGAGGAAAGAAAAGAGATGATAATTTTTTGAGTCAATCATAATATTTGACAAGATGTTGAATTGTACAAGGGTTATCATGAAGAGTTTATTCGAATTTAGTTAAAGAATTGAGATGAGTTTAGTTTAAGTTTCAAGGACGAAACTTTTTCTGAGTGGTATAGTATTTAATGCCCCACTCCGCACGATGCATTATGATGGCTAGTTGGTTCGAGGAAGCCTTGTTGGATTTGGAGTTATGTAGAGGGATCGCTCAAAGGCTATGCGATCATAGCTGGAAGTCATCTTGATCAAGTGAGCAGTATGAGTCTTCCGAAGCTCCTTTAGCTTCATGCTTAATAAAAAAAGGATTATTTGTTATGCTTGCTTGTGGTGTTGGAAATTGATATCCAGCCTGAAACCTTGAAAGACAATTAATCACAAGGCTAGTAAACTATTCTGAATCGAATGATGAATTGTCCAATGTGGTAACAATGTCGAACAGATGAAGCGAAGTCCCAAGAATTGGTCAGTTAGTATAACGAGTTACAGCTCGAAGAATATATCGTGACACAGATATTAAGTCACAAGAATTGGATAGTGAGTATATCAAGCTACGACTCGAAAGATATATGGTATCAAAGATGAAGAAGGAGTAATCGCATTCTATTAACCTGTGCAATTGTATAATGATGATTACGATATACCCTAGGATGGGTAGCTGGTATTGCAAGCTACGACTCAAGGCAAATGTGGAAAAACATATGAGAATTATGGCTTATTTACATTAGTTTTCTATTATCATAAACTATTATGTCTTCTTTACAGCTAAGTTGTATACTAGCATGTTAATGGACAACTTGTGCACAAGGTTTAGTTTCTCGAACGGTACTCTGGGGCCATGATTTCAATTCCGCCTAGGTAGGAACAAAGAATGGTGCCGACGTATTGGCATCGGAATATGCGGTGAGGCTTGATATCTATGATGTAAAGGACACCAAAATTCTACGAGTGTTAAAGTAGTAGCACGTGTGATTCAGAAACCTCCCATGGGTTAGCACCCAACTGGAGTTAGCTGTCTACCACATAGTCCAAGATGGTTGTTGCCAGTGACCTTCAAATAGATTGTCCCATTCTAACGATGTCTTATGCAAGTTGAGTAAGTTATTACTCATTTATAGGGAATGATATCGACTGTTGGTAATAATCATCGGAATGGTAAGCAAAGTAATAACATATGTGCTACACATTCTATTGGTTATGATTAACATTCATGCTTTACATTCTTGTCGGGTATAAACTATTTTATTGACCCTAAAGACAACAGAGAAAAATCACTTTTAATAATGTTCCTATCACATGATTACTTAGTGTTGTCTTCTTAGGTGAGTTGGACAAGCACTGCTCATCAGTCACGATAATGTATTGACCCACGTTTTTTGACATCTACAGGTGTTTGATGAATCGGATGGGTGTGCAAAAAGTTCTTCTATAAAGATGTTGTTTTCTGCTATAAAGGACATAATGTATGAAACATTGTAATTCTGTTGTACCAGTGAGTTATAATCCATTAGCAAATCCTGCGAGTTGTAAGCTAAGATGGCAACTATTTCAGTTGTCTATTAAGAGCCCTTTGTATTATGTTGTAAGTTTGTACTCCTCTGCAAGTCTTTTACTCTGTTGCAATTATCAACAAAAAAGCACATTTCTTTATATCATATTATGACTTCAATATATATGCTTGGTTCTGCTGCAATGTCATTGTTCTCTGGGAAATATCTTCAACTGTATTCATTTTGCCTTGTACAAGTACAATCTAGACTTATAGGACATCATGCCTAGTGGTTAATTAT
This sequence comes from Iris pallida, assembly GCA_029216955.1. Lineage (NCBI taxonomy): Eukaryota > Viridiplantae > Streptophyta > Magnoliopsida > Asparagales > Iridaceae > Iris > Iris pallida. The sequence goes on from JANAVB010021799.1 coordinate 3,693,032, forward strand.
CGATTTCACGGAATAGGGGCATGACAATATCTATCTAACAGTACATCATATCTCCCTCTGTGTTACTCACTACTACCTAATTTTAACTTTCCTATACTCTGTTCGAAATTTAAAATAGGATAAAATGACACTTTAGGGTCCGATACGGCACCGGACGCGTCCAAAAATCATCTGGAACTACCTAGTATGCCTGTAACCCCTGCTACCAAAATTTCATAAATTAAGTTTTATTTTATTTTATTTTGAATATCGTATGGATTTATATGATGTTATATTTTATTAGGTAAAATGCAAATATGGTTATGTTAGATTTAGCTAATTAGATTCAGGAATAGGTTATTACATGTTAGAAGGTTTAAGTTGGGGTTGTAATACAAATCCTTTGCATTGACTTAGGGATTTAGGGTATATATATATATATATAGATATATATATAATATATATATATATATATGATATATATATATATATATATATAGCCACAAGCCTCCCCTTCTCCCTCTACCTAACTCCCACATCCGCTTTGAAGCCAGTGCTGGTAAAACTTCAAGCCCAGATCAATCCCAGAAAAGTCCCTCACAAGGCAGGCTCCCCACAACCACCAGTAACCCAGATTAAACCTCTACAACAAATTTGACATCCTTCTCGTGGACCACTCCGCCGATAACCAGGGGGACAATCTAGAGGTTATCATTTCTGTAGAGACAGACGAGAGCGAGGTCAGCTTGCAAAAACTGGATAACCCATCAGTATCGAGCTGTATTGAAAAGAAAGCAGCTTCAGAGGAGGCCCATCAGGAGTCGTCCAATCCTGTAAGGGAGCGACCTGTCATAGAGGATCCGCAACCGGCAGAATCGGAAACCCACTCTAACCCTCATAGCGTACCAGTCATTCACGCGGACCTCCTAGCTAACTTCGGGCAAGAACAAGTGGCCAGATTAAAACAAGCGATCAACGCGGGTATCGCTAGCCCGGGCAACTATTTCGGAGTTCTGGCCGAAATAGAAGAGGATTTCTAGCACCCTACAACCGAACCAGTCGACACCAGCAAGGACAAAACCGACAAGGAGACCGACATGGCTAGCGCCACCACCAAAAAACCACAAAAGAAGTGTGAAAGAGGCCACGGCCATGATCACTCGATCCGTCGCAAAACTTACCAACTCCTCTCCCTCAGTCACCCCAATGATTAACATCCTTTCTTGGAACATCCGGGACCTGGCGAACAAACCCACATTGAGAAGATTAAAATGTCTCGAGAGACTTCATAGAATTGACATCCTCGTGATTATAGAACCCAAAATCCCCCCAAGAATCTCAAGTCCTTCCAATTGTAGTTAGGCTTCACCACCGTTATCGCAGGCTGTCATGACAAATGGATCCTTTTTGCGGCTGACTTGAAGCACGTCATCATATATGACTCGAGACAGGCACTTTCGTGTTCTTGCTTCAGACTCGGGCTCTTCTGTCTGCAGTTCATGGCAGCTGCGACATATTCGAGGGTAAACAGCTATGGAATTCTCTGATTGGCACCCACCAACAAAACTCCCACCTCCCTAGCTTTGCGTCGGTGATTTCAATGTTGTCACTTACAGGGAGGAGAAGTTGGGAGGCCCCCCCCCCCCCCGCGTCTGTGATGTTCGACTTTGTCAACTTTATTTTCAATGCCCACCTGTCCCCGCTACAGTTTTTCGGCAATGCCTTCACGTGGTACAATATGCAGGAAGTGGCTCGGCAACAATACTCTCGTCTTGATCACACCCTCATTAACTCGCTGTGGGCCGACCTCGATCTTAATTCCAAACTCATGCACCTCAACGCCACTGAATCAGATTACTCCCTACTGCTCATTGATGTCAGCAGAATTACTAATCAGCCCAAAAATTATTTTTGTTTCCTTAACCTGTGGAGCCATCACCCGCAGTTCAGGAACATAGTATCGGCCGCTTGGAGCGGTCATGTTGCTATCAACCCTCTCGTACCTGTGGCTGAAAAACTCAAAGCGACCAGCATAGCCCTCACTATTTAGAGTAAGGAAGCCTACGACGATATATTTCAAGCTGTTCGCATCGCTGAGGATGATGTTTCTTGTGCTGAAATTCTGTTCGCCCATGATGGCTATCCCTCGGCTTGTGCCTCCCTAAACCTCACCAGGGCCCTCTTGAAGTACCGCCTTAAAGTCGAGGAGGAATTCTGGAAACAGAAAGCCAGGCTAACTTGGGATAATGAGGACGACAAGAACACGAGCTACTTTCACTCTTGGTCAAGGGGCGTAGACAACAACTCAACCTCCACCAGATAACTGAAGAGAGCGAGCGCATCCTCAAAGACCAACGGGAAATTAATCGGCTGCAACGACTTCTATATCCATCTGTTCACCAAAGAAGTCATCATCAAGGACGAGGCATTCCTCGCGGCAATCTCTCGCTTGATTGAAGATGGAGACAACATCCAGCTGCAGCTTCTGCCTTCACGAGGCGGCGATTGCCTTCTTCCAAGGAGCTATGTATCCCAAATCAATATCCAGTGCCAACCTGATTCTGATCCCCAAGAAGGACAACCCGGAGATCTTCAAAGATTTTTGCCCTCTGAGCTTGTGCACCTTCACTAACAAAATCATCTGGAAGATTATAGCCAACCGCATGAAAGGCACCTTCCCAAGATTATCTCCGATGAGCAAAGCAGTTTTGTCCGTGGTCGTAATATCTTAGAAACATCATGTTGGCTTAAGAGATGATCACCTGTATGAAATTTTTGTCTAGGGGAGGAAACATTGCTATCAAGTTGGACATCGAGAAGGCGTATGATAGGCTCGACTGGCAATTCATGATCTGAGTGTTCATGGCCGTCGGGTTTTTGAAGATTTGGATAGATATCGTGTGGAGATCGATCAATATCTCGTGGTTCTCCACTGTCATTAAAGGTCAAGCTGAAGGTTTTTCAAATCTAGGCGCAGAGTCAAACAAGGAGACCCTTTATCTTCCACCATCTTTATCATAGCCGCCGAAGTACTGAGCAGAAATCTGAACAATATGGTTCTCGCGCCCCCGATTCCAGTATTTTCACACCACTAGTGGCTGCCCGATTATCACCCACCTGGCCTATGATGATGACATCTCATCTTCTCTTTCGGCGACACGGGTCTGTCGAGGTGGTTAACAACATGCTGCAGAGATACACCAGATAGGCGGGTCAGCGTGTCAACCCCAACAAGAGTGTTATTTACGTCCACACTCGACTGATAGAGCTCACTCTATAACTCTCACTAATATCACTTCCTTCACAGTGGCGTACCCCCCCCCCCCAACAGAGGTTATTTACGTCCACTACTCGGCTGATAGGGTGCCCATTGGTGTACGGCAGATCTAACGCAGATATTTTCGAAGGCTGGTAGGCAAAATTAGGAAAAAGATTGAGGGATGGCATAACGTGATCTTATCGCCCGACGAGAAGATGATCCTGATCCAGCACGT
>JANAVB010021799.1:3701504-3767950 GCA_029216955.1 Iris pallida
TGAGTTTTCTCCAGCTCATTAATTCTATTCCACCACTTGATTAGGAATTTCCTCTTCAGCATCAAATCTCATATTCTCCTTCTTCACATTTGAAGGTCCACTTAAATATATGTGGGATATTATTCGCTATGAAGAAATACATAGTAGTCTCTTCTTCATAATAAATTTTATTCCTCTGACTTGTTTCACCTGTCCACCCATTCCTGGAATGCTGAAAATAATGTTTCAGATAGAATTCTAAATTGGCACCGAAGAATATCCACCATCTGTGGAACCAAGCAGGAATGTCTTGCTCTAACATTTTAGAACAAATTTTTATAAACCATGAATGCTTCTGCTTCTTATTTTCATAGTAAAATACATTATAGAACGCTCAAATAATCCCAGTAGCTAAATTAAAAGATACTAATTTATCTCTGTATTTAATATTATTTTCTAGATTGGGACGCAATCCCCACGATTGAGGAGTGGAAATTAAACATAGTAATTTTATTATATACGATCTCACTTGCGGATCTTTCGAATTTTGCCGAAAGTGTTCTGTTTTTGCAGTATTTGTTGAGATTAACATACCTTCATATATATTCCTTGATTTCTGTTTTATGGAAACATACTTGTTCGGGATATTTCTCTTTATTTCCATGGATCATTATCGTAGGCATATCTGCCTCTCGAGACAAATAATTTTTCTCAGAATACAGTTTCTGAGTATAGATGATTCAGACCAGGCAATTCTGCAACTTACTGTATGAACTTGTGAACCCCTCTCTGATTAGAGGGTTCACCTGGAGCATTGAAATATATTTTCTTCTGACTGGAATTTGTCCAGTCCCTTTCTCTTCTGCCCATGGGCTTCTCCCATGGTGTTTTTCTTTATTCGTATGTCCATGCTGCAAAAATTCACAAGCTAAGAAATCATGAAGCTATTTCATTCCTTTTAATGTATTCAAATCAAAATCAAAAATAGCTAATTTTGCTTGCTATCTAGCAAATTTTGTTTAGATGTAAATTTTTTACATCTTTTTCTAAAATAGTTTTTGCCGAACTACAATCTATTCTAAGCAAAAAAAAATTGATTTAATAAATCGTCTTGAAATTTATGAATACATTAATGATAGAAAGAATTTCTTTCTTAATGGTTGAATAATTAATTTTGGTATCATTCTATTTCCCGGAGCAAAAATGAACTAAAACTTCCTTATTAGTCTCTGGATTTCTTTGTTTTAAAATTCCACCATAACCAATGTCACTGGCATCGGTTTCCACTATTTGAACCATGTGACATTAGCTAGGTGTAAGTAAGGTAGATTTTTGACCTTTTGTTTTATTATCTTACTGCCTAGGTATGTTCTTTTGTCCATGCAGGAGGATTCTTTGTTAATTTTTGATACAAAAATTTTGTATCCTATGCTATGTTCTTATAAAACTCAGACACATAATTTAGTGCCCCTAAAAATCTCTATAACTGCTTATTATCAATTATTTCATCAGAAAATTTAGAAGCAAATTCAATACTTCTATCAATATGAATATTGTCATATTTGCAATATTATGTCCCAAAAATCTTATTTCTTGCAGAAACAATTTCATTTTTAGGTGCTGATATTACCAACCCATTTTTGATGACTAAATGCTTAAATATTTTCAAGTGTTTAAAATGTTCCTCTATCGAATTCGAGAAAATTAATATATCATCAATGTATGATAATATAATTCAGAGTATTTAATGAATATTGTATTTTATATTCTGAAATTCATGAGGAGCATTCTTTAACCCGAATGGCATTACATTCCATTCATAATGTCCAAATGGTATTGTAAAAGCAGTCTTATATCTATCCTGCTATGCTATATGTATCTGCCAGTAGCCTGATTTTAGATCAAATTTAGAAAATATTCTTGCTCTAACAATTCTATTGAGCAAATTCCTTTATTAGGGATCAGATACCGAATCCATTTTAATACCTTATTGAGAGGTTTATAATTAATTACCAATATTGGTACATCTCTCCCTTTCAGCATTATTCATCACATAAAATGTTGTACAATTCCAAGGAGAATAAGATTTTCTTCTTAATTTTTTGTCTATTAGGTCTTGAATTTTTTTTTACATATTTTCAGATATTGTTGATTCATCTGGTAAGGTCTAGCCTTAGTAGGGATATCTTTCTAATTAAAGTTATCCACATATGGAAGTGAAACAATATGTTGTTTTCTATCCCAGAATGCATTTGGGTGATTACTACATGTCTGTAGCTTGAACTCTTCTTCTATTTGTTTATTTTTTCTTGGACTTCTAACTTCTTTAATTGTTTACATATATGAATCTGAGATATTTCCTCCATGAGAAAATTTATTTGGTTTTCTTTTAAATTAATTTTTTTATTTCATTATATTTTGATCATTGGATCTCGTATGAATTCAAAAGTTACTTCTTTACCTTTATATACAGTGGAAATACCATGAGTATTAATATTCTTTATTGGCATTAATTTTTCTAGGAAAGGTGTTCCCAGTATAGTATGCTGAGATATTTCTTTTACTACAATGAATTGTAGTGGAATGGCTATAGCATCTTTAGAGACATTAACGTCTCTAACCTTATAAGGAGTGGTTAGTGCTCTATTATTAGCTGCACTAAAGTTTGAGTAGTGTGTTCATAATATCTGATTGAAACCATATATATATATATATATATATATATATATATATATATATATTATATATATATATATATATATTTCTGAAACCTAAAACGTAAACTAACTCACATCGTCAAACCCTAACCCTAAACCATATCTCCCTACCCAACCCTGCCACAGTCGCCATATGCCACAGTCGCACAGCAGCATCAATAGCAGCATCTCTTCGTCGCTGCTTTTTCGTGCGCGCGCTTGTGCGTTTGGTGATCCATCACTTCCAGCGTCATCTTGGTAATTTTATCTATCACCATGTCAAGTTTCGTTGAAAACGGAGTTCGTTTGATAGATCAAATCATCATCTAAAGTTCGCTCGTCAAACATCTTTTTCATCTGTCCAAAATTTGTGTTCGGGAACCCCACTTTCGACGCTGGTATCATAGCTCTCGAGCACTATTTCTCGAATCCAATTTGTTGGGCTGAAACTCGGTATGTTTTCTTTACTTCTATCAAGTTTCATGGGAAATTATGTTTGTATGCTAGATCAAAACTATCGCAAAAGTTGGCTAGTTGCAATATTTTTGCATGTGAAAATTCTCTCTAGGTGATTTTCTGCTGAAGTTTGACTGTTGTCACCAATAACCTGATTTATATTCTTGAAAACCAAAGCCTAGGTTGTGAAGTATAGACTTTTATCTACCAATTGGTATAGGTTTCATTAATTGTTATCGAGTTTTATTTGTGTAAATCAAACTGCCAACTTGGTATCCTGTCACTGATAAAAACTGAACATTGTAGAAAGTCGGAAAACTGAATTTGAGTCAATTTTGAGATCCTGTAACTTTTTGTCTATCTATATTTTCCTGTGCAAATTGTTATAGTATAAACTAGGATTTTCTTTGTCAAATTCTCTAGTTCATGACCTAATGTTTCCAATTGACCTATGGAAACTGAGCATGAATAGTACATCTCGCAACTGTTTTCAAACCCAGAAATATTTCCCAGTGTGTGTTATTTTGATCCAACTTTGAACATATATAGTTTCTAGAAAATCCAACCGTTGGATTGGTGTGGACTTTTTTTCCACCAGTAAATAAAACTTTGTATTATCAGATCAGTAAGTTTGAACTGTCAACTATTTTTTTACCCAACTTCATAAGAAAATTATTTCTTTTTGAAAATTATAAATTCTCAATTCTAAATGGCATTTTGCAGCTTTATCCTCCGAAACCCGATTTTGACAACACAAATGGACTCGTGACGTCAACCTGAGTTATTCATATATATAAATTTGTAGTTTTAGAATTAATCTAATTTTAGTTATATGGTGATTTGTGGGCAATCATTATTCTCGGGATACATATTGAAGGAAACTAGCTAGTTGGGACCATCTTTCGTGTCAGCATGTTCGTGTTGCGCATATTAACTGCAACGTTACCCAGGCAAGTATAGTATTGCTTTATGTTCTTAGTACTTTATAAATGATATTCCTTACCATGTTTATAATTAGTATTCATTTTGAGACATGATTGTGACACAATAGGATTTGTTGTACTATGCCATGTTATTGTTGTTTAGCGAGCCATTAGAAGAAATAGTAAGTAGATATGTGAACAATCCCAAATTGTTAGTGGATAGCTAGTCATGCAACTCACGTATGTTTAAGACGTAGCTTAAATTGTGGATAGCCATCGAGATGATGTGTCGTATTACCCCAGCCGCTCATGTATCAAAAGTAGTATTTCATTCACATTGTCTATTAGTCTTTTTTGTACATTGTCTATACTTATTTTTCGTCTAGTAGCATTCTTGTACATGTTTACTGTTTATCACATGTTCTAGATTATCATGATAGCACATATATATGTTCCTTCGTTGTTATATATAATACTGGTTCTTATCTTTCTTGTTTTATTTTGTGCTGAGTTACATTATTGCAATATTTGTACTTTGCACCCACCCTGACTGGGTCGTTGACATTTTAGGAGAGGATGATGACTACTTATATTCTTCTCATTACAGATGACCAGAGGACAAAAAAAAAAAAAAAATATATATATATTATATTATATATTATATATATATATATATAGAGAGAGAGAGAGAGAGAGAGAGAGAGAGAGAGAGAGAGAGAGAGATAATAAATATTGTTGATTATCTATTTTTCCCTAGTCATCTGCTCCGCCAGGTTGTCCGAACTCCTCGCCACCGTTGAAACGTGGGTCTGACTGCGACACGAAGAGGGAGTTCATCTTTAAAGAGTCATTTGAAGAAGCATTGTTCATTCAAAGGGAAGATGGGGAGGGATCTCTTTGGAGCAAACAAAAGCCGTTGCGGTACCATGCTTGCAATCCAAAGTATTACATGGTTTAGATATTGAAATTGAGAAGGGAATAAATATGACTTTGGTTTGTATTCATAACTAAGCTCCACTTTTCTTTAATGATCAGTAGAGAATATAGACTAACTAGTCTATTTCTAATGTGGATCAGCCACCTCAATTGACTTGGAGACTTGACTTGAAGGTCTTGCAATGAAAGCAAATTGGGTCCCCATCTGATCTGAATTGATTCTTAGATGCGATGGGTCACCTAATAATGCCAAGTGGGTCTTCCTTAATGTGATCTCTGCAACAGCAATTGTAGTTTGGGATGTAATGGTCCTGTAGTAAGGAATTAAGCTATGTGTAATGTTTCTTTCTTCCACAAACCTGACAGACTAGATGGAACACTATGGTCTCTTTGGTAACTTAGATTAGTTCCTGGATTTTTACATATCCATTAGAAATTATGGTTCCAAATTTAGTCTTACTATTCTACAAAAAGATTTTTTTATATTCTGAAAGTAAAATTTTGAGATCCATACTATAGCTCATGTGAGTGGAATAAAACTGTCATAGAGTTCCAATTAAATCTTACTATTCTACAAAATCAACTCCTCCATTCTGAATTTAGATCTTAGAAATTGGGGTGAGCCTTGCTATTGATGCTCTAAGGAAGCTATGTGTAATGTTTCCTAACCGACTATGATGTGGGGAGTACGATTGTAAGGATGAAAATCATTAGGCAGTCTAATCTTATCCCCTTGTAAGGGAGAAATTATTAGGTGCTCCGGCTCACGGCTCACTACTGGATGTGCTAAGTGGTGAGCTTGGTCCAATGAAAAAGGATTAACATTAAATTATTGCCAAGTGTCCATTTTTCATTGGACCGGGCTCACCACTCAGCACATCCAGTGGTGAGCCGGGAGCACCTAATAATTTCTCCTTGTAAGGTGTCTCCTCTACTTCCGTCTTCCTCTTGAGGATGTCGACGGGATTTGGTGGATTTGTCTCCTTTTACTTCTTCTATCAAATATTCATTTACATTAAAAACAATTACACAAACTAATCAATAATCAGTTAACATTTTAAATATAATTTGTGTATTCTTAAGTAGTGATAATTAATTAGCTATTAGTATAATGGCTAAGTTTTATTTATATTTATTTATTTTTATTTTTAGATTTAGATTTATGTTGTATGACCACGAATATGACATGATACAATAATAAGGACAAGATGTTAGATGGACATGACATATATTTTTGTGTGTCCATAAAGTGTCATATACGATTAATTAAATTTTTGATACGTGTCACACACGACAAGTCCATAATTTTGGTGTATCCTTACTTCTTAAATTTGGACTGAATTTATTCAAATTATTTAATATTTAGTAATTAATTAGTAAATAAGATAATTATTACTATTTGAGAATATTTTATTATATAATTAGAATAAGTAATAGTCAACAATTTTTTTAATTATAATAGCTAATTGTAACTAATATTTATTTTTATTTTCAAATTAATTATCATAATAATAATTATTACAATATATGATTAGATTCTAGTCTATCTTTACGTATCATATTGTTTTATGGCTCTTTTGATTAATCCATCAATACAATCAATATTGTTGATATGCTTCATGGTATCATCGCATAGGATTTTTCAATCCAAGAACCGTTCAAAAAGATCCATCCGCTCCGGCGTCTTCACTGGTCAAACTCCAGACTCCAGGTCGTCATCATCAGACAAGTTTCAGACTCATGGTATCAGAGCGGTAAGATATGATTAGATTTAGGATTAGATTCAAGTATATCTTTATGTGTCTCATACTCCTATAAGAATATAGATTCCTTTTCGATATGGATAATCAACATTGTTGATTATCTCCTTTCCCTTGTCGTTGCTCTGCTGTGTTGTTCCGAACTCCTCGCACTACTGAAACCAGGGCTGCGACACGAAGAGGGACTTCATCTTTAAAGTGTAGCAGTTTTCATTCAAAAGGAAGATGGGAAGGGATCTGTTTGGAGCAAATGAACGCCGGCCTGGGGTTTGCGGTACCAATAATTTGTATCCTTCACTTCCATGCTTGCAATCCAAAGTATTACATGCTTTTGATATTGAAATTGAGAAGGGGATAACTAGACTTTGGTTTATAATCCATGCATCATGTTGGAAATGATACGCGGAAACCATTCCCCCAAACCAAAAAGCTGTAAGAGAACTGAAGAAAAGCACACAAAATCAAACGCCAAAATCACAAAGAAAAATCAACGCAGACGCAAGCGATTTTACGTAGAAAATCCAGATAAAAATAAAATCACACGACGATCGGAGACCAACCCAAATCACGCGATGATTGGAGTCCAACCAATAGAAGCCTTCACTATTGGAATAAGAAATATACAGACTCTTTAGAAGCTTCTCACCGATCCAAAATGGATCACCACAACTACTTGAAAGAAGAAATTCCGATTACAAACTCCGAAGAACAAGATATGCCGAGAAGAACTATCGAAACAATCTCTCCTCCATAATAGCCTCTAATTCTCTTTTTTTCTCTCTCTCAAAAGTTGTAATCTTGATATTTTTTACATCAACTTGCATGCATCAACTTTTTATAAACCCTGGCAGAATTTGGATTATATATATATTGACAATCTCTATATGGAAAGTCCAATATATTAATTATACATTTAGTGGAAATCCAACCATAATTGGCTTGCCATAAATTGGAAGTCCAATTATATGGAAAGTCGATATAAGAAAGATCCAATCATAAATATATGATCAAAGTCAAAGATGAAAACCTAATCATATATACCATATGTGTTCCAACATACGGTGATCGTTGCACTCTCCGAGCTTCTCCGACACACGGATGGTGCAAGTGGCACTCTGGAGTATTCTCCATATAGGTTGAAATCTCACCACTCTAACACATCAGGCTACTAGTGGGTCTTCAAACTTGTTCAGTGCTCATCACAGAGATCACATGAATTACTGAGGGTGGTTCAAGAAGCACTTGTACATCTTAACAAAAACGTTGTCTGTATTGGGAACAAAGCGGGAAACCGTTCTCCCAAACAAGAAACTCATGCGAGAGCACCGAGCAAAACACAAACAAAAACGCCAACATAAATCGCAGACAAGAGATTTTTACGTAGAAAATCCTTGCAGAAAAAATCACAAGACGATCGGAGTCCAACCCTGAATAACCTCCACTAATGAAATAAAGAAAATACATCCTCTACAAGCTCCTCCCGATCCAACACGGATCACAACTCACTGGAACAAAAAATACATTACAACTGTGAAGAGAAAAAACAAAGAAATATCTGAAATTGATCTTCTCCTCCGAGACGGCCTCCAATCCATTTTTTCTCCTTCCCAAAGTTGCACAAGCACTATTGCCATCTTCTTTTTCTCTCTTTTTTGTGTATTATTTTTTAACTTGCATGCATCAACCTTTTATAAACCCTTGCAGAATAAGAGTTACCATATTTGAAAATCTATACATGGAAGGCCAATATATATATGAAAATTTCTAATATGTATCAATCATATATTTAATGAAAACCCAATCATAGTTGGCTGGCATAATTGGAAGTCCAATTATATGGAAAGCCATTATATGAAAGATTCAATCATAAATATATGATCAAAGTAAATAAGGAAATCTAATCATATATGTGCTTAGCATATATGTTCCAAAATAGCCGCTCGATGCTCTTTCCGAGCTCCGACACACGGATGGCGTCATCGCACTCCAGGGTATTCTTCACATGGTCGGAAATCCCACTCATTCCAACAAATCTTTTCACAATAGGTGGAGGAACTCGTATCCTGATCTGCCTGCAGTACTCAAACTTTTTTTAGTAGAACCTTCATGAGCATTTCGCTCTATTGTCATCAGTATAGACCTTCTCAAGCATCGCATCTTCTTCTCAACCACATCTCGTACCAATGATACCAAGTCTTAATGTGCTTGGACCGACTATAAATCTCTGGTTCTTCACAAGGTGAATGACACTCTGGCTATCGCAAAGCAAAGTATACTGTTCTGCTTTAGCTCCACTTTCTGCAGCAACTTTTCATCCACAGTAACTCCTTGCAAGCCTTCCTCGCCGCAATGTACTCTGCCTCTGGCGTCGACAAGGCAACACACTTCTGCAACCGCGACTGTCTTATCACATAACCCAAAGTCGATTGCCTCGTGTCTACATCTCCAGCATATCAGTGTCGGTATACCCAACCATCTTCGGCTCGTCACCACCAAAGAAAGCCTCCAATCGGCAGTGCCCTGAAGGTATCGTAGGATCCACTTGGTCGCACTCCAATGTACCCTTCTAGGATTCGAAAGATACCTGCTAACCGTGCCAACCGCATAAGCGATGTCCAGCCTTGGTACACACTATAGCATACATGAGATCCTACAGCTGAAGCATATGGAACCCGTTCCACATCATCCTTCTCGTCCTCGGTAGAAGGACACTGCTCCTCAGTGAACTTAATTGAGCAGCAAGAGGGTTACTCACTTTCTTCGACCCGTCCATCCCGAAACGTTGAAGTACCCGGTGAATGTACTTCTTTTAGGACAAGTGTAGCAGCTTGGATCTTCTCGGCTGATCTCCATCCAAAAAATAGTCTTCATGCGCCCAAATCCTTCATAGAGAAGGCCGCACCCAGTTGACGCCAACTTCAACTACTATCCTAGTGGCATTTCGACCCACCAGTAGTATATCGTGATCAACATAGAGTAGTAAAATGATAAAATCATCCACTACCAAAATACAGCCATTTGGCGATGGACATATAGCAACGGATTCTGTCCGTCGCTATTAGCGACCGACTACCGACAAAGTTCCGACTGATTGCCGTCGAAAAGCCGAATTTTTTATTTTATTTTAAGGGCGAGCAAAGGTCGCCAATCCATCGTTAAGTCGACGGAGATATAGCGACGGATGAAGAATCCGTCGCTATGCTGTCGCCTAGTTGGCAAAAGTTGGCGGGAAATGTTGAAAAAAATTGCCGCAAAATATAACGACCACATAGCGACGGATATTCCGTCGGCCAGCTAGGGTGGTATAGCGACCACTTAGTGATGGAATATATCGTCGCCAGTCCGTCGCTAAATATCCAGCACTAACTTAAATTTAGCCGATGAGGGGGACTTTTCATTCCCCCCCCCAAATTTCTCTCTCTCTCTCTCTCTCTCTCTCCGGCCGCAGACTTTCTCTCTCCCAGGTAATTTCTCTCTCTCTCTCTCTCACTCTCGGTTGTCGGAGCGGCAGGGGGTGGCGGGGGCCGGTGGTGGTGGGGTAGGGGTTGGAGTCGCGGTGGTGGGGTGGGGGTCGCTGGGGGGTTTGGGTCGGGGTGGCGGGGAGAGGCGGGGCCGATGGTGGGGGTGGGGGTCGGGTGGTGGGGGTGGGGTCGCTGGGGGGGTTCGGGTCGGGGCGGCGGGGGGAGGCGGGGGCCGGTGGTGGTGGGGGTGGGGGTCGCGGTGGTGGGGGTGGGGGTCACTGGGGGGTTTCGGGTCGGGGCGGTGGGGTGAGGCGGGGGCCGGTACTATGGTGGGGGTGGGGGTCGCGATGGTGGGGGTGGGGGTTGCTGGGGGGTCGGGTCGGGGCGGCGGGGGCCGGTGGTGGTGGGGGTGGGGGTGGGGTTCGCGGTGGTTGGGGTGGGGTTGCTGTCACGTCCCGCTACAGGAGCGATCGTCCTCGCTAAGGCGTGATGCCGCACGAGCATAGATTGCGCTCGTGCAAGACGGGTTCCATGACGGCCGATTACAGAGGCTGCGACGGGGTCGTCGCACAGAAGTCCCAAGCAGAGACATTGAACATGCAGCGAAAATTTAGAACAAACACAAGGTATTCAAAAGATGCATTTTATTGATATTGAAACGACGATTACAAAGGGGCGCAAGGCCAAGATTACAAGTCTCTCGTGCTCACTTTCTCTCATTATACAAGTCACTCTGTTCTCTCTCATCTCTTGATTCAATGCTTGAGCCAGCGAAAACTTCGGAAGGCGATGTCCATATATTATGTCTCATATAAGTCTTGACTCCACGCGGCCGCACAGTACGAATCGCCAAGGAACTCCGTGCCTCGACGCATCCAAGCGAGCCCCGCACCTCGAGCTTCTACCTGCACCTGCACATGAAAACTATGTGGGTGTCAGTACTCAACTGTACTGGTGGAGTGAGCTCCTCGCCCACCCATACAAAACCAACACGTTCATTTTACTTTGTGTAACATAAACCCCTTTACGATTGTCTTTATACTCTTGCCTTAGGATCAATTTTAGGACATAGACTCTCGGTCTAGTTAGTGTCTCTAGACCGTCACCGTGCTATCGCACCGATAACTTTGTTATCCTTGCCTCTAGACCTTTCTCGTACTTGCAATATCACCGCACCGACTAATACTTATCTTTTGTGCTATACTCTGATGATGTAACGACTCGGTCGTGAAATAAACTCGATTCGTGCTTCAATATTTCTGAGGCAGTGCCTCCTCGCTAAGTCTTGCCTATACTTGTGTTGTGATAACGCGGCCGTGCCTCACATTTCGAGGTTGTGCCTCGCAGCTTAATCTGACTTAACCAAACTCACCTTACGGTCCTTCCAAACTTAACTCGAATGTCTAACCCAACTTGTGGAACCGGTGTTGAGAACTCAAGCACGACGCCATATCTCGTGGCAAAACACATGTCTTTACGTATAGCCAAATCTTAGGCTTCATAATACTTTGGGTGCAAACCGAGCACACATTTCATAACTCAAGTCATACCGTGCTTACACTTCCTTTGATACGACCGACACCGTGCATGCGGATTGCCGCTCAGCACACTCATTATCTATATGAAAGGCCACTGGCACGACAAGCCATCGTGGACATAGCTCGGGTAGGCGGCGGGTCTTTCGATGCCAGGTAGCGAGTCCCATGGAAAGCCCCCGACTACCCACGCGGTAAAGTCTTGCGCTTCTATAACGTCTTCCCCCTAGGTCGACTAAGCCCGGTGCCCCGGCGCAATGCCAGTCGAGGAAGAAATCCCGTCCACTCCAACGGTCTGTGGGTTGTGGCCTAGTGGTAGCAACGGAGGGGACTGGCGCGGAAGACATAGGTTCGAATACCTCTTTGTCATTTGTCAAGTCGAAGAAAAAGACACCTAAACAAAAAAAACAAAACGTTGTGCTATGTTTTGCAGATTCAAAATGATTTTGTATTTAACTAATTCTGTAAGAAAAAAAATCAGTTTGGTATTCCTAAGCTCTACTTTTCTGTAATTAGTACAGAATATAGACTAACTAGTCTATTTCTAATGTGGATCAGCCACCTCAATTGACTTGGAGACTGACTTAGGTCTTCTAACGAAAGCAAATTGGGTCCCCATCTGGTCTGAATTGATTCTTAGATGTGATGGGTCACCTAATAATGCCAAGTGGGTCTTCTTTAATGTGATCTCTGCTACAGCAATTGTAGTTTTGGGATGTGATGGTCTTGTAATAAGGAATTAAGCTATGTGTAATATTTCCTTCTTCCACAAACCTGTCCATTAGAAATTAGTGTTCAAATTTTAGTTTTACTATTCTACAAAAGAATTTTCTATATTATGAATGTAAAAATTCTGAGATCCAGACTAGCTCATGTGACCAGAATAAAACTATCATAGAGTTCCAATTAAATCGTACTACTCTACAAAATGAACTCCTCCGGTATGAATTTGATTTTAGAAATTGGGATGAGCCTTGCGATCGATGCTCTATGGAAGCTATGTGTAATGTTTCCTAACAGATTAAGATGTGGGGACCCCACCCCACATCTTAATCTGTTAGGAAACATTAGGCATAGCTTCCATAGAGCATCGATAGTGGGGAGTAGGATTGTAAGGATGAAAATCAACTTCCGCATTCCTCTTGAGGATGTCAAGGGATTTGGTGGATTTATCTCCTTTTTTTCTTCTTCTATTAGTCTGTCAAATATCCATTTAACATTAATTAACAACTACACACACTAATCAATAATCAGTTAATATTTTTAATATAATTTTTGTATTCTTAAGTAGTGATAATTAATTAGCTATTAGTATAATGGCTAAATTTTATTTATATTAATTTATATATTTATATTCAACCTTGTTGCATGACCACGAGTACGACATGATACAGTAATAAGGACAAGATAGACATGACACATTTTTGTGTGTCCATGGAGTGTCATATATGATTAATTGAATTTTTAATACGTGTCACACAGGACAAGTCCATAATTTTGGTGTATCCTTACTTCCTAAATTTGGACTGAATTTATTCGAATTATATTTAGTAACTAATTAGTAAATAAGATAATTAATTACTATTTGCGGTAATATTTTATTATATAATTAGAATAAGTAATATTTAACAATTTTTTTAATTAATATTAGTTAATTGTAACTAATTTTTATTTTTATTTTCAAATTAGTTATTATAATAATAATTATTACAATATATTATCTTGTTTTCTACTTCTTTGTTTCTTCTAATTCTAACCGAACATATTTGTTTCTAATTAGAGGACAAGAAAGTCGATTCTCATATGAATTTCATCGTTGAGCGTAAAAATTCAAATCTTTTCCCATTTATGATTTACCAAATATGTCTAAGTGACAAGAAAGTGCATGGATTCTTAAAAAAAAAAAAATTAGTTATCACTGTCTTGTAAGATGTCGAAATGAATGGTGTAATTATTCATCATCTTTTTCATAATGGTGCAAAATTGAGACGCATTTTAAGGACAAAATGCAGCAATGTTTGCAGGCGGGCCCTGGGATAAGTCTGACGACCTTGGGCTTGGACAACTTCCTCTCTACTAGGGCAACCCCCCGCCTCAATGTGAACCTACAAGAGGTAGCGGTCACGGATGACAACTAAAATTAATTTCGGATAAGGCAACCCAACACTTGGATCGACCCTGATTGCTTGGTTGCTTTTGCTTCTGCTTTTCAAAAAGCAGCAGCCTCCATGTACATCTATAGAAGTCCATAAGTTATTCTGCCTATGCCTCTCTATAAATGGAAGGGAAAAGAGCAGTGAGAGTATAATCAATCGGATATATATTCCCATCCATATCCATACCTAAGCTAAGCAGCAATGTGCTCCTCCTTCCTATTGTGTCCTAAAGCATCTACTTCTCTAATTCTACTGCTTCTTCTCTTCTTCTTCATCATCCCACACCACCATCTCCATGTCATGTCTGCTCCCGCTATACTACCAGCAAAACACAACAATGTAACCGACCGCTCTTCTCTCCTCGTCTTCAAGTCCAAGATCTCCCTCGACCCCCATGGAGTCTTCGCTACGTGGAACGATACCCTTCCTTTTTGCCGTTGGCAAGGTGTCGTATGTGGCCGTAGGCATCCAGACAGAGTCGTCTCGTTGGACCTAACGTCCCTCGACCTATTCGGAACCGTACCACCTCACCTAGCCAATCTTACCTTCCTTAGGAGGATCGACTTCTCCTCCAATCACTTCCATGGGCGGATCCCGCAAGAACTCTCTCGCCTGTCTCGTCTGCAGTATCTTGACCTTAACACTAATTCGTTCAGCGGGATGATACCGTCGGAACTCAGTCATTGTCTAGGCCTCCAGTTCATAAATATGTCTTTTAACAAGATTGAAGGAAATATCCCTAGTGTGTTTGGTTCTCTTCCCTCCCTCTACGAGCTAGATCTAAAAAATAATAGTATTAGTGGGCAAATTCTGACTTCTCTAGCCAACGCATCATCTCTTGTTGTTCTAGGACTGTCGTTCAATCTACTTTCAGGAGGAATTCCACCATCCTTAGGTAAACTCTTTGTATTGAAAGCACTCTATTTGGAAGATAACAATCTCGAGGGATCCATCCCACCTTCGCTATGGAACATCTCCTCTCTTGAATATCTTTATTTAGGAAACAACCAGCTAAAAGGCTCAATTCCACAGGATTTAGGCCAGACACTTCCACGCCTTAATCATCTAGCTATCAATTTTAATAAAATGCATGGATCCATACCTATGTCTTTGTCCAATGCTTCGCTGCTTAGTCTTATTCAACTTAACTATAACAATTTCAGTGGAAGGATTCCACCAAATCTAGGGAGCTTACGGCATTTACGCTTCTTGCTTCTATATGGTAATCGGTTGGAAGCTAGGGAGCCCTTGATTGGAGCTTCCTTACTTCTTTAAGCAATTGCTCCATTTTAGAGATACTAGATATAAGCCAAAACAACATTGGAGGCTTTCTACCGAAATCAGTTGCAAACATTTCTACCACGCTACAATGGCTATCAATGGGAAACAACTATATAGAAGGAAGCATCCCTCCAGAGATTGGAAACCTTGTCAGCCTAACGGTACTTGATCTTGGCTCAAACTCTGTTTCAGGTCGTGTTCCTACCTCTATATGGTTGCTCAAGAACTTACATGTATTATCCTTGGGATACAACAATTTTTCGGGAGAAATCCCATCCACTATGGGAAACCTCTCTCAATTAAACGATCTTTATCTAGATTTCAATTGCTTTAGCGGAAGTATCCCAGTCAGCCTTGGAAATTGCAAGTCTTTGGTATCACTAAACCTTCAACACAATAAATTGACAGGCACGATCCCTAAAGAAGTATTTAGTATCTCTAGCCTCACCATTGGGCTTTCATTTGAGGAAAATCAATTAACAGGCACGATACCTCCAGAAGTAGGGAGCTTGATAAATACACAAGAGTTAAGCTTGTCTGGAAACAAATTGTCAGGAGAAATACCCAATAGTCTTAGCAAATGTCAGGTTCTACAAGAACTTCTTCTTAGTAGAAACTTCTTTGAAGGAAGTATCCCTACATCGATAAGTGAGTTAAGAGGCCTTGAAGTGCTTGATCTTTCACAAAATAATTGTCTGGACAAATACCGACTTTCTTAGGTGTTTTTCATTCCTATATTATCTGAACCTATCTTTCAATAACTTTGAGGGCCAAGTTCCAAGAGAAGGGGTTTTTTGCAAATATGAGTGCAATTTCAGTCCTCGGAAACAATAAAATTTGTGGTGGGAACCTGATGTTGCATCTGCCAATTTGCCCATTTTCATATCCAAATAAGAAACATAAATCTCATAAACTTGCAGTGATCATTTTGGTTTCTAGTGGATTTTTGTGCTTGCTCTTTCTTTTCGTTGCTTCTCATCGTTGGATACGTCAAAGATCAAGAAGGAGACCAATAGAAAACTATACCATCAAAGGGCAACATATAAGTATCTCATATGCTGAACTTGTCAAAGCAACAAATGGATTTTCTGAAGAAAATCTAATTGGTTCCGGTAATTTTGGTTCTGTATATCGAGGAACACTAGACAATCATGATATCGGTGCTAAAGTTATTGCAGTGAAAGTATTTAACCTTCAACAACTGGGAGCTTTGAAGAGCTTTGTAGCTGAGTGTGACGCTTTTAGAAATATCCGACACCGAAACCTTATCAAGATACTGACTGCATGTTCAAGTATGGATTTCAAAGGAAATGACTTCAAGGCAATGGTTTTCGAGTTCAAGCGCAATGGCAGTTTAGAAAGTTGGTTGCATCCGGAAGGAAATGAACCTTTGGGACTGAAGACATTAAAGCTTGTGGAGCGGCTAAATATAGCGATTGATGTGGCATCTGCATTGGAGTATCTCCATCACCATGGCCAGGCTCCTATTATTCATTGCGATTTGAAGCCAAGCAATATCTTCTTGATGATGACATGACAGCTCTTGTGAGTGACTTTGGGCTAGCCAGATTTATCAACAAGTCGACAACAAGTTCTACCAGCTCCTTTGGAATTAAAGGAACTATTGGGTATTGCTCCAGGTTCGTCAATTATCAAGATGAATTTCATTTTTATTTTGTCGGATAAATTAAATTGTGTGTTGTTTTGAAAATTGTTCTTCAAATTTAGCTTATTCTTGACAGTTAGAATTCAATTTAGTTTAATGCAATGTTGAGAAGAACTTAATGGGAGTCATATGATAGTAACTCTAAGACACATCCAGGTCTAAGATAGTCATTTAATTAAAATGAAGACATTAATTGATTTCATTTTACGTCATCTTAGGCTTTGTTGCAAAGATACTCCTACAGCAGGACTATATCTTTCTCAATAGCCTTACCTAACATGTATTCGACATGACTATAATATATATATATATATATATATATATATATAGAGAGAGAGAGAGAGAGAGAGAGAGAGAGAGGAAGGATAGAGATTCCCTCACTTTTGCATCCCCATGCATCTCCTCTTTCACATCCGTTAGATCTTGTTTAAATCATCTAATCTTAACCATTAATTTTTTAATGGTTAAAGAGAGAGAGAGAGAGAGAGAGAGAGAGGGAGGAATCCGCATCCCCTCACTTTTGCATCTTCCATGCATCCCCACTTTCACATCTATTAGATTTTGCTTAAGTCATCTAATCTTAACCATTGATTTTTCAACAATTAAGATTAAATGACTTAAATAAAACCCCCCTCACTCTAATTCGTAATATTATGTTAATATTAATGTTAATGTTAATATTAATGTTAATATTAATTTTTTTACTGTTAATATTAATGTTAATATTAATGTTAATGTTAATATTAATTTTAATGTTAAGTTTAATGTTAATTTTAGTATTTAATGTTAATATTAACATTAACATTAATATTAACATTAAATTACGGATTAAAATGAGGGAGGTTTTAGGGGATTTCTAAGGGGGCTTTTGATCCGTTCCTATATATATATTATATATATATATATATTATATATATAATATATATATATATATATATATATATATATATATATATATTATATATATTTATATATTATATATATATATATATATATATATATATAATATATATATATATATATATATATATATATATATATATATATATTCTTTTCTTTTGCATATGTGTGTGTGCACGCGGATAAAAATAATCTATATACATATTTACTCACAAGGTCTTAACAATATTTATATTTATTATTTATGTATGTTCCGAGTAGATGCTATGTTTCATAAAGTCTAAGATTCAAAATTCTAGTACGATATGGTTACATGTTAACCCCTCACTCTCAGCCGCCCATTTAACGTTAATATTAATGTTAATATTAATGTTAAATACTAAATTAACATTAAACTTAACATTAAATTAATATTAACATTAACATTAACGTTAACATTAATATTTTCTTCTTTTGTTGTGTTGTTGTTGTTGTTGTCGTATACTATATTCGCACAAGTTATTAACTATTAGTGTTTGGTTCAAATGAAGAGTGCGGAATGACGAACAAAGTTTCTACTCATGAAGATGTCTATAGCTATGGAATAATTTTGATGGAGCTATTTACTGGGAAGAGACCTACAGATAGTGCTTTTAAAGAAGGCCTAACGCTGCGTATGTTCGTCAAGGACGGATTTTCTAAAGGGGTCATGAACACTATGGATGAGTGCTTGCTGGAATGTGGAGTCCAAGCTAGTGACCATTCTCAAACTATAAATCATGCAAAAACTTTTGAATGTGTTTCTTCGGTGCTTAGGATTGGTCTCCTATGCACAAAGGATTTGCCAACAGAGCGAATGGAGATTAAAAGGGTAAGGAATGAACTGAATGATATTAAGGACATATTTTTGAGAGATAATATTGCATAGAAGTGTACAAGGTCAATTCCACTAGCATATAATGCTAGAACTAAATGAAAGTAATATGTCTTGACAACGAATTTGAATAGTTATTTATGATGTCAATAGTATATATCACTCTTGTATTAGGCTTTTCTATTAATAAAACTTCTTGTTTATGGCATTATATTTGTCATCCTCTTGTTTTACTTCCACAATCAAGGTCAGTTCTAATGGCATATATTGGCAAAAATCTTGTACTTGGTTGTTGGTTATTATCATATGGGGAAACAAGTGCATTTATCTTGTGAGATATTTGATAAAAGAAGAATGAAAGAAGCACGAAAGCAAATTATATGGCTTATTTCATTTTTATTTTTTTCCTAAGATAAATTAGGAAAAAAAAACTATATTGCAAGGACAACGGTACGACACGAGAAGAGGGCAAAGCAACACGACACCTATTTTGGTGTATGTTCTAATGTACTTTGGAGTGCCCGATCGATACATGTCCGATACCGACACGAAAACGACCACATTTTTGGAGGGAACTTGCTTTCGGAAAAAAAAAGAAACTTTTTATGGTTCATGTGATTATTATCTTTGTCTAATCACCCTCCTAATGTTGAACTTAAGTTATCACATATCTAAATATTGTTAAACTTTTGACAAATTATTAAGAAAAGATTGCAGATGAACCAACACATCTCATGATAACATGAGACCAAGGAGCAAAACTTTTGGTTGCTGTCTGGAGTATCCTGCTCTTTAATTTGCTAAGATGTTGAAGGTGTTCATATGCCCTACAATGTCGATGTTGCAGTAACCAAAAAAAATTCATATTCAGCCTACTACCCTACCAATACACCTTTCTTAAGACTCAAAAAGTTCAAGCAATAGCAACAATAACTCTCCCATGGATGCGTCAATCATCCATCACACAAAATTTGATACGTGAATGTCACCATTAAGCCACATTCGGAGACATAGGAACCGAGAGGCTCTGCTCTCACCGAATTTGTCTGGCTCTTGTAGTCAGCAAGGAAAGGTATAACCTCTTGACTAGACGGACGATCTCGGAATCGAATCGTGGGGTAGACGATCTCGGAATCGTTCCTTCTTTCCGCTTAAATCTCATGTCTACCAGCAAAATCACTAATTCTCTAAATTGTTGTGGTATCTTATAATATCTCCCACTTTTGCGGACTTGGCTACGGGGAAGATGATTGGTTCGGATAAACAACAACGTCACTAATTCACTAATCTTATCTCCTACTTTTTGTGTCTCGCAGGACTTGGCTACATGGAAGTTGATTGGTTTGGATAAACAGTACAATGGACTTTAATTGTGGTGTTTGTCCCATAGACAAACAAACAAGACTTCCATTTCCTTTGGGTTTTATATCTGCTCATGCTTCTTTCGATTTGTGAAATTTAATGTTATGGAAATTATTGTACAAGTCCTTCATAATAAATCAATAACTGATTGGAAATCGAGCAGTAAACTGTAAACCAATATTCTTGTACAAAGAACACAAGACTATAATCAGCCACCTCAATTGACTTGGAGACTGACTTGATGGTGTTGGTGTTTTTGCCTTTGGACTAGAAAAGATAGTCCCACATCTACACCAAATGGTGGTATCTCAATATAATGCATTGCTTGTGTTGAGGTGTGCACATGAGGTGTAGTGGGGCACAAGTTTGTGCCATGTGGGAGTATTTTCCTAGAAGGAAAAGGGATTAACTCCAACAAGGATGCAAGTTGATTTTTGTTGTGCGGACTCGGACTCGGACGCGGACTCCAGGATTGTCTCGTGCATGCACGGGAGTGTTCGGGGGGTAGGCGTGGACTGGCACACTTCTATGCTGATTGTGGAATGATCTAAAATATCAAACTCTATTTTTGAGTATTGGTATTTTAGTCCCACATCGGATAGGAGAAGAGGTGAAGTCTCAACTCCACTCTATAAATAGAGCCCCTTGACCTCCTTTGAAAGATGCACCAAGAAGAGAGTTGAGGGAGTCTGTTAAGTCCAGGAAGCCCGTTCAAGTCTCAAATATTGACTTACGAGCAATCCAAAAGTTCTTCGTGAACTTGCTGGTTCCTGGAAGCTGTTCGTGCTCGTGTGGGGCGAATAAAGCTTTGAGCAACGGTGGTTCATTCACCCCAGCATCTCATTCTCGCCTGTCATCGCTGATGTTGCCTTTTACAGTAACTTCTTTTTAGAAGCTCTACTGCCGATAGTTGCTTGCACAAAGTCTCTTTAGATTTTTTTGTGTATTACGTAGAATCTTTTTAGATCCTCGTAATTCGAATCCTCCAGGATCTCTGTTGCACATCTTCTTTAAGGTGCTGCATTTGAAACGTTGTGTGTACAATTGTTTCAGTTTCAGAATTTTCCATCGAAAATTGTGCCTCGGCACTAACAATCTCAAAGCTTTATTGAGAAGATGGATAATTCTCGTGCTTCGCTCATCGATACCGGCTTTAACAAGTTGGAGAAATTCGATGGCGAACACTTCCAGATATGGAGACGAAAGGTCACTTTAAATCTTCAACTCGTGAATGTTGATCACGTGCTGTCAGAAGAAGAACCGATCGTTCTAACCACTGGATCTGCTGCGGCTGTGGCCGCTGCTACGACCAAGCAAGCGAAGTGGAAGAGAAAAACAGTATATGCAAACTACTGATACTCAATTCCATGGAAGACTCTCTGGCAGAGTCCTACTCCAAGAAGACATCTGCCAAAGAGATATGGACTCCTTGGGAAAGCTCTATGAAGATGACGAGAACAGGTCCAAGATCTTCATGGTAGAAAAATATCACAAGTGGACCTTCGAAGACGAGAAGGCGATGCTGCCCCAAGTGAAGGAGTTTCTGAAGTTGCGTCAGAAACTAGAAGACGAGAACATGCCCCTCGTCGACAAGTTTGTCGTTGGAGGGATCGTCACGTAACTTCCTACAGAATGGAGCAACTTCTATGCAAGGATGCATCGAAAGAAGATGTAAATTAGCTTGGAAGATTTCTTACAAGAGATCCATGTTGAGGACGAGATGCGCTCTCAACAGAAGATGGATACTCTGTCCAAACAACTGGCGAAGGCAAATCTGGTCCAAACCAGAGAGTACCATGGGAAGCAGGCTGCTTCTCATCGCAAAAAGAAGGACTTCACGAATCTGAAAGTGAAGGGTCCTGCTTTCAAGCAGCAGAAGTCCAAGTCCCATGTGACTTGCTTCAATTGTGGCAAGAAGGGCCACTACAAATCCGAATGCAAGTCCAAGCCCAAAGAACAAGGTGAGCCTAGTAAGGTTTCTATGATTACTAATCTAGTTGCCATGATAGCACAGGTTGCAACAGTGGGGCTGACTTGGACTGGTGGATAGACACTGGTACGACCTGCCATGTCTGTTCAGATAAAGACTGGTTCGTCTCTTATGAGCCAACTTCAGAGAAGGTCATAATGGCAAACCAGGCACAAGCTGAAGTACTGGGGATCGGACGGTGGAGCTGAAACTCCATCGGGGAACACTCTGACGCTTCAAGGTGTGAAGCATGTTCCAGTAATTGCTAAGAACCTGATCTCTGGAAGTCTGCTCTGCAACGCAGGCTTGAGGATGGACATCAATGCTGGCCAGTTGGTGATGTCCAAGAAGGGTACATTCTTCGGAAAGCTTTCCAAACTGAAGGAATGTACAAGATTCAGCTTGTTGTAACCCAGCATGATAATATAAATGCAATCACTTTTTTGATTATTCTCTTGAGTTGTGGCATAATAGGCTAGGACATGTTCATTGTAAAAGGATTAACAGAATGTCTAGTCTAGGACTTATCTCCAAGTGTGGGGGTAAGGTAGAGAAATACGAAGTATGTGCTCAGACGAAGATCACAAGGAAACCCTTTCACAGGGTCCATCGAAGCACAGATCTTCTGGAGTTGGTTCACTCAGATATCTGTGACTTCAAATAATTCTCTACAAAGGCCGGGATGAAGTATTTCATTACTTTCATCGATGACTTCTCAAAGTATGCTTTCGTCTACTTGCTTAAGTCCAAAGACGAAGCATTCGAGAAGTTCAAGGAGTTCAGGACCGAGGCTGAGCGGCAAACTGGACAACAACTCAAGAGGTTAAGGAGTGATCGAGGCGGGGAGTATCGGTCTCATGAATTCTTATCATTCTGCAAAGAACATGGAATCATCAATGAGACAACGGCTCCGTACTCTCCTCAATCCAACGGAGTAGCAGAAAGGAAGAACAGAACGTTGACAGAGATGATGAACTCCATGCTGTTGACTGCGGGTCTTCCAAAGTGTTACTGGGAGAAGCTGCACTAACGGCAACGTTCATTCTGAACAGAGTGCCATATGTAACTTCCGACATAACTCCTCATGAACTCTGGTTCAAAGTCAGACCTAACTTGAATGTCATTCGAGTGTGAGGGTGTCTGGCTTATGTGAAGCTCCCGGATCTGAAGATTCAGAAGCTGGGGACAAGGACTACGAAGGCGATCTTCTTAGGGTATGCCGAGAAGAGTGATGCTCGGAGATTCCTTGATATCGAGTCAAACCATATCATCGAATCTCGCGATGCTGAATACTTTGAAGACAAGTTTGCAAAACACAAGAATATTGTTCTCGCGGATCTTGGAGAATGATGAGGGTACTAAGCAGACAGAAGTCTTTAATGAACCAGTAGTCCAAGATGAAGCTGTCGTCAAGGAGACACCAGCTGAACCAAACTCGCTGAGCCGTCAACTAAGCGAACGAGGAGGCCGAAAGACTTCGAAGATGACTTCGTCACCTATCATGTGGAAGCAGATCCGCTTATCTATGATGTGGCGATGAAGACCAGAGATACTGTATTCTGGAAGGAGGTGATAGACAACGAGATTGACTCAATCACCTCCAACAACACATGGGTATTGGTTGACCTGCCAGAAGGAGCAAGACCCATCGGATGCAAATGGATCTTCAAGAAGAAGATGAAAGCAGATGGAACCATTGACAAGTTCAAGGCCATGCTAGTGGCCAAGGGGTTTGCTCAGAAGCAGGGGATCGACTACTTTGACACTTATGCTCCAGTAGCTCGGATGACAACCATCAGATTGTTAATTGCTCTAGCAGCAATACACAAGCTGGTGATACATCAGATGGATGTGAAAACGGCATTCCTTAATGGCGAGCTGATCGAAGAGATCTACATGCAACAACCAGAAGGTTTTGTCGTCAGAGGTCTGGAAGACAAAGTCTGCAAGTTGATGAAGTCTCTGTATGGTTTGAAACAAGCTCCCAAAATGTGGCATGAGAAGTTTGACAAGGTGATAAGGTCAAATGGCTACAGGGTCAGTGAAATAGACAAGTGTGTCTATACGAAGTTTGCTGACGGAAGAGGAGTAATCGTATGTCTTTACGTGGACGACATGCTAATCCTAGGTACGGATTTAAGCTGCGTCACAGAGACAAAGAAATTCCTCTCGACCAAGTTCAGTATGAAGGACTTGGGGGATGCCGACGTAATCTTGGGGCTCAAGATCATCCGGACAGGCACTAGAATAGCGCTGTCACAATCTCATTATATTGAGAAGATGCTCACTCGCTACGGGTATCAAGATCTTTCTTTTATTGATACACCGTACCGGAGTGATCAGAAGCTGGAGCCAAATTCGAAGGAAAGCGTCAGGCAGTTGGAGTACGCTAGCGTCATCGGAAGCTTGATGTACGCTACCACTGCCACAAGGCCTGACATAGCTTTTGCAGTGGGAATGCTGAGTCGGTTCACTAGCAATCTAGGCGTTGAGCGCTGGAAAGCTGTGAAGCGTGTTATGAGATATCTCAAGAAAACTCAGATATATGCACTTTTCTACAGCGGAGATCCGTCAGTAGTGGAAGGCTTCAGTGATGCTAGCTGGTGTTCAGATATGGAGAGCGAGTATTCCATAGGTGGATTCGTATTCGCCATGGCAGTAGTATGACACTACGATAAGGTACCCAGGTGGGGTAAAGCCTCGTCTTTAAGCCATGTCATAGCGGCGTAGCACCGCAAAGAAGCGCAATGCTTCATGCCATGACTCTTTATAAAGAACTCACCTATAGTGTATGAACAGAGATATCAGGCCGTCTCTTGAGGGTAAACTTGTAGACGCCCAAAAATTATACACTGAAACCAGGCTGGCACAAGGCCTTCAATGTGCAGCCAGAAGCACAGTTGATGTCATTATGTGAGTAGGAAAAATTGCAGTTATGGTGCAGAATTCAAGGCTTAGTTTCTTGTATCATGCTGTTATTTAACCGATGCGGGAAGATTCAAGTCGTAGCGACATCTCTCCTAATATATGATGGACAGTCGCTGTGGGGAACGCTCAACCCATATATTGAGATATGTGGGGGATTGTTAGTGTTTTTGCCTTTGGACTAGAAAAGATAGTCCCACATCGGCTACACCAAATGGTGAGTATCTCAATATAATGCATTTCTTGTGTTGAGGTGTGCACATGAGTGTAGTGGGGCACAAGTTTGTGCCATGTGGGAGTATTTTCTTAGAAGGAAAAAGGATTAACTCCAACAAGGATGCAAGTTAATTTTTGTTGTGCGGACTCGGACTCGGACGCGGACTCCAGGATTGTCTCGTGCATGCACGGGAGTGTTCGGGGGGTAGGCGTAGACTGGCACACTTCTATGCTGATTGTGGGATGATCTAAAATATCAAACTCTATTTTGAGTATTGGTATTTTAGTCCCACATCAGATAGGAGAAGAGGTGAAGTCTCAACTCCACTCTATAAATAGAGCCCCTTGACCTCCTTTGAAAGATGCACCAAGAAGAGAGTTGAGGGAGTTGTTAAGTCCAGGAAGCCCGTTCAAGTCTCAAATATTGACTTACGAGCGTTCCAAAAGTTCTTCGTAAACTTGTTGGTTCCTGGAAGCTGTTCGTGCTCGTGTGCGGCGAATAAAGCTTTGAACAACGGTGGTTCATTCACCCCAGCATTATTCTCGCCTGTCATCGCTGTTGTTGCCTTTTACAGTAACTTCTTTTTAGAAGCTCTACTACCGATAGTTGCTTGCACAAAGTCTCTTTAGATTTTTGTGTATTACGTATAATCTTTTTAGATCCTCGTAATTCAGAATCCTCCAGGATCTTGTTGCACATCTTCTTTAAGGTGCTGCATTTGAAACGTTGTGTGTACAATTATTTCAGTTTCAGAATTTTTCATCGAAAATTGTGCCTCGGCACTAACAGATGGGTCTTCTAATAATATGCCAATTGGGTCTTCTAATTTTGCACTAGCTACAGCAATTGTAGTTTTGGGATGTGAGGGTCTTGTAAGGAATTAAGCTATGCTTTTCTTTAGGCCTCTTTTGGTTCGCGGAAAGGAATAAAAAGGAAATCAATTCTTTGACATTTTTTATTTGGAAAATTATAATTTTTATTGATATTGTTTTTCGACGTTTGAAAATATCAAGAAATTGAAAGAAGAAAAAAAAAAAGGTAAATATTTTAATGTGAGAAAGTGATTTCTTGCTTGGATGGGTGTAATCATTTTTTTTCCTAACCTAGTTTGGTTCGCATGAACGAATGGAAAGGAAATGAATTCCTTGGTATTTTCTTTCCATTGAAAAATTACAATTTCTATTGATTTTTCTTTCCAATGTTTGAAAATATCAAGAAAATTGGAAATAAAATGATTACTTCAATCTGGGAAAGTGATTCCTTGCTTGGATAGGTGAAATCATTTTCTTCCCCCCTCCATTTTCTTCCCCCCCCCCCCCCCCCCCCCCCCCCCCCTCCCCCCTCCCCCCCCCCCTCCAAATTTTTTTCCATTGGGAATCACTTTTCTTTCCTCCTCAATTTTTTTAGCACCCAAACATTGGACATAATAACTTACCTTTCTCACCTCCATGGTTCCACAACCAAAAAAACCTAATTTTCTTTCCGTTGAGAGTCACTTTTCTTTCCTACCCAATTTCTTTTACACCCAATATAGTAAAAAGTAATGAGTTTCTTTTTCCGACCATATGACCAAACGAGACCTTAATGTGTACAGAATATAGTAAAAAGTAATGGAGGCTGACTTGAAGTCTTGAAGGTCTTCCAAGTGGGTCCCCATCCGATCTGAATTGATTTTGGATGTGATATATGTGTCTTCTTTTAATGTTTTGTGAGGAATTAAGCTATGTGTAATGTTTCCTTCTTCCACAAAAACCGACAGACTCTAGAAACACAGACTAAATACTAAGCAGGTTCCACATCTTAATTAATTTTGTAATGTTAGAATTTATGGTGTAATATATCATCTTTTTTTTGTCATGGTGCAAAATTGGGACACTTTTTGAAATATTAGTGTTCAAAGGATCTTCTGCGAACATGACAACACTAGTAGGTTGCCTCTGCTGCCTCTGCCTCTATATATAAAATACTAGTTAGTGGAAGACAAATTATATGGCACAGTCAAAAGTGATCGAAACTATCCCATTGTGGCAGTCCTAGGACTGTCCACTTTTCTGACAGTCCAGTCTACAGACTGGGCTGTCAGAAAAGTGGCAGTCCTTGTTGATCCTGACAGTCCTTGTTAGAAAGGACAGTCCAGTCTACATACTGGACTGCCGAAAATTGAAAAAATGGACTAGTCCCGATCACGTTTGGTTGTGCCCATATAATTAGCCTTAGTGAAAGACTTGTTGGGGGTTGGTTCTGCCTCTGCCTGTGCCTCCTCTGTCTCTGTAGAAATTATTGTATGGTTCAAATTTACCATATCACAATGGTGAATGGTATTTTGGCCACTAATTTTTTAACACTTGACATAATATTGGCATAATAAATTTTAAAAAATTATAAAATATCTAAAAATTCACTTGACATATGATTGGAAAAAAAATTCTTTCAAAAATATTAAAAA
Source organism: Iris pallida (assembly GCA_029216955.1). Classification (NCBI taxonomy): domain Eukaryota; kingdom Viridiplantae; phylum Streptophyta; class Magnoliopsida; order Asparagales; family Iridaceae; genus Iris; species Iris pallida. The sequence continues at coordinate 3,729,026 of JANAVB010021799.1, forward strand.
ATTGACCTAGAAATAAGAGAATGTAGTAATATAATAAATTATGTCAGGTCAAGAAATTGGTGACTGTGCTCACTATTCACCATTGATACGTGGTGAGTCGGACCATCCAATAATTGTTGCTGCCTGTGCCTCTGCCTCTCTATAAGGGAAGGATAATCAATCCCACACCACCACCATCTCCATACTATACCTGCGTTTAATTAGCAAGTTCTCCGCCTTCCTTTTGTGTCCATCTACTTTACCATTCTAATTCTACGGCTGCTTCTTCTCTCTTCATCATCATCCCAGATCACCACCATCTCCAAGTCACCTCTGCTCCAGCTGTACTACCACCAAAACAACAATGTAACCGACCGATCTCTTCCTCTTCTTCAAGTCCAAGGTCTCCCTCGATCCCCCATGGAATCTTTGCTACGCGGAACGACACCCTGCCTTTTTGTCGTTGGTCTGCTTTCGTTTGTGGCCATAGGCATCTGGACAGAGTCGTCTCGTTGAACCTGACGTCCCTCGACCTAGTCGGAACCATACACCCTCACTAGCCAATCTTACCTTCCTTAGGAGGATCGACCTCTCCTCCAATCACTCCATGGGCCGATCCCCCAAGACCTCTCTGGTATGTCTCGTCTGCAGTATCTTGATCTTACAGTAGTAATTCGCTTATCGGGGTAATTCCGTCGAAGATTAACCATTGTTTAGGCCTCCAAATCATGATATGTCTTACAACAGGCTTGGAGGCAATATCCCTACCGAGTTAGGTTCTCTTCCCTCTCTCTACTTTCTCGATCTAAGAAACAATAGTATTATTGGACAAATACGCTCTCTCTTGCCACGTGTCATCTCTAATTATCTGTTACTGACAGACAATCGACTTTCAGGAGGAATTCCACCATCCCTAGTAAACTCCTGTCCTGAAAGTGCTCCATTTGGGAGGTAACATTCAGAGGGATCACATTCTAGAGGGATCCATCCCGCCTTACCTATGGAACCTCTCCTCTCTTGAATATCTTTCTTTGTCCAACAACCAACTGCAAGGATCACTTCCAAGGATTAGGTCAGGCACTTCCACATTAATTATCTAGCTGTCAATTCTAACGAAATGCATGGCTCCATACCTATGTCATGTCCAATGCTTCACTGCTTGTAGTATTCTACTGGTGAAAACTATTTCGGTGGAAGAATTCCACCAAACTAGGGCTTACAATATTAGGCATATGATTCTACGTAAAAATCAATTGAAGCTAGAGAGCCCCTTGATTGGAGCTTCCTTACTTCTTTAAGCAATTGCACTATCTTAAAGCGGCTGCAAATAGACCATAACAACCTTGGAGGCTTGCTACCAAAATCAATTGCAAATATTTCTACCACTATACGATGGCTATCATGGAAAACAACTCCATAGAAGGAAGCTTCCCTTCAGAAATTGGAAACCTTGTCAGCCTAACTGTCATTGATCTCGGCTCAAACATTCTTTCAGGTCGTATTCCTGCCTCCATCGGGTTGCTCAATAACTTACATGTATTAGATTTGGACTCCAACAATTTTTCTGGAGAAATCCCATCCACTATGGGAAACCTCTCACAATTAAACAAGCTTTATCTTGATTTCAATAGCTTTAGTGGAAGTATTCCAGCCAGCCTTGGGAATTGCAAGTCTTTGGAATCACTGAACCTTGAACACAATAAGTTGACAGGCACTACCTAAAGAATTCTTCAGTATCTCTAGCCTCAACCAATGGCTTTCATTTGAGGAAAATCAGTTAACAGGCATGATACCTCAGGAAATAGGAAGCTTGATAACACAGGACAAATACGATTGTCTGGAAACAAATTGTTAGGGAAAATACCCAATAGTCTTAGCAAATGTCAGGTTCTGCAAATCCTTCGTCTTGGTAGAAACTTTTTTAAAGGAAGTATCCCTACATCATTAAGTGCATTAGGGGCCTTCAAGAGCTCGATCTTTCACAAATAATTTGTCTGGAAAAATACCAACATTCCTAGGGACTTTCCTGACCTACATAATCTGAACCTATCATTTAATAACTTTGAAGGCGAAGTGCCAAGAAAAGGGTCTTCGAAAATAAGAGTGAGATTTCGGTCCTTGGCAACGATAAGCTCTGGGGGGGGGGGGGGGGGGGGGGGGGGATCCGATTTTTCATCTACCTATTTGTTCTTTTCAGGTCCTAAGAAAAATCATAAGTCTCCTAAACTTGCAGTGATCATTTCAGTTTTTAGCGGATTTATGTGCTTGTTCTTGCTCTTCGTTTTTTGTTGCTTCCCGTTGTTGGATACGTCAAAGATCTAGAAGGAAACCTGCAGAAAACTATACCATCAAGGAGCAACATATAAGTACCTCATATGCTGAACTTGTCAAAGCAACAAATGGATTTTCTGAAGAAAACATAATTGGCTCTGGTAATTATGGTTCTGTATATCGAGGAATACTGGACGATCATGAGAATGGCGCTAAAGTTATTGCAGTCAAAGTATTTAACCTTCAACAACTAGGAGCTTTGAAGAGCTTTGTAGCTGAGTGTGATGCTTTTAGAAATATCAGACACCGGAACCTTATCAAGATACTGACTGTATGTTCAAGTGTGGATTTCAAAGGCAACGACTTCAAGGCAATGGTTTTCGAGTTCAAGCCCAATGGCAGTTTAGAAAGTTGGTTGCATCAAGAAGGAAATGATCCTTTTAGACTGAGGACATTAAATCTTATGCATCGGATAAATATAGCAATCGATGTGGCATCTGCATTGGAGTATCTCCATCACCATGGCCAGACTCCTATTATTCATTGTGATTTGAAGCCAAGCAATATTCTTGTGATGGCATGACAGCCCTAGTGGGTGACTTTGGGTTAGCCAGATTTATCAACGAGTCTACAAGTTCTACTAGCTCCTTTGGAAAAAGGAACTATTGGATATATTGCTCCAGGTTAGTCAGTTATCAAGATGATTTTGTTTTCTTTTTTGGGATAAATTAAACTTATGTACTGATTTTAAAAATTGTTCTTCAGATTTAGCTTATTCTTGGAAACTAGAATTTAGTTTAATATAAAGCCATGTCAAGAAGAACTTAATAAGAGTCATGAAAAAAAACTCTAAGACCGATCTAGGTCTGAGTTAGTCATTTCATGTGTTATGCTTGCATAAAAATGAAGACAACTGATTCCATTTTACGTATTAGGCTTTGTTGGGCATATACTCAGGCAAAGGACTATATCTTTCTTTGTATCCCTACTTGACATGTTTGACATCCACTTTCTCGAAACTCATGTCAAATATGTCTTGCTCAATTCTAGGCTCCAAGAGACCAAAATATGGTTGAAAGTCATTTATACATGTGTGTATCGGATCTGCTTTCATGTCTTTGTAACCTTCTTAGGAGGTTAAGAATCATTTTTAGTGTTTAATCTTTTTAGTGTGTTGTGCTTAATGTCTTATCTTGTAAAGGTCAATCCAAATATGTAGAAAGGAGAGTTACATCAGGTAGAAGACATCCAACACAAAACATTGTAGGATCTCTATAAAAATTAAAAGTTGACACAATTTGTTTGATTATGGCTTTGTTCTTGTTGTTCTTGTTCTTTGTTGTCTACTCTATTCATGTCCTTGTTGTGTTCTCTACTCTATTCTAACTAATTAACTATTACTGTTTGGTCCAAATGAAGAGTGCGGAATGACCTACAAAGTTTCTACTCATGGAGATGTCTATAGCTACGGAATACTTCTGATTGAGCTATTTACTCGGAAGAGACCTATGGATGGTGCTTTTAAGGAAGGCCTAACGCTTCGTACGTTTGTCAAGGATGGATTTTCTGAAGGGCTCATTAGCACCATGGATGAGTGCTTGCTAGCAAATGGAGTTCAAGCTAATGACCATTATCAAACTACAAATCATGCAAAAACTTTTGAATGCGTTTCTTTGGTGCTTAGAATTGGTATCCAATGCACAAATGATTTGCCAATGGAGCGAATGGAGATTAAAAAGGCAAGGAATGAACTGAATGATCAAGAACAAATTCTTTGGGAGATAATGATGCAGAGAACTATAACAAGGTTAATTCCACTAGCATAATAGTACAACTAAATGAAAGTGATATGCCTTAACAAATAATTTGAAAGTATTCTGATTTCAGTATATATCGCTCTTGTATTATACTTGTTGTCTATTAATAAAACTTCATGTTTATGGCATTATATTGTCATCTTACTTTAATTCTATTAACAAGGTCAATTCAAGTGAAATATATTGCCAAAACCCTGTACTTGGTTGTCTGTTATTATCTTCTGAAGAAAGGAGTTGCTTTTGAAAGTAGCATCCCGACTACTTCCATAAGCTACCGAACTTCTGTAACAAAGATATTCTAGAGATGTGAAGGTCTTCTACTGATGCCAAATGGCCAAAATCGACATTGACTTGGAGATTTAAAAGTCCTATAATGAAGCGAATTGGGTCCTGTCTGAATTAATTTGGGCTATGGCTTTCTAATTTGCATTTTTTGGTTACATTAAAAAATTTATTCTATTTATTAAATATTGTTCTTTAGATTTAGCTTATTTTATGACAGTTAGAATATGATTAACTGGATGCCATGAAGAGAAGAACTTACTGGGAGTCCTATGACAATAAATCGGATATTTAGGCTAACTCTGACATACAAGGATGTAGTCATTTCATTTGCCTTTATCCTTATAAAAATGAAGACAGTAATTGATTCCATTTTACTTCATCTTATGGGCTGTTTGGATAGATGTAACTCTTTGAAAGTGTGAAAGTGGCACTTGCAGCAAGTTGAGTTTCCGTTGACTTGCGGCAAGTGGCACTTTCCAAAATGTGTTTGGATGGAGTAATTTTTGTCTGCCGCAAGTGAAGGAAAAATTGGTTTGGTGTTTGGATGGTTGTTGTAAGTGACAAAAAAGTAGTTCGGTTGTTTGGATAGTTGAAAGTGAAAGTTTTTTGGAGATATGGTAAACATAGGTATGCTTACCCCCCCCCCCCCCCCCCCCCCCCCCCCCCCCCCCCCCCCCCCCCCCACCAAACTACTATTATTCATTATTATTTATTTTGTATTAAGGAGAAATTAAGAAGTTATTATTATTATTATTATAATCATAATTAAATAAATTACTATTATTAAAGAAAAAAATTATTAACTACACGAGAAAAAAAAAATACAAATAAAAGCCCCAGCACCTACTCTCCCCTCTCTCGCTCTCTCCCCCTCTCAACAGCCCCGCTCTCCCCACCTACCCGCCGCCTCCGGCCCTCCTCCCTCCGGCTCTCCTCCCTCCGGCTCCTCCTCCTCCTCCTCCTCGTCTCCGGCTCCTCCTCCTCCTCCTCCTCCTCTCGCCTAGGCGGAGCCCCACGGCCGGCCGAGGACAGCCCCAGCATATTTTTTTTTTTTTGGTGATGTTTTTTTTTTGTTATGTTTTTTTTTTTTTGGGTGAAGCTCACGGCAGTCCCGTCCCAGCAGATCCGGCCACTTTCACCACACTTCCTTCACAAAAGTGAAGGAGGTGGAAAGGAAAAAAAGTGGGGGGGACAGGAAACTGCACCATGTCGGGATGGGACACCCCCCGCACCCACCTCCTTCGAACCAAACAGCGGAGGTCGACGAAAGTCGGTTGAGTTTCCGCAGAAACTCAAAAAACCCTCTCACCTCCTTCGAACCAAACAGCCCCTTAAGCTTTGTTGCACAGATACTCCTGCTAAGGACCGTGTCTATGTTCGTATCTGTGCATGACACGTTTGCATAAGTAAGTGATACGTATTCGACAAGACACTTTCTAGAAGTCATTTTCTATGATTGATAAAAGAAGGAAAATCATAAGTCATTAGAAAATTTTATCTATGATTGCAATACATTTCACTTCTTATATCAGACTTGTTAGTTATTAATAAAAAAAAATTGTAAATTATGGCATTACATCTATCATAGTCTTTGGTTTCTTTTTATCAACAAAGTCAATTACATCGACATTCACTACTAGAACTAGGTACCACAGATTTTGAGCTTGGTGTTTGGTATCTATCTTCTGAGCGTATGGGTGTACTTATCCTATAGTAATATGTTTGATAAAAGAAGGTAGTAAGAAAGAAATTATATGGATTATTTTATTTTATTTTATTTTATTTGGATTTTCCCTTACAATTTACAAGACGACTCTTTGTGTTCATGTGATTATTATTGTTTGAGAGAATAAATTGAAGATAAAGAGGTTTTTTACAACAATAGTTACAAAGAAAGCATCACAAACTAGAAAAAGAATTTATCCAAGACTGACATCCTCATGTTGGTCCATGATATTTTTCAAGAACCAGCAAGCCTGTAAGTGTTATCTATTGCTATGTAGCTTGACGGTTAATTCCCAGTACGATTCCAATATAGGAAATTCTTCTTTCTTGAGCTCCTCTTCATCCTGTCATATTATATATATATATATATATATAATATATATAATATATTATATTTTTTTTTTTTTTTTTCTGTCATTATTATTAATATATATATATATATATATATATATATATATATATATATGGTATTATATGGTCTAAAATGGGTCATTTTTTGGATCTGGAAATAATATTCCTTCTTGGTAAATAGAGTATTTCCTGTCTTACCTGATTATCTCCCAAATCACAAAGTAGTATTTTATCCTCGTCGGCTTATTCTAAGGTTGTATTTGTTTCAGTAACTAATATAGATATTGGAGATATTGTTAAATAATCTTGTTATTAGAGATATTGTTAGCTATTATTATTGTTAGGATATGTAGTATATCTTTTCCATTGTTAGGCTAAGCGGAAGCTCGGCTTCATCGATGGCTGACTCCTTCAACCGGACTTCAACTCCGAAGCTATCGACAATTGGTGAAACATCAACTTGATGCTTATTGGATGGATCGTTCAATCCATTCATCCGTTCCTGCCCACTTCGATCTCCTATCCCGAGACGGTTCGTGAATTATGGGAGCATTTGCGTCAGCGATTCTCGGTCGGTAACGGACCAAGAATCTTGCAAATTCGCTCCGACATCGCCAATTGTCGCCAGGGAGGACAATCTGTTGCGGCCTACTTCGGCTCCTTGAAAAAATTATGGGATGAGTTGTTGACCTATGTCCCGCCTAAGGTCTGCCATTGCAGACACTGCTCTTGCGATCTCACCACTCAAATTCGTATTGAGCGAGGCGAGGAGCATCTCTACCAGTTTCTATTGGGCCAATTCGATTCGGTTTCGATTTCACTTATTCGATTTCGGTCCAATTCGATTTTGGATTATTCGGCTCGGTCTAAACGAATTAACCGAATGCTCACCCTTATATCTTATCTTCTACTTTTTTTTTGTGTCCTGCAGGACTTGGCTACGTGGAAGTTGATTGGTTTGGGTAAACAGTATGATGGACTTTAACTGTGGTGTTTGTCCCATAGACAAACAAACAAGACTTCCATTTCATTTAGGTTTTATATCTGCTCATGCTTCTTTTGATTTTTGCATTGTGATATTTAATGTTATGGAAATTCTTGTACAAGTCCTTCATAAGAAACCAATAACTGTTTGGGAAAGCATAATAAACCACTAATCGAGCAGTAAACTAAATGTAATTGTACTTTTATTTTTGTTGGATTTGTGTGTTAAATATCTAGCATTGTTGTATCATTATGCTTTGGCTTGTGTGGATGCACTTATCCATTTATATGATGTATAGTATTTTTTGTGCGAAGTTATAAATTTGAGAATGACTCGCATGATTCTAACTGATATGCATAATGTTGTGTCGTGTATATAACTATGTTATGAGATTATAGAATTGTTCAAGCATAATATCTGTTGGGTAGAGATATCCCTAGCATATTGGACATGTTTTCCTAGCCAAGCCATTGTTGACATTGTAACATATGGATAATGATTTATTTTCTTGTACAATATTAAATTTCCACCAAAAAAAGGGAACTCATAAGTTCCTAATTTTTCAAACTCGGCCATCAAAAGGGCAGAACCAGAAATACAAACTAAGATGGACTGGATAGATTAGAGCGGAATGAATATAGGTTGACTATATGAAAAAATAAAAGGGGAAAAAATTTTGGTGGACTCCAGCTCGCCCTAGCCCTAACCAGTTCTGCCCTTGGCCATGAAAAATCGTTGAACTACATTAATCTGGTCCCTTGATTTTATCGACTAAAGATAAAAATTAGTACACTTTCAGTATTAGTGAAATCCATAGTCACATTCATATTATAAGTTCTTATGCTGAGTTATTATTCGGATTTTGTAGTCGAATTGATTTTGCACATAGTTGCAACCAAGAGCAATTTTCTTATCGTTTCTTGGTCATAGCAAAATAATCTATACAAATCGATAGTCATTCTTTATATTTTTATGATTTTTATATTACATGGACTATTGTCATGTGTCATTATACTATTGGTTGAATTTACCATTCCCATTGTCACATTGTAAGTTCATAATTACTCCTACATGTGTGCATAAGGGCCGCCCAGACGAACTACGTACATGCTCGGCCATGGATTCAAAAAACCTAGCTCTAATCCTGCCATTCAAATTTCGGCCATATACAAAATGATGGGTTGTTCTTTTCTATTATATTTCTTGTTGGATTGTATCTCTTTTCCGGTGGATCCCTCAAAAGGGGGATAACAATGGAGTTGGTAATTTAGTTCCACATCGGTAGGAGGTGGGATCATGAGATATAGATAATTGGAATTGGTCCAGACCTTCCATGAGAATTCTCTTTTAAGACATACGGGTCAATTCAATATCGCACATCATGGGTCAAATCCGGTTCGAATCACAACGCGTTTCCAACAAATGGTATCAGAGCCCATCATTAATTACGGGACGGATTTGGATGAGTCTAATTGGTTCGAGACAGAATAAAGGTAAAAATGTAGTAAGGATGCTAAGGTTATTCGGCTAGCGGAAACGAGCTAAGATTAGTTCAGGCGTTAAATGAGAATTCTCTTTTAAGACATATGGGCACAATTATATCGTACCTCATATGCCAACTTCGGTTCGAGTTACACTGCGTTTCTAACATTTTTCAAAACAACCTATCATTTTGTATATGGCTGGATAAACAATTCACAATGGTTCGGATTTCGGGTCAAATTTGGACGGGACCAACTAATATGTGAACTTAAATCGGACCGAAAAAAGAAAAGAAATTTTGAGTTACCCCCCACTTGGATTACCCATATTAAGGGTGCACCCCACAGTTTTGCATTAATAAGAACAGCCCCCACTTCTAACAGTGTCCGTTCCTTACTAACAGAAACCCTCATTCGTGGTAATTTTTGACGTAAATACCCCTGCTTTGAACAGTTGACCTACAGCCCTTAGAAACTTTTATGGAATTTCTAAACTCCCCCTTAATAATCTCCTAACCGCCTCTCTCTCCCCCAAACTCTCTTTTCACTCGAAAACCTAATCCCCAAATAATCTCCAATTTCCTTCCCTAACCTAATCCCCAATTTCCTTCCGTAACCTAATCCCCAAATTCCATTCCGTAATCGACTCTTACCTAACCCCCTTCGATTCGATCACGTCCCTTCCATTCGATCTCGTCGTGTGTTACAGGAAGATCGTCCAGCTCCCATGCCAAAGTCTGCAAGTTAGGTAATATTCAATTTTTTTGCAATTTTTCCTTTAATATATGAAAAATTGATTATGTATTTCTTTCTTCTGAGCACATTCGACATGTGTCTCTCCTTTTTCAGATCGTAGCTAAGTCCTAAATTTTCCAATCCCAAAAAAAACCTTTTCTCGTACAGAGCTTCCTCTGGACCACTGATATGATGAAAGCCAGTCTTCCACTGTAACTTATACTTTCATAACTTTTACTTTCCTCTCTATTCATTGTTTAGTCTATTCAATGTTTAGCTTTCTGAATGGGTCCACTATAGTATGTTGTTTGTAAGCATGTTATTATATGTGTGCATGGTAGTTCACTATACTTGTATAATTATGTAGGAAAGTCATGCTTAGGGTCCACTATGTGAATGGTAGTTCTGTAGCTGTTGAAGTGGACCCAGACTTGGTTAGTTTATTGGATATACCCTACATAATTCAGAGTAATACTTTGGAGGCTAGTTATAAGTACCACTGGGTTGATGACTCAAACAATGGTGAAAGAGTGGAGGTTCTTACTGATGCTGAGTTGCTGGCTATGATTGACAACCAATTGCCTGACTAGAATGGAGAAATACACTTGTTCTTAGAAGAGGTTAGTAAAGAGACAAGCCAAGAACAACAACATATTCTGACACAAGCATCAATTACCATGCAACCAGTTAACAATAGGAGAAGACCTGTAAAGAGAGTAGCACATAAACCACCTAGAAAACCTGTTGTTCAATTGCAACATGAGAATGTTGAACCTCTACCTAGTGATAGTGATGTGGACCTCCCAGAGGAGGAGTTGGATGCAATGCCATCAAGGGTCTTCAATATTGGTGGTAAAGATGGTCAAGCAGAGGTGGAAAGCAGGATGATGGTTCAAAATAGATGTGAGGGTACACAGGCAGTGGGTACACAGGCAGAGGATACACATGCAGAGGGAACACATGCAGAGGAGGCAGTGGAGGAAGAAATACATGATGCAGAGGAGGCAGTGGAGGAAAAATACCTGATGCAGAGGAAGAAACAGAGGAGGGGGATGAGGAGTATGTACCAAGCAGTGATGACCACATTTCAGAAAATAGGAATGAAGAATGGAGGGAAGAAACAGAGTTTCAGAGGAAAGAGTTTCTGAGAAGGAAGAAAGCTCAAATTGATGAACTAGAGCCTGAAGAGGAATACCATAGTTGTCCATCATCTGCTTCTGAATGTGATCATAGACTGCTGAATTTGATGACTTATACAGTGAGGGTGAGATGGGTGAGGAGGAATACAGGGCTCCAACTGCGGGTGCACTAGTCCTAGGTCAACAGTGGATGAATCCTAGTGAGTGCAGAACATTTTTAAGGACTTTTGCTATAAAAAACAGGTTTGAAATCAAATTTGTAAAGAATGAATCAAATAGGATATGGGGTGTGTGTGGAGAAGAGACCTGTCCATGGTTGTGCAGGGTCAGAATTTCACCTGACAGGACTACATGTACACTTAGACAGCTCAATGATGGCCACACTTGCAAGCATACCTCAAAGCTCTCAAACAAAATGGCTAACAGCAAGTTCATAGCTGATGTGTTGGAAGATGACATTAAAGCACACCACACATCATGGAAGGCAAAGGATGTTCAGAAGCAAATGTGGTCCAAGTTTACATTTAAGGTCTCCTATTGGACTGCACATATGGCAATATTAAGAGTGAAGGAGAAATTGTTTGGTGGTTATGATGAAAGTTATAGGAAATGTCCTCAGGTTGCACAGCAGGTCATGAAATCCAATCCAGGGAGTGTAGCATACTGTGGGAATATAGCAGGGACCACTAAATTTGGCTACTTATGCATAGGGTACAATGCAAGCTTCACAGGGTTCATAAAGGGTTGCAGACCATTAGTTGGGTTAGATGGATGTCATTTGAAAGGAAAGCATGGAGGTGTGTGTTTGTCAGCAACTGCTTTAGATGGAAACAATGGATTGTTTCCCCTTGCCATATCTTTGTACTTCAGAGTGTGAAGCTACATGGGGCCATTTCCTGTCCATTATTAAAGACAAGTTGTTGCAACATCCAGGGAAGATAACATTCATATCTGACAGGCAGAAAGGCCTAGGGAGTGCAGTTGACACTGAATTCTATGGACACCCCCACATATTTTGTTTCAGATATTTCTATAAGAACTTCAAGTCTCGTATCAATAGTAGCCTACAGTTGAAGCATCTAACCTGGGGTGCAGCTAGGGCCTATAGAGAGGTTGACACTGCTAAATGGATCAAAGCACTTTCTGAACAATGTCCAGAGGGTCTTCAATATCTGATGGAAGAGGACATGAGAAGATGGTGCAGAGCATTCTTTGATAAGACATCCAAGTGTGAGCACATAACCAATAACTTCTCTGAGAGCTTCAACAGTTGGATAAGGGACATCAGAGGGAGGCCCATTACTATGATTATGGAGATGTATCATATGATGTCATGCAATTGATCTATGATAGAAAGATGGTTTCTAAAGCCTGGGATGAGAATGACTTGACCCCAAAAGCAAAGAAAATCATTGAGCAGGTCTCAGCAAGTCAACCAGTTTCAGGTGAATGGTGCTGATGAGGGGTTATTTTGTGTCACAAGTGTGTTCTCCATTGAAAACAGATGGGCAGTTGATATTAAAGCCAAAACTTGTGACTGTCATGTATGGAATTTAACAGGGATACCATGTGTACATGCTGTAGCTGCACTATTACCTATGAGGCCCACATGGACAATGTAAGTATAGAAAGGGTATAGCAGTATAGATACATTATAGGTACATATAGCAGTTTATGAAAGGGTATAGCAGTATAGATACATTATAGCAGTTTATATAATTTTGATAATAAAATACTTGTTTTGGTATAGGTTCACAAGCCACTACTATCATGCTAATACCTACAAGGAGGCTTATGCTGGGAAGATTGTCCCATTGCCTCAGCAAAGCTTCTGGGAGCAAGTAAGTTAACATTGTTTTCTTAAAGTATCTCATTTTATATGGCTACTATCTCATTTGTTCTATATTTGTTATGGCTACTGTCCCATTGCCTCAGCAGCACTATTACCTATAGATTGTCTCCAGTGTTTCATTTTCTTAACATTGTTAGCATTGCAGATACTGTCTCATTGTTAACATTTTCTTAAAAATCTGTTAACATTGCAGATACTGTCTCATTTGTTCTATATTTGTTCCATTGCAGCCACCATATCAAGTTGGTCCACCTGCTACAAGAAGGCAACCTGGAAGACCCAAGGGTGTTAGGAGGAGGGAGGCTGATGAGTTACCAAGGTCTGGCAAGAAACAGAGGATTTGTGGGAGGTGCAAGTTGCCAGCTGACCATAATGCTAGAGGTTGTCAAGGTGGACCAGTTGGAGGGAACCAAAGACACCAAGGGCACCAAGGCCACCAAGACCACCCAAAGAACCAAAACAAAGGGTACCACGAAAGACTGACACAACTTACAAGAGGCCAAAGACTACAAGGGGTAAGAAGAAGGATGCTGTGGCCATGGGTACACCACAACATCTACCAAGAGGACCACAAATACCATCCTCACCACAACAATCAGGTCCTTCCAATCCAACTCCAGGTCCTTCCAATCTAACTCCAGGTTCTTCCAATTTGCTACATCCAACTCCAGGTCCTTCCAATCCAACTCCAGGTTCTTCCACTTTGCTGCATCCAAGTCCTGCACCTTCTCACTCATCTACCATTCCTTCAAGTCTGGGAGTGAATGGATACAAAAACCTGGGCATGTCTGTCAGGACTAATAACATTGCAGCAATTCTACCACCAAGGAGGCCAATGAATTCTGTGTTTAGACCTCCATGGAATACTAGTGTCAGAGTAAATATTGGAAGCAGCATCAGCAGCAACAATAGCAACAATCCTTCAATCCTTGAAGATTCCTTCAACAATAGCAGGACGAGCCAGCAGCAACAATAGGAGTTTGATGTTACAATTTTTTGTTTAATGTTACAATTTTTTGAAGCAGCAACTACTGTATGCTTGCTTGCTTGGATTAAGTGTAATGAATGTATGAATCACTAACTGTATGAAGCACTAACTGTATGCTTGCTTCACTTTTGTGTAATCCTTAAACTTTGTTAAGGAATTCTGCAGCATTTTGAAGCATTCTTGCTTGTATGTTGACCCTACTGGAATTTAAGCTTCTTGAAGCTTTTTGAAGCATATGAACTGTATGTTGAGGTTACTACAGATTGAGCAATTTAAACTCTGTTCTGAAATTTAAGCTTTTTCAGGTTACTGCATATTTGAGGTTACTGCATATATTGTTGAATGTTGAGGTTACTTGTATTGAAAGTTGAGGTTACTGATAATTGAAAGTTAAGGTTACTGCAATTTAAACTCTGCATATTTTCAGGTTACTGCATATTTTGAGGTTACTACAATTTTCAGGTTACTGTATTTTGAGGTTACTGCAATTTAAACTTTGTTCTGAAATTTAAGCTTTTTCAGGTTACTTCTTCCACTTTGCTGCATATATTAAAAGTTGAGGTTACTGCATATATTGCTTGAATGAACTGTATGAATATTGAGGTTACTGTATATATTGTTCATGCTCAACATTCATAAAAGAGAGAGAAGATGTTGTTCACAAAGTAAAAAGCACACAAATTTGACTTCAATTCATTACATAGAGGGAAACTTCCACTAGACTACATAATTTCAACTTTACATTCCCAATTCATTTCCAAATTTATGTCACAACTGGTCTAAAGTTGTGTTCACTACAATTTGAACTGGAATTTCACATTTTTTCTCGTCTATAGCAACAGCCTCATTCAACCATTGGAATGCATTGTTGCATCTCATGCATTGCAAGAATCTCCTTCCCTTGCTGTGACTCCTTTTGAAATGAAGACAGCTCTCTTCCCTCCACAGTGTCGATTTGGGCAAGTATTTTCTTCCCAAGGGCATTGTTTCTTCAAATGCCCTAAGTCACCACAAGTGAAACATCCCTCCATTTGATTTGTCGAAAAAGAACTTCCAGAGCTTGAATCCAAAATAGCAGCATCCAACCATTGAAAATCCGAGCAGACAGGGCACTTCAAAAAATTTCTCCCAGGATTTGACTTAGTATTTGACTTCAACAAGTGCCTAATCCCCTTGCAGTTCTTCATCTTGCAAGGCGAGCTCAAGAACGTACATTCATCAGCAAGGTGGTTGTTCTTGGAGCAAATTTGACATTTCTCCTACAAGAAACACCAAAATGACTGAGAATAGAGAGGAGCAAACGGCAAACCACAAAACAAAATGTTCAGAAAAATATTTCGAAAGCAATTTCATTGTACCCAACATGCAGAGGTCGCCATTTCTTGTGAACCCTAATATCAACACGAGAAGAAATGGAGGAGAAATTTGGGGGTTAGGTTACAGCCTCCAACTTTTCTTATTAGGTTGAGAGAGTGGTAGGGATTTATAAAAGAGGGGTACTTTAGGAATTAGGAAAGAAATTAGACTTCAAAATAGAGACGGGGTATTTACGTCAAAATTTTACCACGAATGAGGGTTTCTGTTAGTGAGGAACGGAAACTGTTAGAAGTGGGGGCTGTTCTTAATTAATGCAAAACTGTGGGGTGCACCCTTAATATGGGTAATCCAAGTGGGGGGTAACTCAAAATTTCTCAAAAAGAAAAGTTGAACCCGTCCCTATCCGTTCCGCAATTAAGTTTGGGTCGAATAGGATCGAATATCGGGCTCTCTTTTGGGCCTTGGGCCAGTGGACCGGCTCTAGCCCAATATCAACCTTACACACGAGGCTTGGACCTCACCCTTCAACTGCAAGGCTTGAACTACAAGTTCAGATTCCTCTACGTATTTTTAGGGTTTAAAGTATTCGGAATTACCGAGCTCAGCGGACTCTTGTGGTCAGCGAGAAGAGTTATAACATTTTTGGCTAGGCAGACGGTCTTGGAATCGAACCGCAGGAAAGATGTAGGTGTAAAAATTGGGAACAGTATATCCAAATGACATACAACGCAGCGTGTACAAAATCTCGTACATTACATCAGGAATCGCAAAAAATAAAGATTGGAATTGAAGAAACTCTACAAGTGTTGAAAACATTGTGTAACTCAAAAATAAGTCCTAATCCATAAAAAAAATTCCTATGCTTCGCCCCCTCCTATTAGAAGCTAATAGGAGGGCGAAGCATAGGGATTTTGTCCCTATACAAAAGGAGGATCCACTCCATAGTGCTAGGTGATTTACTCCTTTAATATTTTGTTGTGGAACTAAGGTTTCAAGGTTTTTAGCCAACCCCAGGAGCATCCGGCGGCGGGTGGTGATCTCCGGCAAGGGGCGACGTCTTACGAAAAAATCGGACAACTCCGGGAAGAGTAGAAGTATCGATAGGATACATTGGCAGTATATATATATATGTTGGTGCTTTACTTACATGGAGAGAGCTTGCTCTCAACATGCCTTGTAAAACTTTAGTCCCACATTGGAAAAGCACCATGAGTTATCTCAACATGAGAAAATTTATTTGGTTTCTTTTAAATTAATTTTTTTATTTCATTATTTTGATCATTGGATCTCGTATGAATTCAAAAGTTACTTCTTTACCTTTATATACAGTGGAAATACCATGAGTATTAATATTCTTATTGGCATTAATTTTTCTAGGAAAGGTGTTCCCAGTATAGTATGCTGAGATATTTCTTTTACTACAATGAATTGTAGTGGAATGGCTATAGCATCTTTAGAGACATTAACGTCTCTAACCTTATAAGGAGTGGTTAGTGCTCTATTATTAGCTGCACTAAAGTTTGAGTAGTGTGTTCATAATATCTGATTGAAACCATATATATATATATATATATATATAATATATATATATATATATATATATATATTTCTGAAACCTAAAACGTAAACTAACTCACATCGTCAAACCCTAACCCTAAACCATATCTCCCTACCCAACCCTGCCACAGTCGCCATATGCCACAGTCGCACAGCAGCATCAATAGCAGCATCTCTTCGTCGCTGCTTTTTCGTGCGCGCGCTTGTGCGTTTGGTGATCCATCACTTCCAGCGTCATCTTGGTAATTTTATCTATCACCATGTCAAGTTTCGTTGAAAACGGAGTTCGTTTGATAGATCAAATCATCATCTAAAGTTCGCTCGTCAAACATCTTTTTCATCTGTCCAAAATTTGTGTTCGGGAACCCCACTTTCGACGCTGGTATCATAGCTCTCGAGCACTATTTCTCGAATCCAATTTGTTGGGCTGAAACTCGGTATGTTTTTCTTTACTTCTATCAAGTTTCATGGGAAATTATGTTTGTATGCTAGATCAAAACTATCGCAAAAGTTGGCTAGTTGCAATATTTTTTGCATGTGAAAATTCTCTCTAGGTGATTTTCTGCTGAAGTTTGACTGTTGTCACCAATAACCTGATTTATATTCTTGAAAACCAAAGCCTAGGTTGTGAAGTATAGACTTTTATCTACCAATTGGTATAGGTTTCATTAATTGTTATCGAGTTTATTTGTGTAAATCAAACTGCCAACTTGGTATCCTGTCACTGATAAAAACTGAACATTGTAGAAAGTCGGAAAACTGAATTTGAGTCAATTTTGAGATCCTGTAACTTTTTGTCTATCTATATTTCCTGTGCAAATTGTTATAGTATAAACTAGGATATTTTCTTTGTCAAATTCTCTAGTTCATGACCTAATGTTTCCAATTGACCTATGGAAACTGAGCATGAATAGTACATCTCGCAACTGTTTTCAAACCCAGAAATATTTCCCAGTGTGTGTATTTTGATCCAACTTTGAACATATAAGTTTCTAGAAAATCCAACCGTTGGATTGGTGTGGACTTTTTTTCCACCAGTAAATAAAACTTTGTATTATCAGATCAGTAAGTTTGAACTGTCAACTATTTTTTTACCCAACTTCATAAGAAAATTATTTCTTTTTGAAAATTATAAATTCTCAATTCTAAATGGCATTTTGCAGCTTTATCCTCCGAAACCCGATTTTGACAACACAAATGGACTCGTGACGTCAACCTGAGTTTATTCATATATAAATTTAGTTTTAGAATTAATCTAATTTTAGTTATATGATTTGTGGGCAATCATTATTCTCGGGATACATATTGAAGGAAACTAGCTAGTTGGGACCATCTTTCGTGTCAGCATGTTCGTGTTGCGCATATTAACTGCAACGTACCCAGGCAAGTATAGTATTGCTTTATGTTCTTAGTACTTTATAAATGATATTCCTTACCATGTTTATAATTAGTATTCATTTTGAGACATGATTGTGACACAATAGGATTTGTTGTACTATGCCATGTTATTGTTGTTTAGCGAGCCATTAGAAGAAATAGTAAGTAGATATGTGAACAATCCCAAATTGTTAGTGGATAGCTAGTCATGCAACTCACGTATGTTTAAGACGTAGCTTAAATTGTGGATAGCCATCGAGATGATGTGTCGTATTACCCCAGCCGCTCATGTATCAAAGTATTTCATTCACATTGTCTATTAGTCTTTTTGTACATTGTCTATACTTATTTTTCGTCTAGTAGCATTCTTGTACATGTTTACTGTTTATCACATGTTCTAGATTATATCATGATAGCACATATATATGTTCCTTCGTTGTTATATATAATACTGGTTCTTATCTTTCTTGTTTTATTTTGTGCTGAGTTACATTATTGCAATATAGTTGTACTTTGCACCCACCCTGACTGGGTCGTTGACATTTTAGGAGAGGATGATGACTACTTATATTCTTCTCATTACAGATGACCAGAGGACAAAAAAAATATATATTATATATATATATATATATATATATATATATATATATAGAGAGAGAGAGAGAGAGAGAGAGAGAGAGAGAGAGATAATAAATATTGTTGATTATCTATTTTTCCCTAGTCATCTGCTCCGCCAGGTTGTCCGAACTCCTCGCCACCGTTGAAACGTGGGTCTGACTGCGACACGAAGAGGGAGTTCATCTTTAAAGAGTCATTTGAAGAAGCATTGTTCATTCAAAGGGAAGATGGGGAGGGATCTCTTTGGAGCAAACAAAAGCCGTTGCGGTACCATGCTTGCAATCCAAAGTATTACATGGTTTAGATATTGAAATTGAGAAGGGAATAAATATGACTTTGGTTTGTATTCATAACTAAGCTCCACTTTTCTTTAATGATCAGTAGAGAATATAGACTAACTAGTCTATTTCTAATGTGGATCAGCCACCTCAATTGACTTGGAGACTTGACTTGAAGGTCTTGCAATGAAAGCAAATTGGGTCCCCATCTGATCTGAATTGATTCTTAGATGCGATGGGTCACCTAATAATGCCAAGTGGGTCTTCCTTAATGTGATCTCTGCAACAGCAATTGTAGTTTTGGGATGTAATGGTCCTGTAGTAAGGAATTAAGCTATGTGTAATGTTTCTTTCTTCCACAAACCTGACAGACTAGATGGAACACTATGGTCTCTTTGGTAACTTAGATTAGTTCCTGGATTTTTACATATCCATTAGAAATTATGGTTCCAAATTTAGTCTTACTATTCTACAAAAAGATTTTTTTATATTCTGAAAGTAAAATTTTGAGATCCATACTATAGCTCATGTGAGTGGAAAAACTGTCATAGAGTTCCAATTAAATCTTACTATTCTACAAAATCAACTCCTCCATTCTGAATTTAGATCTTAGAAATTGGGGTGAGCCTTGCTATTGATGCTCTAAGGAAGCTATGTGTAATGTTTCCTAACCGACTATGATGTGGGGAGTACGATTGTAAGGATGAAAATCATTAGGCAGTCTATATCTTATCCCCTTGTAAGGGAGAAATTATTAGGTGCTCCGGCTCACGGCTCACTACTGGATGTGCTAAGTGGTGAGCTTGGTCCAATGAAAAAGGATTAACATTAAATTATTGCCAAGTGTCCATTTTTCATTGGACCGGGCTCACCACTCAGCACATCCAGTGGTGAGCCGGGAGCACCTAATAATTTCTCCTTGTAAGGTGTCTCCTCTACTTCCGTCTTCCTCTTGAGGATGTCGACGGGATTTGGTGGATTTGTCTCCTTTTACTTCTATCAAATATTCATTTAACATTAATTAACAATTACACAAACTAATCAATAATCAGTTAACATTTTAAATATAATTTGTGTATTCTTAAGTAGTGATAATTAATTAGCTATTAGTATAATGGCTAAGTTTTATTTATATTTATATTTATTTTTATTTTTAGATTTAGATTTATGTTGTATGACCACGAATATGACATGATACAATAATAAGGACAAGATGTTAGATGGACATGACATATATTTTTGTGTGTCCATAAAGTGTCATATACGATTAATTAAATTTTTGATACGTGTCACACACGACAAGTCCATAATTTTGGTGTATCCTTACTTCTTAAATTTGGACTGAATTTATTCAAATTATTTAATATTTAGTAATTAATTAGTAAATAAGATAATTAATTACTATTTGAGATAATATTTTATTATATAATTAGAATAAGTAATAGTCAACAATTTTTTTAATTAATAATAGCTAATTGTAACTAATATTTATTTTTATTTTCAAATTAATTATCATAATAATAATTATTACAATATATGATTAGATTCTAGTCTATCTTTACGTATCATATTGTTTTATGGCTCTTTTGATTAATCCATCAATACAATCAATATTGTTGATATGCTTCATGGTATCATCGCATAGGATTTTTCAATCCAAGAACCGTTCAAAAAGATCCATCCGCTCCGGCGTCTTCACTGGTCAAACTCCAGACTCCAGGTCGTCATCATCAGACAAGTTTCAGACTCATGGTATCAGAGCGGTAAGATATGATTAGATTTAGGATTAGATTCAAGTATATCTTTATGTGTCTCATACTCCTATAAGAATATAGATTCCTTTTCGATATGGATAATCAACATTGTTGATTATCTCCTTTCCCTTGTCGTCTGCTGCTGTGTTGTTCCGAACTCCTCGCCACTACTGAAACCAGGGCTGCGACACGAAGAGGGACTTCATCTTTAAAGTGTAGCAGTTTTCATTCAAAAGGAAGATGGGAAGGGATCTGTTTGGAGCAAATGAACGCCGGCCTGGGTGTTTGCGGTACCAATAATTTGTATCCTTCACTTCCATGCTTGCAATCCAAAGTATTACATGCTTTTGATATTGAAATTGAGAAGGGGATAACTAGACTTTGGTTTATAATCCATGCATCATGTTGGAAATGATACGCGGAAACCATTCCCCCAAACCAAAAAGCTGTAAGAGAACTGAAGAAAAGCACACAAAATCAAACGCCAAAATCACAAAGAAAAATCAAACGCAGACGCAAGCGATTTTTACGTAGAAAATCCAGATAAAATAAAATCACACGACGATCGGAGACCAACCCAAATCACGCGATGATTGGAGTCCAACACTAAGAAGCCTTCACTATTGGAATAAGAAATATACAGACTCTTTAGAAGCTTCTCACCGATCCAAAATGGATCACCACAACTACTTGAAAGAAGAAAATTCCGATTACAAACTCCGAAGAACAAGATATGCCGAAGAACTATCGAAACAATCTCTCCTCCATAATAGCCTCTAATTCTCTTTTTTTCTCTCTCTCAAAAGTTGTAATCTTGATATTCTTTTACATCAACTTGCATGCATCAACTTTTTATAAACCCTGGCATGAATTTGGATTATAATATATATTGACAATCTCTATATGGAAAGTCCAATATATATTAATTATACATTTAGTGGAAATCCAACCATAATTGGCTTGCCATAAATTGGAAGTCCAATTATATGGAAAGTCGATATAAGAAAGATCCAATCATAAATATATGATCAAAGTCAAAGATGAAAACCTAATCATATATACCATATGTGTTCCAACATACGGTGATCGTTGCACTCTCCGAGCTTCTCCGACACACGGATGGTGCAAGTGGCACTCTGGAGTATTCTCCATATAGGTTGAAATCTCACCCACTCTAACACATCAGGCTACTAGTGGGTCTTCAAACTTGTTCAGTGCTCATCACAGAGATCACATGAATTACTGAGGGTGGTTCAAGAAGCACTTGTACATCTTAACAAAAACGTTGTCTGTATTGGGAACAAAGCGCGGAAACCGTTCTCCCAAACAAGAAACTCATGCGAGAGCACCGAGCAAAAACACACAAACAAAAACGCCAACATAAATCGCAGACACAGAGATTTTTACGTAGAAAATCCTTGCAGAAAAAATCACAAGACGATCGGAGTCCAACCCTGAATAACCTCCACTAATGAAATAAAGAAAATACACTCTACAAGCTCCTCCCGATCCAACACGGATCACCACAACTCACTGGAACAAAAAATACATTACAACTGTGAAGATAGAAAACAACAAGAAATATCTGAAATTGATCTTCTCCTCCGAGACGGCCTCCAATCCATTTTTCTCCTTCCCAAAGTTGCACAAGCACTATTGCCATCTTTTCTTTTTCTCTTTTTTGTGTATTATTTTTTAACTTGCATGCATCAACCTTTTATAAACCCTTGCATGAATAAGAGTTACCATATTTGAAAATCTATACATGGAAGGCCAATATATATATGAAAATTTCTAATATGTATCATCATCATATTTAATGAAAACCCAATCATAGTTGGCTTGGCATAATTGGAAGTCCAATTATATGGAAAGCCATTATATGAAAGATTCAATCATAAATATATGATCAAAGTAAATAAGGAAATCTAATCATATATTTGCTTAGCATATATGTTCCAAAATAGCCGCTCGATGCTCTTTCCGAGCTTCTCCGACACACGGATGGCGTTCATCGCACTCCAGGGTATTCTTCACATAGGTCGGAATCCCACTCATTCCAACAAATCTTCCCTTCACAACTAGGTGGAGGAACTCGTCATCCTGATCTGCCTGCAGTACTCAAACTTTTTCTTAGTAGAACCTTCATGAGCATGTTCGCTCTATTGTCATCAGTATAGACCTTCTCAAGCATCGCATCCTTCTTCTCAACCACATCTCGTATCCAATGATACCAAGTCTTAATGTGCTTGGACCGACTATAAAATCTCTGGTTCTTCACAAGGTGAATGACACTCTGGCTATCGCAAAGCAAAGTATACTGTTCTTGCTTTAGCTCCACTTTCTGCAGCAACTTTTCATCCACAGTAACTCCTTGCAAGCCTTCCTCGCCGCAATGTACTCTGCCTCTGGCGTCGACAAGGCAACACACTTCTGCAACCGCGACTGTCTTATCACATAACCCAAAGTCGATTGCCTCGTGTCTACATCTCCAGCCATATCAGTGTCGGTATACCCAACCATCTTCGGCTCGTCACCACCAAAAGAAAGCCTCCAATCGGCAGTGCCCTGAAGGTATCGTAGGATCCACTTGGTCGCACTCCAATGTACCCTTCTAGGATTCGAAAGATACCTGCTAACCGTGCCAACCGCATAAGCGATGTCCAGCCTTGTACACACTATAGCATACATGAGACTCCCTACAGCTGAAGCATATGGAACCCGTTCCACATCATCCTTCTCGT
Source organism: Iris pallida (assembly GCA_029216955.1). Taxonomy (NCBI): domain Eukaryota; kingdom Viridiplantae; phylum Streptophyta; class Magnoliopsida; order Asparagales; family Iridaceae; genus Iris; species Iris pallida. The sequence continues at coordinate 3,752,279 of JANAVB010021799.1, forward strand.
CCTCGGTAGAAGGACACTGCTCCTCAGTGAACTTAAATTGAGCAGCAAGAGGGTTACTCACTTTCTTCGACCCGTCCATCCCGAAACGTTGAAGTACCCGGTGAATGTACTTCTTTTAGGACAAGTGTAGCAGCTTGGACTCTCTCTCGGCTGATCTCCATCCAAAAAATAGTCTTCATTGCGCCCAAATCCTTCATAGAGAAGGCCGCACCCAGTTGACGCTTCAACTCTACTATCCTAGTGGCATTTCGACCCACCAGTAGTATATCGTGATCAACATAGAGTAGTAAAATGATAAAATCATCCACTACCATACAGCCATTTGGCGATGGACATATAGCAACGGATTCTGTCCGTCGCTATTAGCGACCGACTACCGACAAAGTTCCGACTGATTGCCGTCGAAAAGCCGAATTTTTTATTTTATTTTAAGGGCGAGCAAAGGTCGCCAATCCATCGTTAAGTCGACGGAGATATAGCGACGGATGAAGAATCCGTCGCTATGCTGTCGCCTAGTTGGCAAAAGTTGGCGGGAAATGTTGAAAAAAATTGCCGCAAAATATAACGACCACATAGCGACGGATATTCCGTCGGCCAGCTAGGGTGGTATAGCGACCACTTAGTGATGGAATATACCGTCGCCAGTCCGTCGCTAAATATCCAGCACTAACTTAAATTTAGCCGACATGAGGGGGACTTTTCATTCCCCCCCCCCAAATTTTCTCTCTCTCTCTTCTCTCCTCTCTCTCTGGCCGCAGACTTTCTCTCTCCAGGTAATCTTCTCTCTCTCTCTTCTCACTCTCGGTTGTCGAGCGGCAGGGGGTGGCGGGGGCCGGTGGTGGTGGGGGTAGGGGTTGGAGTCGCGGTGGTGGGGTGGGGGTCGCTGGGGGGTTTGGGTCGGGGTGGCGGGGAGAGGGGGCCGATGGTGGGGGTGGGGGTCGGGTGGGGGGGGGGGGTCGCTGGGGGGGTTCGGGTGGGGCGGCGGGGGGAGGCGGGGGCCGGTGGTGGTGGGGGGGGGGTCGCGGTGGTGGGGGTGGGGGTCACTGGGGGGGTTTCGGGTCGGGCGGGGGGTGGGGTGAGGCGGGGGCCGGTACTATGGTGGGGGTGGGGGTCGCGATGGTGGGGTGGGGGTTGCTGGGGGGTCGGGTCGGGGCGGCGGGGGCCGGTGGTGGTGGGGGTGGGGTGGGGTTCGCGGTGGTTGGGGGGGGGTTGCTGTCACGTCCCGCTACCGCAGGAGCGATCGTCCTCGCTAAGGCGTGATGCCGCACGAGCATAGATTGCGCTCGTGCAAGACGGGTTCCATGACGGCCGATTACAGAGGCTGCGACGGGGTCGTCGCACAGAAGTCCCAAGCAGAGACATTGAACATGCAGCGAAAATTTAGAACAAACACAAGGTATTCAAAAGATGCATTTTATTGATATTGAAACGACGATTACAAAGGGGCGCAAGGCCAAGATTACAAGTCTCTCGTGCTCACTTTCTCTCATTATACAAGTCACTCTGTTCTCTCTCATCTCTTGATTCAATGCTTGAGCCAGCGAAAACTTCGGAAGGCGATGTCCATATATTATGTCTCATAAGTCTTGACTCCACGCGGCCGCACAGTACGAATCGCCAAGGAACTCCGTGCCTCGACGCATCCAAGCGAGCCCCGCACCTCGAGCTTCTACCTGCACCTGCACATGAAAACTATGTGGGTGTCAGTACTCAACTGTACTGGTGGAGTGAGCTCCTCGCCCACCCATACAAAACCAACACGTTCATTTTACTTTGTGTAACATAAACCCCTTTACGATTGTCTTTATACTCTTGCCTTAGGATCAATTTTAGGACATAGACTCTCGGTCTAGTTAGTGTCTCTAGACCGTCACCGTGCTATCGCACCGATAACTTTGTTATCCTTGCCTCTAGACCTTTCTCGTACTTGCAATATCACCGCACCGACTAATACTTATCTTTTGTGCTATACTCTGATGATGTAACGACTCGGTCGTGAAATAAACTCGATTCGTGCTTCAATATTTCTGAGGCAGTGCCTCCTCGCTAAGTCTTGCCTATACTTGTGTTGTGATAACGCGGCCGTGCCTCACATTTCGAGGTTGTGCCTCGCAGCTTAATCTGACTTAACCAAACTCACCTTACGGTCCTTCCAAACTTAACTCGAATGTCTAACCCAACTTGTGGAACCGGTGTTGAGAACTCAAGCACGACGCCATATCTCGTGGCAAAACACATGTCTTTACGTATAGCCAAATCTTAGGCTTCATAATACTTTGGGTGCAAACCGAGCACACATTTCATAACTCAAGTCATACCGTGCTTACACTTCCTTTGATACGACCGACACCGTGCATGCGGATTGCCGCTCAGCACACTCATTATCTATATGAAAGGCCACTGGCACGACAAGCCATCGTGGACATAGCTCGGGTAGGCGGCGGGTCTTTCGATGCCAGGTAGCGAGTCCCATGGAAAGCCCCCGACTACCCACGCGGTAAAGTCTTGCGCTTCTATAACGTCTTCCCCCTAGGTCGACTAAGCCCGGTGCCCCGGCGCAATGCCAGTCGAGGAAGAAATCCCGTCCACTCCAACGGTCTGTGGGTTGTGGCCTAGTGGTAGCAACGGAGGGGACTGGCGCGGAAGACATAGGTTCGAATACCTCTTTGTCATTTGTCAAGTCGAAGAAAAAGACACCTAAACAAAAAAAACAAAAACGTTGTGCTATGTTTTGCAGATTCAAAATGATTTTGTATTTAACTAATTCTGTAAGAAAAAAAATCAGTTTGGTATTCCTAAGCTCTACTTTTCTGTAATTAGTACAGAATATAGACTAACTAGTCTATTTCTAATGTGGATCAGCCACCTCAATTGACTTGGAGACTGACTTAGGTCTTCTAACGAAAGCAAATTGGGTCCCCATCTGGTCTGAATTGATTCTTAGATGTGATGGGTCACCTAATAATGCCAAGTGGGTCTTCTTTAATGTGATCTCTGCTACAGCAATTGTAGTTTTGGGATGTGATGGTCTTGTAATAAGGAATTAAGCTATGTGTAATATTTCCTTCTTCCACAAACCTGTCCATTAGAAATTAGTGTTCAAATTTTAGTTTTACTATTCTACAAAAGAATTTTCTATATTATGAATGTAAAAATTCTGAGATCCAGACTAGCTCATGTGACCAGAATAAAACTATCATAGAGTTCCAATTAAATCGTACTACTCTACAAAATGAACTCCTCCGGTATGAATTTGATTTTAGAAATTGGGATGAGCCTTGCGATCGATGCTCTATGGAAGCTATGTGTAATGTTTCCTAACAGATTAAGATGTGGGGACCCCACCCCACATCTTAATCTGTTAGGAAACATTAGGCATAGCTTCCATAGAGCATCGATAGTGGGGAGTAGGATTGTAAGGATGAAAATCAACTTCCGCATTCCTCTTGAGGATGTCAAGGGGATTTGGTGGATTTATCTCCTTTTTTTCTTCTTCTATTAGTCTGTCAAATATCCATTTAACATTAATTAACAACTACACACACTAATCAATAATCAGTTAATTTTTAATATAATTTTTGTATTCTTAAGTAGTGATAATTAATTAGCTATTAGTATAATGGCTAAATTTTATTTATATTAATTTATATATTTATATTCAACCTATGTTGCATGACCACGAGTACGACATGATACAGTAATAAGGACAAGATAGACATGACACATATTTTTGTGTGTCCATGGAGTGTCATATATGATTAATTGAATTTTTAATACGTGTCACACAGGACAAGTCCATAATTTTGGTGTATCCTTACTTCCTAAATTTGGACTGAATTTATTCGAATTATATTTAGTAACTAATTAGTAAATAAGATAATTAATTACTATTTGCGGTAATATTTTATTATATAATTAGAATAAGTAATATTTAACAATTTTTTTAATTAATATTAGTTAATTGTAACTAATTTTTATTTTATTTTCAAATTAGTTATTATAATAATAATTACAATATATTATCTTGTTTTCTACTTCTTTGTTTTCTTCTAATTCTAACCGAACATATTTGTTTCTAATTAGAGGACAAGAAAGTCGATTCTCATATGAATTTCATCGTTGAGCGTAAAAATTCAAATCTTTTCCCATTTATGATTTACCAAATATGTCTAAGTGACAAGAAAGTGCATGGATTCTTAAAAAAAAAAAAAATTAGTTATCACTGTCTTGTAAGATGTCGAAATGAATGGTGTAATTATTCATCATCTTTTTCATAATGGTGCAAAATTGAGACGCATTTTAAGGACAAAATGCAGCAATGTTTGCAGGCGGGCCCTGGGATAAGTCTGACGACCTTGGGCTTGGACAACTTCCTCTCTACTAGGGCAACCCCCCGCCTCAATGTGAACCTACAAGAGGTAGCGGTCACGGATGACAACTAAAATTAATTTCGGATAAGGCAACCCAACACTTGGATCGACCCTGATTGCTTGGTTGCTTTTGCTTCTGCTTTTCAAAAAGCAGCAGCCTCCATGTACATCTATAGAAGTCCATAAGTTATTCTGCCTATGCCTCTCTATAAATGGAAGGGAAAAGAGCAGTGAGAGTATAATCAATCGGATATATATTCCCATCCATATCCATACCTAAGCTAAGCAGCAATGTGCTCCTCCTTCCTATTGTGTCCTAAAGCATCTACTTCTCTAATTCTACTGCTTCTTCTCTTCTTCTTCATCATCCCACACCACCATCTCCATGTCATGTCTGCTCCCGCTATACTACCAGCAAAACACAACAATGTAACCGACCGCTCTTCTCTCCTCGTCTTCAAGTCCAAGATCTCCCTCGACCCCCATGGAGTCTTCGCTACGTGGAACGATACCCTTCCTTTTTGCCGTTGGCAAGGTGTCGTATGTGGCCGTAGGCATCCAGACAGAGTCGTCTCGTTGGACCTAACGTCCCTCGACCTATTCGGAACCGTACCACCTCACCTAGCCAATCTTACCTTCCTTAGGAGGATCGACTTCTCCTCCAATCACTTCCATGGGCGGATCCCGCAAGAACTCTCTCGCCTGTCTCGTCTGCAGTATCTTGACCTTAACACTAATTCGTTCAGCGGGATGATACCGTCGGAACTCAGTCATTGTCTAGGCCTCCAGTTCATAAATATGTCTTTTAACAAGATTGAAGGAAATATCCCTAGTGTGTTGGTTCTCTTCCCTCCCTCTACGAGCTAGATCTAAAAAATAATAGTATTAGTGGGCAAATTCTGACTTCTCTAGCCAACGCATCATCTCTTGTTGTTCTAGGACTGTCGTTCAATACTTTCAGGAGGAATTCCACCATCCTTAGGTAAACTCTTTGTATTGAAAGCACTCTATTTGGAAGATAACAATCTCGAGGGATCCATCCCACCTTCGCTATGGAACATCTCCTCTCTTGAATATCTTTATTTAGGAAACAACCAGCTAAAAGGCTCAATTCCACAGGATTTAGGCCAGACACTTCCACGCCTTAATCATCTAGCTATCAATTTTAATAAAATGCATGGATCCATACCTATGTCTTTGTCCAATGCTTCGCTGCTTAGTCTTATTCAACTTAACTATAACAATTTCAGTGGAAGGATTCCACCAAATCTAGGGAGCTTACGGCATTTACGCTTCTTGCTTCTATATGGTAATCGGTTGGAAGCTAGGGAGCCCTTGATTGGAGCTTCCTTACTTCTTTAAGCAATTGCTCCATTTTAGAGATACTAGATATAAGCCAAAACAACATTGGAGGCTTTCTACCGAAATCAGTTGCAAACATTTCTACCACGCTACAATGGCTATCAATGGGAAACAACTATATAGAAGGAAGCATCCCTCCAGAGATTGGAAACCTTGTCAGCCTAACGGTACTTGATCTTGGCTCAAACTCTGTTTCAGGTCGTGTTCCTACCTCTATCGGGTTGCTCAAGAACTTACATGTATTATCCTTGGGATACAACAATTTTTCGGGAGAAATCCCATCCACTATGGGAAACCTCTCTCAATTAAACGATCTTTATCTAGATTTCAATTGCTTTAGCGGAAGTATCCCAGTCAGCCTTGGAAATTGCAAGTCTTTGGTATCACTAAACCTTCAACACAATAAATTGACAGGCACGATCCCTAAAGAAGTATTTAGTATCTCTAGCCTCACCATTGGGCTTTCATTTGAGGAAAATCAATTAACAGGCACGATACCTCCAGAAGTAGGGAGCTTGATAAATACACAAGAGTTAAGCTTGTCTGGAAACAAATTGTCAGGAGAAATACCCAATAGTCTTAGCAAATGTCAGGTTCTACAAGAACTTCTTCTTAGTAGAAACTTCTTTGAAGGAAGTATCCCTACATCGATAAGTGAGTTAAGAGGCCTTGAAGTGCTTGATCTTTCACAAAATAATTTGTCTGGACAAATACCGACTTTCTTAGGTGATTTTTCATTCCTATTATCTGAACCTATCTTTCAATAACTTTGAGGGCCAAGTTCCAAGAGAAGGGGTTTTTGCAAATATGAGTGCAATTTCAGTCCTCGGAAACAATAAAATTTGTGGTGGGAACCTGATGTTGCATCTGCCAATTTGCCCATTTTCATATCCAAATAAGAAACATAAATCTCATAAACTTGCAGTGATCATTTTGGTTTCTAGTGGATTTTTGTGCTTGCTTTCTTTTCGTTGCTTCTCATCGTTGGATACGTCAAAGATCAAGAAGGAGACCAATAGAAAACTATACCATCAAAGGGCAACATATAAGTATCTCATATGCTGAACTTGTCAAAGCAACAAATGGATTTTCTGAAGAAAATCTAATTGGTTCCGGTAATTTTGGTTCTGTATATCGAGGAACACTAGACAATCATGATATCGGTGCTAAAGTTATTGCAGTGAAAGTATTTAACCTTCAACAACTGGGAGCTTTGAAGAGCTTTGTAGCTGAGTGTGACGCTTTTAGAAATATCCGACACCGAAACCTTATCAAGATACTGACTGCATGTTCAAGTATGGATTTCAAAGGAAATGACTTCAAGGCAATGGTTTTCGAGTTCAAGCGCAATGGCAGTTTAGAAAGTTGGTTGCATCCGGAAGGAAATGAACCTTTGGGACTGAAGACATTAAAGCTTGTGGAGCGGCTAAATATAGCGATTGATGTGGCATCTGCATTGGAGTATCTCCATCACCATGGCCAGGCTCCTATTATTCATTGCGATTTGAAGCCAAGCAATATTCTTCTTGATGATGACATGACAGCTCTTGTGAGTGACTTTGGGCTAGCCAGATTTATCAACAAGTCGACAACAAGTTCTACCAGCTCCTTTGGAATTAAAGGAACTATTGGGTATATTGCTCCAGGTTCGTCAATTATCAAGATGAATTTCATTTTTATTTTGTCGGATAAATTAAATTGTGTGTTGTTTTGAAAATTGTTCTTCAAATTTAGCTTATTCTTGACAGTTAGAATTCAATTTAGTTTAATGCAATGTTGAGAAGAACTTAATGGGAGTCATATGATAGTAACTCTAAGACACATCCAGGTCTCAGATAGTCATTTAATTAAAATGAAGACATTAATTGATTTCATTTTACGTCATCTTAGGCTTTGTTGCAAAGATACTCCTACAGCAGGACTATATCTTTCTCAATAGCCTTACCTAACATGTATTCGACATGACTATATATATATATATATATATATATATATATATATATAGAGAGAGAGAGAGAGAGAGAGAGTGGAAGGATAGAGATTCCCTCACTTTTGCATCCCCATGCATCTCCTCTTTCACATCCGTTAGATCTTGTTTAAATCATCTAATCTTAACCATTAATTTTTTAATGGTTAAAGAGAGAGAGAGAGAGAGAGAGAGAGAGAGGAGGAGGAATCCGCATCCCTCACTTTTGCATCTTCCATGCATCCCCACTTTCACATCTATTAGATTTTGCTTAAGTCATCTAATCTTAACCATTGATTTTTCAACAATTAAGATTAAATGACTTAAATAAAACCCCCCTCACTCTAATTCGTAATATAATGTTAATATTAATGTTAATGTTAATATTAATGTTAATATAATTTTTTTTACTGTTAATATTAATGTTAATATTAATGTTAATGTTAATATTAATTTTAATGAAGTTTAATGTTAATTTTAGTATTTAATGTTAATATTAACATTAACATTAATATTAACATTAAATTACGGATTAGATGAGGGAGGTTTTAGGGGTTTTCTAAGGGGGCTTTTGATCCGCTTCCTATATATATATATTATATTATATATATATAATATATATATATAATATATATATATATCTATATATATTTCTTTTCTTTTGCATATGTGTGTGTGCACGCGGATAAATATATCTATACATATTTACTCACAAGGTCTTAACAATATTTATTTATTATTTATGTATGTTCCGAGTAGATGCTATGTTTCATAAAGTCTAAGATTCAAAATTCTAGTACGATATGGTTACATGTTAACCCCTCACTCTCAGCCGCCCATTTAACGTTAATATTAATGTTAATATTAATGTTAAATACTAATTAACATTAAACTTAACATTAAAATTAATATTAACATTAACATTAACGTTAACATTAATATTTTTCTTCTTTGTTGTGTTGTTGTTGTTGTTGTCGTATACTATATTCGCACAAGTCTTATTAACTATTAGTGTTTGGTTCAAATGAAGAGTGCGGAATGACGAACAAAGTTTCTACTCATGAAGATGTCTATAGCTATGGAATAATTTTGATGGAGCTATTTACTGGGAAGAGACCTACAGATAGTGCTTTTAAAGAAGGCCTAACGCTGCGTATGTTCGTCAAGGACGGATTTTCTAAAGGGGTCATGAACACTATGGATGAGTGCTTGCTGGAATGTGGAGTCCAAGCTAGTGACCATTCTCAAACTATAAATCATGCAAAAACTTTTGAATGTGTTTCTTCGGTGCTTAGGATTGGTCTCCTATGCACAAAGGATTTGCCAACAGAGCGAATGGAGATTAAAAGGGTAAGGAATGAACTGAATGATATTAAGGACATATTTTTTGAGAGATAATATTGCATAGAAGTGTACAAGGTCAATTCCACTAGCATATAATGCTAGAACTAAATGAAAGTAATATGTCTTGACAACGAATTTGAATAGTTATTTATGATGTCAATAGTATATATCACTCTTGTATTAGGCTTTTCTATTAATAAAACTTCTTGTTTATGGCATTATATTTGTCATCCTCTTGTTTTACTTCCACAATCAAGGTCAGTTCTAATGGCATATATTGGCAAAAAATCTTGTACTTGGTTGTTGGTTATTATCATATGGGGAAACAAGTGCATTTATCTTGTGAGATATTTGATAAAAGAAGAATGAAAGAAGCACGAAAGCAAATTATATGGCTTATTTCATTTTTATTTTTTTCCTAAGATAAATTAGGAAAAAAAAAACTATATTGCAAGGACAACGGTACGACACGAGAAGAGGGCAAAGCAACACGACACCTATTTTGGTGTATGTTCTAATGTACTTTGGAGTGCCCGAATCGATACATGTCCGATACCGACACGAAAATGACCACATTTTTGGAGGGAACTTGCTTTCGGAAAAAAAAGAAACTTTTTATGGTTCATGTGATTATTATCTTTGTCTAATCACCCTCCTAATGTTGAACTTAAGTTATCACATATCTAAATATTGTTAAACTTTTGACAAATTATTAAGAAAAGATTGCAGATGAACCAACACATCTCATGATAACATGAGACCAAGGAGCAAAACTTTTGGTTGCTGTCTGGAGTATCCTGCTCTTTAATTTGCTAAGATGTTGAAGGTGTTCATATGCCCTACAATGTCGATGTTGCAGTAACCAAAAAAAATTCATATTCAGCCTACTACCCTACCAATACACCTTTCTTAAGACTCAAAAAGTTCAAGCAATAGCAACAATAACTCTCCCATGGATGCGTCAATCATCCATCACACAAAATTTGATACGTGAATGTCACCATTAAGCCACATTCGGAGACATAGGAACCGAGAGGCTCTGCTCTCACCGAATTTGTCTGGCTCTTGTAGTCAGCAAGGAAAGGTATAACCTCTTTGACTAGACGGACGATCTCGGAATCGAATCGTGGGGTAGACGATCTCGGAATCGTTCCTTCTTTCCGCTTAAATCTCATGTCTACCAGCAAAATCACTAATTCTCTAAATTGTTGTGGTATCTTATATTATCTCCCACTTTTGCGGACTTGGCTACGGGGAAGATGATTGGTTCGGATAAACAACAACGTCACTAATTCACTAATCTTATCTCCTACTTTTTGTGTCTCGCAGGACTTGGCTACATGGAAGTTGATTGGTTTGGATAAACAGTACAATGGACTTTAATTGTGGTGTTTGTCCCATAGACAAACAAACAAGACTTCCATTTCCTTTGGGTTTTATATCTGCTCATGCTTCTTTCGATTTGTGAAATTTAATGTTATGGAAATTATTGTACAAGTCCTTCATAATAAATCAATAACTGATTGGAAATCGAGCAGTAAACTGTAAACCAATATTCTTGTACAAAGAACACAAGACTATAATCAGCCACCTCAATTGACTTGGAGACTGACTTGATGGTGTTGGTGTTTTTGCCTTTGGACTAGAAAAGATAGTCCCACATCGGCTACACCAAATGGTGGTATCTCAATATAATGCATTGCTTGTGTTGAGGTGTGCACATGAGGTGTAGTGGGGCACAAGTTTGTGCCATGTGGGAGTATTTTCCTAGAAGGAAAAGGGATTAACTCCAACAAGGATGCAAGTTGATTTTTGTTGTGCGGACTCGGACTCGGACGCGGACTCCAGGATTGTCTCGTGCATGCACGGGAGTGTTCGGGGGGTAGGCGTGGACTGGCACACTTCTATGCTGATTGTGGATGATCTAAAATATCAAACTCTATTTTTGAGTATTGGTATTTTAGTCCCACATCGGATAGGAGAAGAGGTGAAGTCTCAACTCCACTCTATAAATAGAGCCCCTTGACCTCCTTTGAAAGATGCACCAAGAAGAGAGTTGAGGGAGTCTGTTAAGTCCAGGAAGCCCGTTCAAGTCTCAAATATTGACTTACGAGCGTTCCAAAAGTTCTTCGTGAACTTGCTGGTTCCTGGAAGCTGTTCGTGCTCGTGTGGGGCGAATAAAGCTTTGAGCAACGGTGGTTCATTCACCCCAGCATCTCATTCTCGCCTGTCATCGCTGATGTTGCCTTTTACAGTAACTTCTTTTTAGAAGCTCTACTGCCGATAGTTGCTTGCACAAAGTCTCTTTAGATTTTTTGTGTATTACGTAGAATCTTTTTAGATCCTCGTAATTCGAATCCTCCAGGATCTCTGTTGCACATCTTCTTTAAGGTGCTGCATTTGAAACGTTGTGTGTACAATTGTTTCAGTTTCAGAATTTTCCATCGAAAATTGTGCCTCGGCACTAACAATCTCAAAGCTTTATTGAGAAGATGGATAATTCTCGTGCTTCGCTCATCGATACCGGCTTTAACAAGTTGGAGAAATTCGATGGCGAACACTTCCAGATATGGAGACGAAAGGTCACTTTAAATCTTCAACTCGTGAATGTTGATCACGTGCTGTCAGAAGAAGAACCGATCGTTCTAACCACTGGATCTGCTGCGGCTGTGGCCGCTGCTACGACCAAGCAAGCGAAGTGGAAGAGAAAAACAGTATATGCAAACTACTGATACTCAATTCCATGGAAGACTCTCTGGCAGAGTCCTACTCCAAGAAGACATCTGCCAAAGAGATATGGACTCCTTGGGAAAGCTCTATGAAGATGACGAGAACAGGTCCAAGATCTTCATGGTAGAAAAATATCACAAGTGGACCTTCGAAGACGAGAAGGCGATGCTGCCCCAAGTGAAGGAGTTTCTGAAGTTGCGTCAGAAACTAGAAGACGAGAACATGCCCCTCGTCGACAAGTTTGTCGTTGGAGGGATCGTCACGTAACTTCCTACAGAATGGAGCAACTTCTATGCAAGGATGCATCGAAAGAAGATGTAAATTAGCTTGGAAGATTTCTTGCAAGAGATCCATGTTGAGGACGAGATGCGCTCTCAACAGAAGATGGATACTCTGTCCAAACAACTGGCGAAGGCAAATCTGGTCCAAACCAGAGAGTACCATGGGAAGCAGGCTGCTTCTCATCGCAAAAAGAAGGACTTCACGAATCTGAAAGTGAAGGGTCCTGCTTTCAAGCAGCAGAAGTCCAAGTCCCATGTGACTTGCTTCAATTGTGGCAAGAAGGGCCACTACAAATCCGAATGCAAGTCCAAGCCCAAAGAACAAGGTGAGCCTAGTAAGGTTTCTATGATTACTAATCTAGTTGCCATGATAGCACAGGTTGCAACAGGGGGCTGACTTGGACTGGTGGATAGACACTGGTACGACCTGCCATGTCTGTTCAGATAAAGACTGGTTCGTCTCTTATGAGCCAACTTCAGAGAAGGTCATAATGGCAAACCAGGCACAAGCTGAAGTACTGGGGATCGGGACGGTGGAGCTGAAACTCCATCGGGGAACACTCTGACGCTTCAAGGTGTGAAGCATGTTCCAGTAATTGCTAAGAACCTGATCTCTGGAAGTCTGCTCTGCAACGCAGGCTTGAGGATGGACATCAATGCTGGCCAGTTGGTGATGTCCAAGAAGGGTACATTCTTCGGGAAAGCTTTCCAAACTGAAGGAATGTACAAGATTCAGCTTGTTGTAACCCAGCATGATAATATAAATGCAATCACTTTTTTGATTATTCTCTTGAGTTGTGGCATAATAGGCTAGGACATGTTCATTGTAAAAGGATTAACAGAATGTCTAGTCTAGGACTTATCTCCAAGTGTGGGGGTAAGGTAGAGAAATGCGAAGTATGTGCTCAGACGAAGATCACAAGGAAACCCTTTCACAGGGTCCATCGAAGCACAGATCTTCTGGAGTTGGTTCACTCAGATATCTGTGACTTCAAATAATTCTCTACAAAGGCCGGGATGAAGTATTTCATTACTTTCATCGATGACTTCTCAAAGTATGCTTTCGTCTACTTGCTAAGTCCAAAGACGAAGCATTCGAGAAGTTCAAGGAGTTCAGGACCGAGGCTGAGCGGCAAACTGGACAACAACTCAAGAGGTTAAGGAGTGATCGAGGCGGGGAGTATCGGTCTCATGAATTCTTATCATTCTGCAAAGAACATGGAATCATCAATGAGACAACGGCTCCGTACTCTCCTCAATCCAACGGAGTAGAGTAGCAGAAAGGAAGAACAGAACGTTGACAGAGATGATGAACTCCATGCTGTTGACTGCGGGTCTTCCAAAGTGTTACTGGGGAGAAGCTGCACTAACGGCAACGTTCATTCTGAACAGAGTGCCATATGCAACTTCCGACATAACTCCTCATGAACTCTGTTCAAAGTCAGACCTAACTTGAATGTCATTCGAGTGTGAGGGTGTCTGGCTTATGTGAAGCTCCCGGATCTGAAGATTCAGAAGCTGGGGACAAGGACTACGAAGGCGATCTTCTTAGGGTATGCCGAGAAGAGTGATGCTCGGAGATTCCTTGATATCGAGTCAAACCATATCATCGAATCTCGCGATGCTGAATACTTTGAAGACAAGTTTGCAAAACACAAGAATATTGTTCTCGCGGATCTTCCGGAGAATGATGAGGGTACTAAGCAGACAGAAGTCTTTAATGAACCAGTAGTCCAAGATGAAGCTGTCGTCAAGGAGACACCAGCTGAACCAGAACTCGCTGAGCCGTCAACTAAGCGAACGAGGAGGCCGAAAGACTTCGAAGATGACTTCGTCTATATCATGTCCGTGGCGATGAAGACCAGAGATACTGTATTCTGGAAGGAGGTGATAGACAACGAGATTGACTCAATCACCTCCAACAACACATGGGTATTGGTTGACCTGCCAGAAGGAGCAAGACCCATCGGATGCAAATGGATCTTCAAGAAGAAGATGAAAGCAGATGGAACCATTGACAAGTTCAAGGCCAGGCTAGTGGCCAAGGGGTTTGCTCAGAAGCAGGGGATCGACTACTTTGACACTTATGCTCCAGTAGCTCGGATGACAACCATCAGATTGTTAATTGCTCTAGCAGCAATACACAAGCTGGTGATACATCAGATGGATGTGAAAACGGCATTCCTTAATGGCGAGCTGATCGAAGAGATCTACATGCAACAACCAGAAGGTTTTGTCGTCAGAGGTCTGGAAGACAAAGTCTGCAAGTTGATGAAGTCTCTGTATGGTTTGAAACAAGCTCCCAAAATGTGGCATGAGAAGTTTGACAAGGTGATAAGGTCAAATGGCTACAGGGTCAGTGAAAAGACAAGTGTGTCTATACGAAGTTTGCTGACGGAAGAGGAGTAATCGTATGTCTTTACGTGGACGACATGCTAATCCTAGGTACGGATTTAAGCTGCGTCACAGAGACAAAGAAATTCCTCTCGACCAAGTTCAGTATGAAGGACTTGGGGGATGCCGACGTAATCTTGGGGCTCAAGATCATCCGGACAGGCACTGGAATAGCGCTGTCACAATCTCATTATATTGAGAAGATGCTCACTCGCTACGGGTATCAAGATCTTTCTTTTATTGATACACCGTACCGGAGTGATCAGAAGCTGGAGCCAAATTCGAAGGAAAGCGTCAGGCAGTTGGAGTACGCTAGCGTCATCGGAAGCTTGATGTACGCTACCATGCCACAAGGCCTGACATAGCTTTTGCAGTGGGAATGCTGAGTCGGTTCACTAGCAATCAGGCGTTGAGCGCTGGAAAGCTGTGAAGCGTGTTATGAGATATCTCAAGAAAACTCAGATATATGCACTTTTCTACAGCGGAGATCCGTCAGTAGTGGAAGGCTTCAGTGATGCTAGCTGGTGTTCAGATATGGAGAGCGAGTATTCCATAGGTGGATTCGTATTCGCCATGGACGGAGCTGCTACATCGTGGAAGTCGAAGAAGCAGACTATGTTATCTCGCTCCTCATAGAATTTGAATTTTTTGCATTGGATGCTACTGCAGATGAAGCAGAGTGGTTTCGGGAGCTCATGTATGATCTTCCGGTGGTTGGGGCTCAGATACCGGCAATACCGTATACTGTGACAACCAGGACAGGCGCAGCAGCAGTGGCATCAAATGAACTCTTCAACGGGAAAAAAGAACTGTGCGGTTGAAGCACAAGGCAATGAACGATCTTATCAAGAGAGGTGTCATTGCAGTGATTGATGTTCGGAGTCAGGAGAACCTGACGGATCCGTTCACCAAGGACCTTAAGCGTCAGCTGGTCGATGACACAGCTTGTAAAATGGGCTTGAAGGCATTCTGATATTGTGTTATTACATTCCTACCATAAAGTTTTATGCTATTAGTTCAAAGAGAAATCTACTAGGCATCTAGCTTTTGGTTCAAGGGAGGACTATTAACCAGAAGAATATCAGGAACGGGGGTACTTATCCTATGTGACATGGAGAGGTTACGGACTACAACTACTGTTGTCTACTGTTGTTTTCTGCGGAAAACGGATCCTGTGGGAAGGTTGGCTTAAATGCCTTAATGAGTTCTCAGGCAGAGTGAATGC